>VZRV01005702.1:142615-158777 GCA_013398115.1 Falcunculus frontatus | reverse complement strand
CCACAAGCTGCCCCCCCCCTCCCCCCATCCCCGGCCTATTCCGGTAACACCCGAGCAGCTCTTGGCACGCTTCGGAACTCCTCGTGCGTCCGCCGGGAACACCCGAGCGGTGCTCGGTACACTTCGGAACTTTACGTGCGCCCGCCGGGGACGCCCGAGAGCGGCCACCGCCGCCGATGGGATTCGGGCATTTCCGGACAGGCCCTAGAGCACTTCGGTTTCGTCCGGAATGCGGCCCAGCAGTTCCGGCGGTGGCCGATAAACAGCCATTGGCCGCGCCGCGCGGGGCTGGGGTGGAAGTGTGGGCGGACAACGTCACTTCCGGAGAGTGACGGAGCGGCGGGTCAGAGGCGGCGGCAAAATGGCGGCGCCTGAGGAACGGGAGCTGACGGCGGAACAGACCGAGAAGCTGCTGCAGTTCCAGGTGCCACTTCCCAGGGCGCCCGTGCCGGCCGGCGGGAGCGGGGGAGGCGGTGCATGGGCACGGAACGAGCTGAACTGGGCCCGCCCCGCCGGCGCTGGGGGGTACGGGGCTCACAGAGCCGGGTAGGCCCGTCCTGAAGCGGGTGTAGGGCTGGGCCTGAGGGAACGGTGAGAGGAGAGACACCTGTGGTCCCAGTCCTGGCCGGGGTGAGTGAGACTTCCGTGCCCCGAGTACTTTATCGGGGCGATGTTCTGGCATCGCTAACTGGGGAGGCGAGAGGTAACTGCTGAGTAAACTCCGTGTGGGAAAAACTCCTTGATAAGTCCCGGCCATTTTAATTAGTCTGAAATTTTTCCTTGTCGTAGCTGGAGAGCCTTTCCTGGCACCGAAAGAGAGTTATCCAGTGGGTTTCTCTGGAACATGGTTTCTGCCCCTCACGATTGGGTAACGCCACAGGAGACTGTAATGATCTAATCCTTGTCTGCTTCACAACACAGGCAGGGTCGCTTAACTTTTGTTTTGCGAAGCCTCGGGCTGTGTAGCAGATGAATAATCATAAACACAATCTGAAGATGTGGTTTATTAGGGAGAAAACAGTGTTGGGCAGCTGTAATACTTAGGGTTGCTTAGTGATGAGTAATTAAATGTGCTGAGCAATGAAAATTACATTCAGGTGTCTTGGGTTTGTTTATGAGCTGTAGGACGTCATGCAGTGTCCCTTGGATTGCGGTTCTTTTACAGATACAGCGATTACTTTGAAGAGTACTTTTGTCTGCTTTTCTTGCTTTATGTTAATTTTTTTTTTAAGACTGTACTTTGGAATTTTGGTGTGGTGTAACTGTAGATTTAAAGGGACTTCAGAGGCATCTGGCCCTGCCTTCCCCAGGTGAGACAGTGCAGGTGTTCCTCATTCCACACATTGACTTCCCAAGCCTGTACCTGATTTACAGCCCCCTGACTTAATGTGCTGAGGTGTTTTCCCATGACTGGACCTGTGAGGTAACTTGCTTTTTTAGATGCCCCCTCTGAATCTACTGTAAATTGAGCTGTTTGGGCAGTCAAATTAAATACAGACAGATGGCACAGAGCGGTGTTAACCATTGCAGTTCCCGTGCTGCCTGGTGAGTAGGTGAGGGTTTTGCACCTGTAGATGTGGAAAAGGTCCCATTCTCTTGCTGTGAGATATCCTGGTTCTTGCTCATCTGCTTGGTCTGGACAAATGGGACCAGCTGCTCTCACCACTGCCCCTGCTGCTATTTTCAAACCCCTGTGGGCATGAAATGAAAGGATCCTGTTTCCCAGTGCTACCTGGTGTTGTCATGGACAGTGGGTTGGCAGGGAATGAGAAGGGGGCAGAAGGAAGGATTCATGCTTTAGTCCAGCTTCCTGCCAAGCCCTGGTTTGAGGCACAGGGAAACACTCCTCAGGCTATAAAGGGGAGACATTTTTTCAGTTAGGAGACCACTGCTGTGAAGAGCCAGATGTGAAAGCTGTGGTCCATAAGGCTTGGATACCAGCCAGGATCCTTGCTCTTCTCTCTCCTGGGGTATGTTGGATCAGCTTTCTCCAGGGCTAATGACAGGCCCCACTGGTGATTTCTTCTCCTCTGATAGCTCACACCTGGCTGAGAAGGGCTCAGGTGTGAGTCCTGCTGCTTCCTTGAAACTAAATCAGTCCACCTGGGAGAGATTTTTTTCTCAGACTCTGATAAGAAGAATTTGGTGTTTGGAGAGATTGGCTAAGTCTCGTTGAAATAATTTGTACGCTGCTACAAGTCAGCTTGGAAAGCCTTCAGGGATCCCTGCTGACTTTGCAGGGAACACTTCAGTGTTTTCAAAGATAACTTCACACTTTGTGATGTGCCATCCTAAGTAGGCTGTACAGCATTCCATGGTGACAGAGCATTGCACTGCCACAGAAGGTTATATCCCACTGCAGTGTGAATAGAGCAGGAGAGCAGACTAGGAAAGAAGGCAGGATGACAAAGATGAGGTGAGGAATAGTAGAAGGCCCTCAGTTGAATAGAGAGCCAGAGGGAAGCATTGAGCAAGGACTGCTATTCACCCAGCAAATAGCTGTTTGGGGTGAAGATGCTGTTGCCCTAAACTGTTTATCCTACTTCTGCTAGAAAGTGCACCTTTCCAGGCAGAGATGAATATGCTATCCTGTCCTGGCCCGAGCTGCTGGACACAGTTCTGTGTTAGTGCCTGCTCTGCATTAATTCCACTGATGTTTGTGTGGTGGGTTCTGTAGTGCTCGTACAAACAGCTTTGCTGGCAGAATGCTGAAACCAGCAGCTTTCTTCTTGTGGGCAGGGCTGGAACAGTGCATCTGTCTGCACCATGCTGGGGCAGGTTAGTGAAGGAAAAAAAAAGAAACCAGTAGAGAGAGCTGGGATAAACTCGAAATGAAAGCAACAAAGCCTCTTTGCTTTCAGCCTCCCATTTACTGCCAGAGAACTGGCTAATAATGTAAGGGAATAAAAGCATCTAAATTTTTCATCTGTCGAGACCTCGCTGTCCTGATATTTGGAGAAAGAAGTTTGATGTGAACAGTTTAGGAAAGCTGTGGAGATATGATTCATTTGGGAGATGGAAGAAGTAGCAGAGCAACCTTTGTAGGATCTGGTTATTGATCTGTGCCCATTACACTTGGGCTAATGTCTGATATTGTAATATGCTAATGCAGAGTAATGGAGTGTTATTTGCAAAAGAGTTGGCACTCATGATACCATCTCTGACTTCAGCTGGGGAAAACACAATGCTCAGGGCTGGATATGGCTCTGATTTAGGGGAAGGAGGAAACATGAAACTCCAGGCATGTTTCCCACTCAGTGTATCGATCAAAACCCTCAGAAAGGCATTTTCTGTAATATGCAATGAGAAACTCTTGGTTAATGCTTTTCTCCAGTTAGAACTCAGATGTTCTTTACCCTTGGAAACATAATTCTCTGGAATTTGGCAGTGGGTTGGGAAGTAAGAGCAGTGCCAGTTAGTCCTGTGGATTTGCATCTCTCATGCTGTTTCAACATCGGAGCGTATCTGCAGAGGCAACGGTTTCGTAAGTCCAGTTTACAACCTTTGTCCACTCAGGGGTATTCCTTCTGCTTTTGAAGCATGGAATTGTACTTTCCACTACTTCAGTATTGAGAAGATTCTGAGCAGTCTCAAAGGTGAGAGATAATTACCTCCAGCAAAAGCTTCATTATGCTTTACAATAACACTCTTGCTTTGTGTGGTGGTTGAGAAGGCAGTATTGAATTCTTCTGGCATTTGTGGACTTTAATATTTTGGTTTTGAAATATTAGCCACTGTGTTGAGCTTGGATTTATTTGAAGGTTTGAGAGTGCTGGTTTAATGGGACTAATTTTAACTACTTACTATGTCTGTAAGATACATGCTCTTTAAGGCAGCTAATAAGAGACCTCAGTGAGTAGGGTCCAAGCAGCAAGGTTTGAAGATGCTGGTTATTCTCTTAGCCCTGATGATACTAAGAATGTGCTCATTTGCCACATGCTTAACAGTTTGCAGCTGAACAAGGCTCACCAGAAATGCTGTGAGTGGGGCAGTGGAAATGATGTGATATTTCAAGTTTCTGATCTGTTTCTATGATTTGGTGAAGCAGCAGCCATAGGAATGTCACGGGGGTGATAATGACCAGTATCGGTGCTTGCCAGCAAGAGTTGTCTGAAGTGGCAGTTGAACTGTGGTCCTGCCGTTCCTTACATTGGGTGTGGGTCGTTCTGAACCCTGGTGTGTCTCCCAGAACATCTTGGAGCTGTGGTGTGTCCAGCGGAGCACATCAGAGTAACATCCAACAAGGTGTTGAGTTTTGAAAGCTGCCTTTGCACAGGCGGTTTTTTTCCTGCAGTGTTTAATAGTGCAGCCTCATTGATCAGACGAGTGGTGGGAGCGCTTGGCACTGTGCTGCTTGGAGTGGTTTTGTCACTTCTGGTTTGAGTTGAGAGCAGCTGAATTAAGATGCTAAAGGAAAAAAAAGAAAGGAAATTCTCCTCCTTGGAGAGCTCGTGTAGAAGACTGAGAAGTGACTAAAGCTGCCTGTTGCTTTGGTGGTGGTCAGGAAAGGTGAAGTTGGCTGGCTCTGGTGTCTCTCTGGAGCTCAGGAGGTCTTGCAAATGCTGCAGTGATTCAGTGCTCATTAGATGCTTGTTGATAGTTCTGCTGCTTTCTGACCTAAAACTGCAGAAGCATTTTGCGTAATTCAAAAAGGGGAGAATGCTCGGTGATGTTCTTAGTGCTCACAGGTAATCCAGGCATTTAGAGACAAAGGTGTGAATGAATTTCTGAATCATGTAAACTTAGTATAACACCAGCGGAATTTCCAGGGTGTTGAGGAACGGTGATCAGAAGTCTTTCAAGGCTTTGGAATAAACACATTGTGACTTCACTGTAAAATCAATTAATTGAGTAGATTGCAGCGCCTTTTATGATGTCCTTCTAAAAAGACAACGAAGTGCCTGCTGTAGGAGTTCAGGTTAAAAAAATAAAGTCAGAATGCAAAATAAATAGAATAAAAAAAAATAATAAAGTCAGAATACAAAACCTAAATTTTACTCTGTGAAGCAAATCTTTAAAGAAAGATAGCTAAACTAAAACATTAAATGATGAAACTGAGTGATAATCAAAGGTATTCTAGCAGCAATAGCTGAGTTCACTGAGCTTTATTTCTTTTATGAAATCCAATTCTGCAGTGTTACCTTGCAAGGCCTGCTGCAAACTTACTTTTTAATAAATATTTATACACCACTGAACAGCGACTTGAAGTGCTTTTTTTCTGAGCTTCTGCAGTCACAATGCTTTAAACAGTCTGATTGGTTCTGTGCAGCAGAATGAAACAATGATTTTTGCCCAGTAGATTGGAGAGAAGGTGGTGATCTGGCGACTTTGTGAGAAAGAAGCCAAGAAATGCTCAAAAGTTTGAACCAAGCCCAGAGATTGAATAGGGCATTTGTCCACAGTGTTTGTTACTCGGGTGGAAATGGCATGTGGAATGTATGAATGGGGGCAGGGAGGGGAATAGATGCACCATCCTTCTCCAGTAAAAAAAAAACCAATTCCGTGCATTCTTAAATGGTCAGCCTGTCAGGAGTGTGTCAGGGGCTTTTCAAGGAAGCAAGGAAAACATCTGCTCAGACCTTAAAGCAAGTACAGTGGGGAGAGACGTTTCTGTGGCACAGTGACAGGGATGTTCCCTTCAGCAAACATTTGTCTCTGTTCAGGAGATATTGATGTGGCTTCCTGTAATAACAGACGCAATTGTTTGATCTCCTGTGCGGAAATGCTGATTGGCACAGGGTTGAAATATGCCCAGTGGCTTTGAGGTTTGCCAGTGTGTTTGAATCGTTTTCTGTTTCAGGCCTTGTGTTGGACTGTTCCTGCTTTTTTTACTACACTGTTTACTATACTTTTTTTACTTCCCCTGTGATGCTGGGAACATCACCTTCAGTAATGCCTGGCTCGTTTTTGTTTTAGTTTCTCTTTATGCTCACAGTGAGTGGAGTAATAGTCATCTTGAATTTTCAGAAATGCTTCATCTGTATTTTGAGTTTGAAGTGATGTTTGAAGGCATTGGCCCGGCACATCTTTTCAGAGCGAAGCCTGTGGGCAGTGTTGTGTTAAACCCTTGACTGCTGAGTGCTGTTGTAGTGGCAGACCTTGGGCACACTGAGAGTTGGCTGATGCTGGAAGAGTGCAAAGGCCTGTTTGAGGCCTCCCGTGTGTTTATGGATTTGGGTTGGCTCAGGTCACTCTGCTCTTAAACTCAGAGCAGGGCACTTAAAAAATGGACGTTGTGATAATGTGTTGTGGTAAATCCCATCATGTGCTCATGTGTTGTAAAGAACAGTAAAAATGCAACGCTTCCTGGCACTCATTTGCTTTTATTCTCCTTCTTTAGGACTTGACTGGCATAGAGTCCATGGACCAATGTCGCCACACACTGGAGCAGCACAACTGGAACATAGAGGTACCACTAAAAATGAGATTTGTAGCAGTTTCCAAGTACCTGGATTAAATGCAGCCCTCTGTGGGGAGGCGGGGCCCTACCAGTAAGATTAATCTGTCCACCCCTGGATTTACCCAAGTAGCTCTTTATAGCTGTATCTCCACACGTCTGGAGAGCTGGCTTCAGCCAAACACAGCAGAGCCATTATGGCTGTGAACAATCCCTTGACTGGCACATGGTGTGGCCTCCTGTGGAGCCTGTGTGCTTGCTGCCATGGAGAAGGCTTTCCACATGGAAAAGAGCACTGGTGGTTGCTGTTTGTCAGGAATTGTGCTTATCCAGTGCTCCGGGGCTGTGGACAAGTAACACCCACTGTCAGTGTCCAAAGTATAAAAACCATAAAATGCCTGAAACCTCCCTTTGCTCTTTCTTGTGTCAAAGGCAGCTGTGCAGGACCGACTGAATGAGCAAGAGGGTGTCCCAAGTGTCTTTAATCCTCCTCCACTGCGGCCATTGCAGGTCAATACAGCTGACCACAGGATCTACAGCTACGTTGTCTCAAGGCCACAGCCAAGGGCAAGTTATCTTACAGTGGATTTTGTCCTGCTTCTTGGCTAACTCTCTATGAACACAGAACTTGCAAGCAGGGAAGGAAATTGTTTTCTTTGCATGCTGTTATCTCCTTTCTAAATATTTTATCTTATGAAAAAAAAATGTAGAGCTATTCCTTCTGTTTCTGTTACTGCTATGAAGATTTTCTCCATGATGTGATTCACAGAGTGAGGACTTTTTTTTTTTTTGTCATAGACTGTCTTGCTGTGGTGTAGTAAAGCCTTTTGATCAGTTGAATTGGAACAAAGGACTGTCCCCTCCATGTGGCAGTGATAATGTTTTCTTTTTAGAGCCTCCCTTAAATGTGTATTAACTAGAATACAGTATCAAATACTTTCATTAATGTTTCACAAGTGCATTTGCACAGGCAGCTGTAAGACTTGGTGCTGTTAATATCTTTATATAGTCAAGAAAATTTGCACAGAGCAAAAGCATTGCTGCTTGAATAGTCAGTGAGACCAGTTTTCGGATGTGTCGCATTGAATTCTGAATGAACCATGTTGGTCACATTTGATTTGACATGTCTGAAGCCAGGAACTATCGCTGAGGTTTTTTTCCTGTGGTTGGAGCACTGATACCCCACACGTGCCTGGGTGCATGGTGTTGGTGGACACTTTGCTGCAGCAGGGGTGGAGACTGTTCTAATTCCTTATTTGTAATTGCAGGGCCTATTAGGATGGGGTTACTACTTCATAATGCTTCCATTCCGATTTACCTATTACACGTTACTTGATATATTTAGGTAAGTCCTTGTTTGTGCTGACTCACTTATTGACTGCATCGGGGAACACACAGGGATCAGATTTGGCTGGATCTCTGTCACTTAGATCTTTAAGCCTCATGGCAGATTTTCCATTTGTTTGTCTAACTGGCATTATCTGTAGCCTTGTAAAGTTCCTATGCTGTTTAGTTAAATAAATCTTATTATAGAGAAAAAAGAGCACCTTGCAGCTCTGTAAATGAAGTGTTTAATTGGAGCTCTAACTCCACTCAGCTTTACAGCCTGAGTGCCACACAAAGGGGTTGCAAAACAGTGTCCAGCTGTTTGGTATTCTTGGACAAACATCAGAATCGTGTCCCATTGGGCTGGACTGCAGGTTAACCTGCCCTAATTCCTGGACGTTACTTGGCAAAACCCAAACTGTAAACACCTCTGCTTTATTCCCTTTAGTGTCTGTTGCCTCTTCTCCCTTTACTGCCCCAAAGCACTAATTCTTCCTGTCTCCTTACAGCACTGATAGAGGGAAAAAGGAATGGTAAGGGTGGTAAATAGCCAGCAGTCCTGCCATCTGCGCTGGTTTGGCAGTTTTCCCTGTTGGATTACTTTTTTTCCCCATTAAAGACATTTTCAAAATTCAGTGTATCTTCTGTGCATCAGTAGAACTAAACAACACTGATATCTGCCTTGCAGTGGTCCTTTTTCAGCTTCAGAGGAATGACAGTTTCACAGGACTCCTAGTGTAATGTTCACTTTCTGCAGCTCTTTGTACATTGGAATCATTAGTTCTGGATTGGCAGAAATACAGTTTTCAAAGTTATCTGGACAAAACTGTGTGGCTTTTAACAGCCTATCTTTGACTAAATTCCTCAAACCTCCTATTTTTGGTGTGGCTTATGCCTGATGCTTCAGAGGAAGCTGAAACTGTTTAATCCCACAGAATTCGGATCCTTACTGATGCCTGCCATGAGATGATACTTGATTGGGGGTTGGTTCTGTAGCAGCCATATCAGTTTGGAGCAGGTGTCAGTTTAGGTTCAGATTATAAATGTTCAGGGGTCTCAGCTGTGACTTTTTTCCTCTCTATGAATCCCAGTGACTGTCTGTGAAAAAGGAAACCTGTTCTTCAGGAAGTCAGTGAGCTGAATTTCCAGTGTCCTTTGCTTCCTTCCTAGGTTTGCTCTGCGTTTTATACGCCCTGATCCTCGTAGTCGGGTCACTGACCCAGTGGGAGACATTATTTCGTTTATTCATATGTTTGAGGAAAAATATGGGAGGACACACCCTGTCTTCTACCAGGGAACTTACAGCCAGGTCAGTGTCACGTGTTGGTGCGTAGATCCTGGGGAGGTGGAGAGAGGGGATATTGCCACACGGTATCAGGGCCTACATGGCAAAGTTGCTTTTCATCTACAAGCCCAGCGTTTGTCCCCAAACTCTCTTAACACGGTAATGGAGAGCTAGCGAACAAGTGTATTGGGAAACCAGTGTCTGCCAGGCTTGATGAGTTGCCAAGCCTGCAAAGTTGGAAAGCAAAGCTGCTCTGGCTGTTCCTCGACCGTCTGTGTGACTCTGTAGCCGACAGCTTTTCTTTGTAATCCTGCCTTTGTTTTTACAAACCGGTGTGCTGTGCCAGAGTCTGTCCTTCTGTTCACCAAATTGGGATTAACTGCCTGGGCTTGTATCACAATGCAACTTCACAACAGTGCAGGGCCTCAAAATTGAGAGGGAGCCCCTAAGAAATTATGGGAGGTGTGTGTCCCATATATCAAATCTGAGGGGGCTCTCTGTAGAAGAGGGATGTCCCCATGGACACTGCCTCTTGCACGGCTTCTCTCAGCCTGGCCAAGGGAAGGGTCTCCTGCAGTGCATCCCATCAGACAGTTGGATCAGCGCTGCCTCCCAAGTGCTTGGGAAAAAAGTGTCGAGTCCCTGTCTGCTCCACACTGCACAGTGATGGAGCTCACCGCCTCTGCGGCTCTTTTAGGCTCCTCTGTCATTCCTGGAATCCAAACTTAAATAATCCTGGAATGGTTAGGCTACCAAAATGCAGTGCCAGTAAAACAGGGAGCATATTGTGCGCTTACCCTGTGGTCTTGTTAAAAATGCTCTTGGGTGGGTGGAATCCAGACACTGTAGATGTGGAAAGGCAGGGATTTTTTTCTTTGTTGTCTGGTTTTTAGGGGGCCTGCAACATTATTTATTACCTGTTTTAATAGAATTTTCATTTGGTGTGATCTGAAGATTGTGTCCTGTACAGGCTCGAGTGGAAAACTCAGCCTTGGCTGCTGTGAGTCCAAGGGGTGAAGGAGTTTTCTCATTGCCAGCTGGGTCTGGCAAGCAGCTGAGGTGTCAATCCATGTCATTGCCTACCCGGTTTCACTCTGAGTTCAGTGTTCTCCAAAGCCACATCCTGAGAGGAAATGAAAGAACACCATTGTAGCCCTCTTAAACGAAGGCTTATTTAGGTCTGACAGGTTCATCCTCCACTGCTGCTTCACTAAAACCACTCTAGTGGCAGAGTAATGGCCTGGGTCACACAAGCCTTGTGAGTGCTGCTTTCCCCTTGCCCAGAGACCCTGTAACTTTACCTCCTCTGCTCTTATGCCAAGGCACTGAATGATGCCAAGCGGGAGCTGCGCTTCCTGTTGGTTTATCTTCATGGAGATGACCACCAAGACACAGATGAGTTCTGCCGGTAGGTAGGAGAGTTTCCCAAACAGTTGTCTTTGCACTTGAAATGCAGCTTCCCTCACATAGTCTCTTCTCATCCCCCAGCAATACACTGTGTGCACCTGAGGTCATCACCCTCATCAACACTAGAATGCTCTTCTGGGCTTGCTCAACCAATAAACCAGAGGGATACAGAGGTGAGTGTGTCCCTCCTGGGCTTTACCTGTCTCCTTCTGTCTCTGGAACAAGCCAGGTGCTCTTTGACAAATTCACACATGTGAAACACTCGGTCCTATTTAGTGCAAGTAGACAAGAGATTTCAGGATTGCATGGGGAAATACATGTGTTGGTTTCCTGGGTTATCTCCAAAGATTTGGATGTCAGGGAAATGCCTTCTGACCTTCACCTCCAGCATTCTGTGTGTTTCTCAGCAGTTGTAGTTCTGTGCTCATTGCTGTGGGCATTCAGGCTGCTTTCAGTGCCTTGTCAGTGGGAGTTGGTGGGTGTGTGCTGGGGATAAACTGAGTGCTGAAACAAGTATCCTAGTAAATGTGTCCTTAACACTGGCTCCTGTGATGCCTGAGGCCAGGAAGGACTTGTTAGGTGCATTCTTTCACTTTCTGAGAGAGTCATCTTAATCCACACCCAGTCTCTGTGTCTTCTCAAAAGCCCCCAAAGTATTTGAGAGCTGTCGATACCTGGCCAGACAGCATTTTGATACGGTTTTGTTGCAAGTGGAGCCTTTTCCCAAAGTTCTGTTCATGCCTTCTGTGTTGTTTCCACTGTTTGTGTTTTCATGGTCAGGAAATTTGTTAAATTTGGGTCACTCTTGGCTCCATAGTTCTGTTCCCAGTTATCAACAACTTGAGAGAACAGCTCTGAGGTGACAGTCTTTGACTTATTCCTGTTTCATTGCTGCAATGCTTTGGAGTCACAGCCTGGAAAGCAGAGCTGGAAGGGATCGTGCCCTTCCATTTAATCCTTGAGCTGCTCTGATTTTGTTTGGAGGGCTCCACTGGTAACAATGGCTCCAAGTTGCATGATGTACCATGTGTGTTTTAAGGAGGGGATCAGCAGCCATAAATGAAGAGTAACTTAAGCCTCTAATCTGCTCCATTCCTGGCTTCAGACAGAGCCTGCCTCCAGCAAAACCAACCAAAATCTGTTCAGAAATGTTCAACATGGACATACTACCATCTCCCCCATGATAGTTTCTTCCAGAGTCCAACCATCCCATGTCACCTGAGCAAGTGTTTCTGTGTGTTTGTCCTGTGTTTCTCTTCCTGCAGTTTAAACCCATGGCTTTGTCCCATTTTGAATGGACATTCAGAGCCATTTACTTCCTTCCTGCTTGAGTTGAAGGACCTTTTTTGGTTACTTCAAAGCTTGTTTTTTCCCATCAGTCTCTGTGCTCCAAAGCCATTTCCTCCTTTTGCTAACTTAAAGAGTTTAATTTTCAAAATGGAGCCTGAGGCCTTTTCTGCCTTGGAAGAGAGAATGTCTGGGGAAGGTGCCTTCCTTGGCCCTCAGTGATGAAAAGGATTTGTGCTGTACCCCTTGGTGGCCCTTGAGGACGGGGCAGTGATGTTTATGCCTGTTCCAGTGTCCCAGGCTCTGCGAGAGAACACGTACCCATTCCTGGCCGTGATCATGCTCAAGGACCGCAGGATGACCGTGGTTGGGCGGCTGGAAGGCCTCATCCAGGCTGATGACCTCATCAATCAGCTGATGTTCATCATGGATGCCAACCAAACATACCTGGTGTCCGAGCGCCTGGAAAGGTAGGGTGGGACCAGAGCTCCAGTAACACAGACCTTGCTGGGGCAGGCTGTGCTCTGTCTCCTTCCTCCCTCCAGACACCGTGTGTGGGCACACAGCTCAGCACCTCCTGTTCTGTAACAGGGCCCATGGGCTCCCCTCTTACCAGGGGGATCATCAGTCCATAAATTCAGGCCACCCTATAGCCAGGGAGCCAGATGTGTTGCACACACAATCCCACCACAGAAAGATGGGTGTGAGTACTCTGTTCTCTGCAATTGGAGCACTCCCTTGGCATGCTGGAGCTTTGCAAGGAAAGCTTGGACAGTAGCCAGTAGGATCCAAGTGGGAGCAAAGGCATTGCAGGCAGGAGAGCTGGTGTCCACAGCCCATTGGTGAATGCATGCAGCTGCCCTGGTTGTGTCCAAAACAGGATCCCACCCTCTGACCTTCTGTCTGTCTCTCCTCTGCCCCGCACTCTGTGTGGGGACCCAGTAACACATTCTGGTTTCTGAAATGTCCAAGGAATTACCTGAAGGAGATAAAACCAGCAAGAGTCTCAAATATGAGGCAGGAATCCTGGGCACTGTTTTTGTGCTGTCTGTCAGCCCTGTCGAGCTGCAGGGGTTCAGAAGCCTTTTAAGTTCCGTTCCACCCACCCTTGGGAAGCAGTTTGTGTGTCAGGGACTATGGGGACCTGGCTTGGCCTTTTGGGAGCTTGTGGTACCCCAAGGCATTACCTGCTGTGTGCTCCTAGGAGTTGGAGGCTGTCCCTGCACCCTTGGGTCTGCCCTCAGCCTCCACCCCCTCACTTTAGGGCCTGTTAGCCCTGACCACTTCCCATTCATGTTTGCAGGGAAGAGAGGAACCAAACCCAAGTCCTGAGGCAGCAGCAGGACGAGGCATATCTGGCATCCTTGCGTGCGGACCAGGAAAAGGAGCGCAAGAAGAAGGAGGAACGGGAGAGGAAGAAGAAGAAGGAGGAGGAAGTTCAGCAGCAAAAACTGGCAGAGGAGAGGCGGCGGCAGGTGAGAGCAGAGGGTGTTGCAGGAGAGGCTGCAGTGTACTGTGGGATGCCTGGCCCTGCAGTAGGAATTGCTTGTCTTGCTTGGGGCTTGAGCGTCCTTGGAGGCTCCTGGAGCAGCTGTGCTGCAGGGACAGACACAAAGGTCACATTGCTCCTGCTCCCTCCTTGCCTTGCAGACGCTGCAGGAGGAGAAGGAGCGGAAGTCGGAATGCCTTCCTCCAGAACCACATCCCGACGACCCGGAGAGCGTCAAGATCATTTTCAAGCTGCCTAACGATTCCAGAGTGGAGCGGCGATTCCACTTCACACAGTCACTGACGGTGAGCTTGGGACAGAGCTGAGGGGCCTTCAGAGCAAGGGGGTCAAGAGACTTGCAGGTGGCTCAGCAACGCTTTATTTCCCTTGGACTTTGCCAAATTTTCCCTTGGACTTTGCTGAGAGCTTTGGCAGGCAGAGCTGCTCCTCAGTAAGAAGAGTGCTCTGGGGCCTGGTTCCACCACCTTAGAAGAGGGGAGAAAATGGAAGAAGCTTTTTTTTCCTCCTGAAAAACTGGAAGATGTCTCTGCCTATGGCAAGGCAGGGTGGGACTAGATGATCTTTAAGGTCCCTTCCAACCCTTAACATTCTAAAATTCCATTTCCCCCCGTGAAGTAAAGGTGTAGGAACAGCCAAAAAAAAAGTCTGGGCTCCTCAGGTGCTCTGTGCCAAGCCCAGTTTCATGTGTGCCAAGGCAATGGCCGTCTCAGGTCTACAGTGCAGGGATGGTGCAAATTTGGTAACCTTCCCCCATGAGATGCCAGGGATCCGCTCTGGCTGTGTCACTGCTCCCCCAGCTGGCAGTTATTTCTGTGCTTCTTTCCCAGGTGATCCACGACTTCCTGTTCTCCTTGAAAGAAAGCCCTGAAAAGTTCCAGATTGAGGCCAACTTCCCTCGCCGTGTCCTGCCCTGCCTCCCTACAGAGGAGTGGCCCAACCCCCCCACGCTGCAGGAGGCCGGACTCAGCCACACGGAAGTCCTCTTTGTGCAGGACCTCACGGACGATTGACACTTCTTTTTGGTTTTGTTTTGTTTGTTTTGTTGTTTCTTTTTTTTTTTTTTTTTTCCAGAAGACACAAAACGGAAAGAGAAATTCATATTATTATTATAATACAATATTTTTTTTAAAAGACTGCGTACAAACGAGGGATCAGAGACCACATGGCCTGTGCCAGCTGTGCTGCGTGCGTGCGCTGGCGAAAGGACACGTGCGCACGGCCATCCCCTGCACCGGGGGGGCACACGGGGGGAGCTGGTGTTGCCCCTCTGCCCTCCCTGGGGAGGAACAGGAATGGCAGCTCTTGGTAATTATTGCTTTTATTGATGACAATAATAATAAAACCCCAACAACCCAACATCTCGTGAAGATTTGATACTCTGCTGCTCCTGAGAGACACAAGACCGAGCACCGGAACGTGCTGGGAGTGGGGTGGGGGGAAAGGGCTGGACAGACTCTCTTCAGCTTCCCTCTGTGTATAAATACTGTTCTTTTAATATTTCTCTTGCTTTGTAATGACCAAAGGAGACTGGGGTTGACTATAGTATTAACTTTTTGATAAAGAGCTGGTTCGATTCTTACCCGTGTGGGGTCTTGCCCAGGGTTCTTAGCCTGCGTAGTGTAATAAACTCTGCCTCTAGCATGTCTGTGCTGATGCTTTCTGCCCGTACCCCAGGGAGGGGGGGGGATCAGCTGCTCTGGGAGTTCTGGCTCCCAAAAGTGTGGGTGTACTTAGCTTCTGGCCTCACGCTGGTGATTTTGTGCCAATGGAGCTGTTGGGTGAGATGAGGATGGGCCCAGCACAGGGGATGGCAGGGCTGGGGGTGCTGCTGTGCCACCACCTGTGGCATCAGCTCTGGGCTCAGGCTCGGAGGGAGGGAGCTGATGGGGCTGGGCCAACCCTCCTGGAGCAAGTGGGAGGTGGAAAAGGTGTGAGAGGTGAGTGTAAGGCCGGTCCCTGCCAGGGCTGCGGAGCAGTGCCATCGTGTGCCCAAAGGGAGAGTGCGGTAGGAGCTGGTTCCTTCCCTACCCACCTCCACTCACCTGCTCTGGAGCCAAGCTCACTTACCACAGACTGGTCGGAGGTGGAAGGAATCTCAAAGGACATCTTACTCCAACCCCCTGCTGTGGGCAGGGACACAGGAGCACAGGGATAACCTCTTCCCTGGCCCAGCATGGGAATGCTGGAGGGTTGGGATGGAGGAGAGGTGGAAGGTGTCCTACTGCTGCGGCTGGAGCCACCCAGGGAGCTCTGCTGTCCCAGGATAGAGCCACCAGGAGGACTTTCCATCTCTGTGCAAGCTGTGAGGGGTCTCTAGGCGGGAAGGAGAGGGTGTGTGGTGCTGCTCAAAACCAGATCCTGCTGGGGCAGAGCATCCAACCAGGCCCTGCTCCCACCCTCAGGCTCTCCTGGGCTCTCCTCCAAGCCTCTCTCCAGGGCCCTTCCAGCTGCTGCAGCTCCCTCCTATCCCTGGCCCCCACAGTTCCCCTCATGCCCCCATGGAGACAAGAGCTGGGCCCAGCGTGTTGGTATACATCATACATTTATTAGTGAATATCCCTCTCAAAATCAGCCACAACATTAAAAAAAATAATGATTGCACTACTTGGTCAAGCAGAACTAGCAACTTTCATTTTAAAAAAAGTACAAATCTGTTAAAAATTTCAATCAGTATAATACACATATATATAATACAACATACTAGTTATGTTAAATGCTACAAAACCAATATGATTCCAATGGAATGGAAAAAAACAAACACTTTTAGAGCTTTAAGAACCTTTTTTTTCTATATATTAGCCTTTTTTCAAATACATACATGGGAAAAATGAGGTAACTGTAAAATGTGCAAGTAACAGAGCAAAAAAAATTATATATATATATTTATATATATATATATATATATAAAAACTTTCACACACACAACACACGCCCGCGCATTCCCCGGGGC
>VZRV01005702.1:108986-124177 GCA_013398115.1 Falcunculus frontatus | reverse complement strand
CCCCCCCCCCCCCCACCACCTACCAGCCCTTTTCTGCCTGAGCAGAGCTGGACAATCCAGCCTTGTCCCCAGCAGGTCTGAAGTAGGTCAGGGAGGCTGGGCCAAGCCCCTGGGGAGGGGAGTGGGTGGCAGGGGGTGCAGAGGGCCCCAGGCACCCGCCCCAGTGGCCACACCACAAGGTTAGTGCCCACCCCCTGTCCTGATGGGACCCCAGTGTCCCCAGCCCAGGGGATGCAGGGCATTTGCCTAACCCCTCTTTGGTCTCCTGGGGTGGTCCGGAATCCCTCTGCATCCCTGCAGGCTCCACACCCCTTCTGGGAGCAGGGGTCCCATGGGAACAGGTTGGGGTGGCTGAATCCTGAGGGACGGCACCCAGTATGGAGACCTGGGGACCTGCTTTTGGGGAGTGAGCCTGGAACTGAGCTGGGTGGGAGCTGTGGGATGAGCACAGGGAATAAGGAAGGCGGGAGAAGGATTTCTCACTCTTTAATTGCAGTTAATGATTGATGAACGTGTTTACTGCAGGAGGCAAAGGTCTGGCAGTGTCAAGATGCGAAAGCAGAGGCAGCATCCCCAGGGACACAGCCACAGGTAAGGGATGTCGGCCCCTATCCCGGCCCCCACGGGCACCTTGCTCCATGCAGGGGGAGGTGGGGATGTCTGTCAGCCGTGGAGCTGCCCACAGGCCCTGGCACAAGGAGGGAGACACCCTGGTCGTGCTGTTATTTATAAAACACAGTGCCATGGATTGCTCTTGGACTCCAAGCACTGCCTGGGGAGGCCCTGCTGGGCACAAGTAATGGAGCCTCCAGCCATGCCCAGGACAGGCTCCTGGGGTCCCCCAAGCACACCCCCAGTCTCCTCTACCTGCAAGTCAACCCTGTCCTCCCATGCCATGTCCCCAGGGAGCCCATGCCCAGGGGTGCAGTGTGGAGCCTGGAGTTTGCTCCCCAGCCCAGCTCAGCAGAGGACACTGTCCCCACCAGCACCTCTCCTGCCACGGTGGTGGCTCCCCAGGAGGGATTTGGGGGGCAGCCTTCAGTCTCTCAGGTGCTTGTTCCCTGGTGTGTGCCCACAGGCATCCTGGCAGGATGGCATGGCGCTCCTTGGTGCTGCTCCCCTTCCTCCTGGCAACAGGTAAGGACTCTTCTTGGCATCTGGCATGGGTGGGTGGGAGGTGTTGGAACTGCTTTCAACCCCCCAACTCTTTCTCAATTCCCTGGGGGAAGCTGTGACTCCAAAACAGCTGCCTACCCCACTGGAGAGCCAGGACAGGGCAGGGCTGGACACTGGGGAGAGCATGGGGGCTGCAGCTGGAAGAGAAGCACAGTCTGGAGGTGTGGGATGAGCACAGGAGCGTGAGGGCTAGGGTGTTTCCTGCCTCCCATGGAGACCCAAACCACGGCTGGGAGCTGGGGCTGGAGCTGAGGAGGTGCTGCCAGGTGTGGGTTTGCCGGCAGAGCCCGGCACAGTGATGGTGCTCAGGTCCTCTTCCCTGTAGTTTCAGGCAACACAGTCCCCATCTTCAACATGACCATCTTCTACGTGCCTGAGGACCTGGAGCTGGGTGAGTAGGGTGGACTCGAGAAGGGCCTGGGGTGTCAGAGGAGTGACTGGGGGGTTCTCAGGCAGGGGCTGACACCGCCTCTGCCCCCAGGCCAGCTTGCTTTCCAGCTGAAGGCTTATGACCTAGACAACGACCCTCTCACCTACCAAATCGGAGGGACAGACGCTTTCTACTTCTCTGTCGACTCCAGATCAGGCAACGTGACACTGAGGAACTCCCTGGACCGCGAGGTGTGGGCAGAGAATGGGGGCAGATGTCCCTGACTGAGTGAGAGTCTGGGGGTATGGGGATGGAGGGCAAAGCCTGTGGGTCATTCCCTGGCCCCAAAACCCAGCTCCTGGAGGGAGAGTTGTCTGGGAGAAGCATCCTACACAGAGGTTGGGGCTCAGCCATCCAAGGATTGAGCTCCGCCTTGGCCCTGACCAAGTCTTGCCTTGTGTCCCCTCAGCTCCAGGCCAGGCTCACCATCACCGCCAGAGTGTCTGATGGTATAAATAATGAGGTGAGTGCTGGGGCAAGGGCTGAGTGGCTGCAGTGGGAAGGGAGCAGGGTCCCAGCCAGGGCCATGGACAAGCCTCAGTGGGAAGGCAATTGGAAGTGGGTGGGTGACGCTGGCTGGCTGCCCAGGGTGGGCATGGGGTGCCAGAACTGCACCCAGCTCTTCTGGCCGCCATCTCACACAACCATCCTTGTGCACTCTCTGACACCTGGTAGGTCTCCCAAAAAATGATCATCATCGTGGAGGACCGTAATGACAACGCCCCGGTCTTCCAGTTCCTGCCATATAACACCTCCATCCCCGAGGTACCTTCCTGGGATCTCCCCGCTCCCACGGGCAGCAGGGCAGGGGTGCCAGCTGGCTCCTGTGGCATGGGTGTGCCAGCAGCAGGACAACAACGGGCTGGGAACTGTGTGACCCCACACCTGGGTGTGTGGTGACAGTGTGCCTGGGCGTGGGGTCATCAAGGGTGCAGCCGGCACCTGGGAGCACTCCGTGCGGGACAATTCCCGATGGGAGCCTCTGTGTCACCCTGAGGCACTGGAATGTGGCTGGGACTCTGCCCTTGCAGTGAGTTTCTGTTCAGGGTGTGCCCAAGCTACCGCTCAGCCCAGGACAGGGTGGCATTGGATCAAGGTGTAGATGGGGGGTGTGGGGCTGAGTCTGACCCCCATCCAGCAGCTCCAGGGCTGGGGTGCAGCCCCTGCTCCCAAGGAGCCCCAGGGAGGGTTGCAAGGGGATCCAGCCTCTGCCTGGCCTGAGCAAGGGCAGCAGCTCGTCCCTGTGTGTCCCATGGCACTGGGCAGTGCCTGCAGCCCTGCAGGGCCAGAGCGTCCCAGGGCAGGGCTGGCAGGGTCTGGGCCCAGCATCAGCCCCCTTCTCTGCCACCACCACCCCCCTGTGTGCCCAGAACACGAGTTTGCACAGCATCATCTACACCGTGTATGCCAACGACAGCGACACTGGGAACGCCTCCAAAGTCAGCTACGGCATCGAGGAGGTGAGCACAGAGCATTGTGGAGTGGGCCATACCATACCCAAACCCCACCCCCGGGCCACCCCTGTGGGGCTGAGGTGCTGGGGAACACGGCCAGGGCAGCCCCATGTCTCTGGAGGAGCAGGGAGGTTTTGGGTCAGGACCCACTGGGCAGTGGGTGCAAGGTGCTGAACAGGTGTGGGTCAGGGATGAGCCAGGTTGTAGGGGGTCCCCATGGGCCAAGCCTGGCAGAAGGATGAGGATTGAGCCCCCATCTCTGCTGGGACACCTCTGCTCCCTGCTTTGGTGACACAGGCTGATGTCCCCTGCTCAGGTAATCCCGGACAACACAAAGAATCACCAGCTCTTCTACATCCTGCCCAATGGGAGTGTGGTGCTCAATGGCTCACTGGACTATGCCACAAATACATTCTACCAGATCAAGATCCTCGCCAAGGTGGGGAGCAGCCAGGCTGGGGGTGCAGGGCTACCAGGTAAGAGGGCTGTGGGACTGACAGGTGCTTTGCTCCTCAGGACAGCGGGGGATTGCTGCACAACAATTGGATCGTCCAGCACAGCTTTAACTACCTGTCCCTGACCATTGAAGACGTGCCCAACCTGGACCCACGGTTCCTCAATGAGCCCTACTCAGGCTCTGTGCCTGAGAACTGTGACCTGGTCAGGAGCCTGCCAGCCCCAGTCTCATGTCCCTGCCCCTGGCCCTCCCTGGGGGCTCTGCCACCCTGAAGTGTCTGGGCCACCAGGCCTGTGGGCAGTTGGAGATGTCATAGGTCCTGCCCTGATGGCCATGTCCCCACAGGGCACCACTGTACTGACTGTCACCGCCATGGACCAAGACACAGGGGTGAAGGATGAAATCTTCTACAACATCACCAGTGAGTGATGGGGCAGAATGGGACAGGCAGGGGATGGCACAGTGGCATGAGCAGGAGGGGTGGTCAGGCAGCAAGGGGGACCCTGGAAACTGGTTCTGGGCACCCAGGCTCTGCCAGCCTGACCTGCTGGCAGAGAGAGGGCCAGGCCTGCCTTTCCCAGTGGCTGCAACTGGTTCCTGCTGTCGCCTTGTCCTAGATGCCAGTGTTCCTTTTGTTATCAATGTCACAACGGGCACCATCACTGTGAGTGAGCCCCTGGACCGTGAGCAGCTGCCAAGCGAGGAAGTGTTGCTGGAAGTCACGGTGAGTAGGAGGAACGAGCGAGGGGAACCCCATCCTCTTCCTCTCCCTGGGCCCCTCCAACCCGCTCTCTCCTCCTGCCCAGGCACGTGAGAAGCACCCGGATATCCACGGCAAGGTGGCCCAGACCAGCACCGTGGTGACAGTCTTGGTGACTGATGTCAATGACAACAAGCCCCAGTTCTACAACTGTTCCCTGTCCAGCTGCAACTTCTCTGCCAGTGCCCAGGACAACTTCACGGGCAACATCATAGAGCACTCCTCCTCCAGACTGCCTGTGTCCAACCTCAACATCATTGCCCACGACCCAGATAAGGTAGGAGGAGCCTGTCCATGGGGCTGGGCTGGGGTGCAGGTGTCTGTCCTGGCTGCACCACTCACCCTCACTCTTGTCCCTCCCTGGCAGGGCATCCACAGCAGTTTTGAGCTGAGCCTGCAGGGTCCGAATGCCTCCGCCTTTTCTGTGTTCCCCACAACTATTGTGGGCTCAGGGGAAGTCCAGATCCTGGTGCAAAACTCATCCTTAGTGGACTACGAGATAAGCCATGTCATGGTGGTGCAGGTGGGGCTTGTAGGGCTGGCTGCTCTGTGGGGGCAGTTCCTACTCTCTGCATGCATTTGGGCCCAGTGGGGACACAGCCCTTCTCTTTTCAGGAGCCAAAGCAGAACAGGGCTCTGCCCTGGCAGTTTGTTTGGTGCAGGGGAGCTGGGCTGGAGTGTGACAGGTCTCTCTAATATTTGGGGACCCATGTGAGACACAGTCCCTTCTCAATCCTGCAGATCATTGCTAATGACACGGGGAACCCCACAGACTGCTGCTCCACGGCCACCGTGACCATCGACCTCATCGACACCAATGACCACATCCCCGAGTTCCCCCAGAGCACCTACAACCTGACTGTGATGGAGAACAGCCCTGATGGCACCGTCATCTCCCAAAACATCACGGTCAGGCACTGAGCAGGGAGTGGGCACGGCTTACATCCCCAAGCAGGGCACTGGGCACACCTGGCACTTCTAGTACAGCTTGTGCTGAGGGCACTGACCTCTTCATGCACACAGGAAGGAGTCAGGGCCAGTGGGTACTCAAGGGACCCCTTGCCTATCAGGGCCACATTTTTGGGGTGCTCACTGCCAGCAGCCACTGCCCCAGACTCAGCACTGCTCTGGGGACTGAAACAGATTGACCAGATGCTTCCTTCTGTCTTTTAGGCCTATGATCCAGACAGTGGTGTCCTGGGCCAGATCACCTACCAGCTGCTCCCAGAGAGCATGTATGTAAGGGCAGAGCCAGCCACAACCAGGGCATCATCCTGGAGAGGGGGCTCCAGGCCTGAGCCCCAGTGATGGCTCTGTGTATGCCACAGCCGTAAAATCTTCACTGTGAACGCCACAACCGGGGCCCTGCTGGTGCACAACGGGAGCTTGCTGGACTGGGAGACTCGCTCCATCTACTACGCCAACCTCCAGGCCAAGGATGGGGGCAACCTGGTGGGCACTACGGTGCTAGAGATCACCGTGCTGGATGCCAATGACATGGCACCCGTCATCATTGGCTCCTACTTCATCTCAGTGGAAGAGGGGCAGAACGTTAGTACACAGATCCAGGTATGTACCAACAGAGGTGGAGGGGTTGAGAGGGCTGTCAGAGAGGAGGGACTGTCTCTGAGGTGCCCGACAGCTCCGTTTCAAATGCTGACCTTTTCAGGCCATTGACAACGACGAGCCCGGCAGCCTCAACAGCAAATTGGGCTTCAAGATCTTGCCAGGACTTTTCAGCAACAACTTTACCATCAATGCAGACACAGGTGAGATGCATAGCAAGGAGCCGCTGGACCGCGAGGCCTTGGAAGATGAGCGTGGACAGATGGTGGTGGTGGTGATGGTGTACGACCACGGCGAGCCACAGCTGAACACCACTGTGAACATCACCATCACCGTGGGGGTGAGCCCTGGGCACAAGCAGGGACATGCTGGGGCAGGCTGGAGCTTGGAACTGGGATGGATGGGCAGGGCGGGGATGTGGAATCCCTGGCTGCGGCAGAGGTGCCGCGTCTCCAGGCTTTCTGTGGGGGCAGAGTGAATAGTTGATGCAGGGAGGCAGGAGAGGGCTTGTGTAGCTCCTGCCTGTGGGCAGGCAGGTGCCCACACTCCTGTCCCCAGCCGGCTGTGGGGAATCCTGTTTCCTGGAAGGGCTACAGCCATGGGCTTTGTCTCCTGCAGGACCTGAATGACAACATTCCCGTGTTCCTCAACCAGTCCTATGAGTTCTCAGTCTTTGAAGACTCTCCAGGTAGAAGTTGCATGGCCAGGCTTGTGGGACCAGCAGTGGCCCTGAGTCAGTGCCCACTGCCCACTGAGTGTCTGTCTCCACCTGCAGGGTCCTTCGTGGGCGAGGTGAAGGCCACAGATGCTGACTGGACAGAGATCAATTCCCGCATTTCATTCCAACTTGAAAGGGGCAACGGCTCCAGCAACTTCTTGATCCGCTCATCCCGCCTGGGGCCGGGGAACTACAGCGGGCAGCTGTCCATAGACCCTGACGTGTCCCTGGACTATGACACCCTGCAGCAGAAGTTCTTCACCTTGACAGTGCTGGCAGAGAACACAGCTGCAGACAACGCAGGGGACAAGGCCAACGTCTCAGTGATGGTCCACATCCTAGATGTCAATGACGAGTCCCCCACCATCCTGCCAGACTCACTGCAGGACGTGTCGGTGTTTGAGAACGGGACGCAGCAGGGTCTGATCCACACGCTGAACGCCTTTGACCCTGACACCAACCACTCGCTGGTCTTCGAGGAGCTGGCGGTCACCTGCTTCAAGGGGGACAGCAGTGCTGAGGATGTGTGCTGGGACTGGTTCGTGCTGGCACCCAACGGTTCGGTGCTGGTGAACAGCTCGGACATCGACTACGAGGTGTGTGACAGGGTCCTGCTCACGCTGCGGGCTGAGGACCTGTACACTGAGAAGGGCAACCGCTACAGCCAGAACGGTACGGCCCCCACTGCCCACTCCTTCCACCTCCACTGGGCACGGCAGGTGCTGGGACCTGCCTCTCCTACCTCCCCTGTGGGCAGCAGGGCAGGAGCTGGGTGGTTTGGCTATGGAGGGAGGGTGTCCCCAGCTCTTTTGACCTCATCCTGCTGGGAGGACAGGGCTCCCACAGGAAGCAGAGGATGGTGCTACAGGGCTACTGTGTTGGTGATCGGAGCTCTGCTTTCGGGACATTTGCAGAAACCCTGAGGATCATCATTGTTGATGTGAATGACAACATGCCAGTCTTCGAGGCCATCTCAGAGACT
Source organism: Falcunculus frontatus (assembly GCA_013398115.1). Classification (NCBI taxonomy): domain Eukaryota; kingdom Metazoa; phylum Chordata; class Aves; order Passeriformes; genus Falcunculus; species Falcunculus frontatus. Next base: position 116,634 of record VZRV01005702.1, on the reverse strand, counting down.
TTTGGTGAGCAGCTGGGGTTGGCACATCACGCGAGCTCCTCGCTGCACCCACACATGCCCTGCCACACTCACCAGCAGCGAGGATCTTCCGAAGCCCAGGGAAGGGCTTCGAGCCCAGGGCAGGGCTGCGAGCAGTGGGGGTACCAGGCTAGGGTTACTCGGTGCTTTCCATGAAGGCTGTGGGGCCAAGGGCAGCAGGGGGTGCTTGGAACCCTGGGGCTGTGTGGGCATGGGGTCTGCAGCAAGTGTGGCTGCTCACCAGCATGACTGCACCATCCGTCTGTCTGTCCCTGGCAGTGGTTGTCCCCGAAATCTCTCCTGTCAACTTGCAAGTGGCTACTGTGAAGGTGAGGAGCTGCCAGACTGTATCTGTCAGTCTGTGGAGCCTTGTTCGCCTGTCCCCACCATGGGCAGGCAGGGGCCGTTCCCAGCCATGCTCCTGCCACACTCTGTCCCTGCAGGCCACAGACACTGACTCAGGGCTGGGGGGAACCATCACCTTCTCCATCGTCAGCGTGGTGCTTGTGGAGGACAGCGGGGTCAGTCGGCCCTTCGAGAACCTCTTCAGTGTGTTGACAACACTCGACAAGGGCACCTACATCGGGAGTATCCAGTGAGGTCATGGGTCTGGGCCAGGGTGGGGGGATGCAGCTCAGCTCCTGCCTGCTGCAGGGCCAGCGTGGGCTGGAAAGGGGACAAAGCCTTTCTGGAGTCCTGCCTGGACATGGAGGTAGGATGGAGCTTGGGGGATGGCAGTGCCATCCTGGGGACATCCTGTGCAGCCCAGCGGGATTGCTGTTGTCCCTGTCTTCACAGGGTGGCCAGCAACCTTGATGAATCACTGAAGGGGCAGTACAAGGTGACAGTGGAGGCTCGGGATGGCGAGGAACCAGTGCACAGAGCACAGACTGTGCTGAATGTGAGTGTCACCCCCATCCCCCATCCCAGGCTGCCTCACACCAGGCCCAGCCCCGCTCACCCCTGCTCCCCACACGCAGATCTTCACGGTGGATCAGAGCTACCGCGTTCAGCTCCAGTTTTTGACAACGGTGGAAGAAGTCCAGAGTAACTCCGAAAATATTAAATTGTAAGGGGTGCTGGGCTGGGGCTAGGTGTGCACAGCTGGACCCCCCAGCTGTGTCTCACAGCTTCACGGACTGTGAACGGGGTGGGCCAGGCAGGTCCCCACCAGAGGAGGGGGCGTCAGGGGGTCCCTCTGCTTCCTGTGCCTGTGAACAGAACAGCAGGATGTCCGACCCACTTCTTCCATCTCTCTTGTTCCTAGGGCCCTGACCACCGTGACCAAGGCAGCAGTCTACGTGGTGGCCATCCGAAGCGTAGAGGACACCCGTGACACCCAGTGAGCGGTGGTGGCGAAGGGGACATGGTGGTGGCATCAGGGGCATCACCCTGGGGCAGGGCAACATGCCCTGCACCCCAGCACCGCACTCCCCCCATCTCTCTGATTCTGCAGGGTGGATGCCAAAGCAGTGATGGAGGCCTACTTCGTGTACAGCAATGGCACTGCCCTGGATGTCAATGACGTGAGCATGTGAGTGCTGGGGCTGTGCACGGGCACCACCATGTGCTGGAAGCAGCCCAGCTGCTCACACCTCTGCTTTCCTTGGCAGACTCATACAGTCCGACCCGGTGGGCTTGGCTGAGCTGGTGAAACTGCACCTGGCTGCCATTGTGAGTGGGGCCAGGCAAGGGGCACAGGGAGAGGGCAACAACCCCTTTGGGGCTGGCTGAGGGTTCTACTGGCTGGAACTGTGCCCTCACCCCTGCTCTGTGCCAGGGCCCCGGAGAGGTGACAAAGCCCACAAAGGAGATAGAGCTGATTGGCATCATCGCAGGATTGGCAGCATTCCTGCTCATCTTCATACTCGTCATGACTCTGGTTTTGGTACTCACCACCAGGAGGTACCACACTGCCTGCACCCCTTCCTACCGCGCCCCACTGCCCCCATCCTCACCAGCACCCCTAGACCTACCCCTATCCTCCAATCCGCTCCTGCCCACCCCATCCCACAGCCCAGCTCCCCCTTGCCCCTCTCACCCACCCCATCCCTGGGCTTCACAGCTACAAGAGGAAGCTGAGTGCGATGAAGGCTTTGAAGGTGGCCACAACGTTCAACCCTGCCACAGCACAGCAGGGAGCTGGCATCCCCGGGACCAACCAGTACAATGCCGAGGGGTGAGTGGGGGGCTCCCTGCAGCAGGTGGGGAGAGACCAGGCATGTCCCCACATCCAGAGGCTGCAGTGCCCCAAGGGGCAGCACTTACCTGCCACCCATCCCTGACTAGGGCCAACCCCATGCTGAACCGCCCGCTCGATCCCTCCCACGACCTGGGCTTCCACGAGGACTCCATCTCTGTGACCAGGTGAGCTCTGTGGGCAGGTCCCAAAGGCCACAGTCTGTCACCCTATACCTTACTTCTCCAGTGCCTGGGTCCTCTTCTACCTCCCACCCTCCACTCTCCACAGCATGAATTCCCTGGATGAAAATACAGTAAATGCACCAGCAGATGACAACTTTGAGGTCGAGGTAAGTGTGCAAAGAGCTGCCAGTGCTTGACAGCTGGGAGTTCTGATAGAGCACCCTGTATCCTCTTCTCTCTGCTGTCATCCCCAAGGCCTCATGGACCCCTTGTGTCCCTTACTCTGCACCCCTCAACAGCCCTCAGCTCCTGGGAAGGACGGGTATCCCTGCCCCACATCTCTGTCCTCATCCCTTCTGACCATATTCTCCTCCTGCAGCAGGTCAAAATGCGGCCAACAGACCCCACTGACAAGGAGGTGCTGGTGGCTGCCCTGAACCTGAAGGAGCCCACCAAAACAGCGTACCTCAACACCACCTTCACCACCACGGACTTGTGAGCGGGCTCACGGGGTGCAGCGGGGCCGGAGCGGGACTCGGGCAGCTGCTTTGGTGGTGATATGTTCAGTGTCTGGCAATAAAATCGTTCCACAGGGGTCACGGTGTCCTGTGGCCATCAGCCCATCTGCCTGGGGGGCTCAGTCAGCTTGGAGTCATCTCTCCCAGCAAGAAGTACTGGTTTTGGGCCAGCTGGTGCCAGAGGGGAGGTGTCACTATGGGGCTCAGCCTAGCTTCTTGACCCCAGGACCCTCTCCACCCAAGGGGAGGGAGGTGCAGGCAGCCCCATGAAGAGTTTTGTGCAAGGTTTTATTACCCAACATCCACACTGACAGATTGGTCCTCCCGCCCCTTCCTCCCCCCACCCCCCCCACAAAAGAAATGAAGAGGAAAAAAAGAAGAAAACAGATGATGAAGCTGCAGCACTGGTGTGCCACAGCTTGGCAGTGCAGGGCTGAAGGTGAGCACAACCTGGGGCAGGGTGGCAGGGGATGCCCCAGGGCTCCTGGTCTTCCTGGCATGGCCGTGGCACCACTCCCACAGCCCAAGGCACTGAGCAGAGCCAGGTCCCGGCGAGTGCCACGGTACAGAGCGGGCACTTGCCACGGCCCTGGCTGCCAGTTGGCACTTCAGCAAGCCCTTTGCAGCCCCACAGGGACAAAACCAGCCCAGGATGTACAGTGTGGGTTTAGGTGGGCAAGACTTTACCCTTAATGAGGGAAAACGGCTGCAGTGGTGACTCCAGCACCTCGAGCCCTCCTGCACTTCTGCCCAGAGGGGATGGTGCAGCTCCCCAAGCACCCCTTGTTTGCAGCCTCCTGCTCATCAGATGCTGGACACAAGCCTGGGCCCCCCTTGCTGTGGCACTGTGGGGCTGGTCCTCTGTACGGAGCCAGGCTGGGGGGGGCCAAGATCCACGTCTTGGCAGGACATTGAGGTGCTGCCAGCCACAGGGATGTTCACCCCCCTGCAGACTGAACCTTCACTCCCAATGCTCTTCAGCCTAGCAGAGCACAGGCAACGTAGGAACAGTGTTTGAAAAGATGGTCTCAGCCCCACAGGCCACAGCAGAGGAGGTGGCTCCAGGCAGGACGCTCATGGCTGAAAGTGTCTCTTAAAAAGCTCCAAAAATGCAAACACAGTTCAATAAAAGCTCCCCTCGCCCTCCCACCCTGTAAAACCCGAGCTGTAAAAAGTGGCAGCGTTTTGCAGTCATCGTGTCCCCAGCTGCCGTCGGAGAAGAGCAGCCAGCAGGGCCAGCGGGGCCAGCAGGGCCAGCGGGACCAGCGGGACACGTGCCCGTGTCCCCAGTACATGGGGCCCTTCTGGCACCACTGGGGAAGCTGGACAGGCCTGGAAGCAGGGCAGGCTTCATGCCCACCACCAGCTGTGGAGAGGATGTGCTGCTTCCAGGCAGGTCAAGCTGGGGGCCATGGGGACAGACTCCCCAAGCACCTCCAGCCATGGTGACAAGGATGAGCAGCTCTCCATCACACACGTGGTTGGCCCCTGTCTCTCCCATTTGAGATCTGTCCTGGTGCCCTGTGTGGCCACATCCTCCCAGCTCCAGGGCACCCACAACACAGCAGTGGAGCAGAGAGGACAGGGGTGTTGGGGGACTGGTGCCTGCCGTGGGCAGCCGTGGTGACCCACACACGCATGGCCATGGGCTTGTTGGAGTGTGGCCAAGCCCGGGGCAGGTAAAGCAATGGCAGGGCGATGCACCAGTGTCTCTCCAGCATGGGAAGTGATGCTGCTGCTTGGGGTGCCAGAGCTCAGGGCAGCCAGCAGCACCCACCCTGAGCCATCTTCAGACCTGTGCCACGGGCGGGAGATACACAGGAGCAGCTGCCTCCGTCTGGAAGGAGCCACGTGCTTCCTCGTGCTGAAAAAAGCCACCAAGCACAGAGACAGGCCACCAGTCTCACGTCCCAGGGCACCTCCATGGGGCTACACTCATGGGAGAACCCCAGGCGGACAGGGAGGACCCCAGAAAAGGAGATACCTTGTCCCAGTATGCAGTGCTCCATCACCACTGCATCCCTACACACTGGCACCAGGTGTCTCAGGACGCTGGGGCAAGAACCCATCCCCACCTTCTCTGAGAAGCCCCGAGGCACCCCCGCCCTGCCACCATGGGCAGCGGACTCATTCCATGGCAGGGCCAGCACGGGAGCAGCACCGGGGCCGCCGGACGTTCTGCAGCAGAGCCCGGAAGACACTGGGCTGCCTCTTGGCCTCGCCTGTGCGGGGCCCTCCCTTGACGGAGCCGGTGCGGGTGCTCTGCGGGGTTACCACCACCTGCCGCCCGTGTTCCTCAATCTGCTTCTCCAGGTGCTTTTGGATAGCCATGCCCAGGACCTCCACCTCCATGGAGGCCCCATACACCTCCCACGTCATCCCCTTCTCATCCCAGCTCACCTCCCGGATGGGCTCCGGAGGCTCCTCCTCCACCACCTCCGGCACCGTCCCCTTCACCTGCACCTCAGGATACGAGGTCTGTGGGGACTTGGCCACTGGAGTCATCGGCCCAGTGGCCACTGAGCGGGTCTCCACGGGCATGGACACCTGCATCTCCGCGTCCTTCTTGGAGGGCTCCAGGCGTGGGGCTGCAGAGGCTGTCTCTCTCTTGGGGAAAGTGAAGGCAGCAGCTCCGCATGGGGGGCTCATGGGGCTTAAGGCCACCGACACCAGGGACACACGGCTGTCCACTTGCGTCCCCATGTCTTGTGTCCCAGCATCCTGGGGAGGGGTCACTTCAAAGGAGTAGGATTCACAGAGCTGCTTGGCTGTTTGGGGCTGCTGGCTGCTGCCAGCACCCACATCCCGGGCTGAGCTCCCCTTGGCTTTGCCCTGGCCCAGAGCAGTGGAACTTGATGCTGCCTCATTTCGACCCACAATCCCTGCAGTGCTGGTGCTGGGGGGGTCTGCGGTGCCTCCCTGGGGGTTCTTGGGAGCCTCACTGCTCTTTGTCTGGGGAGCACCACCCAGGGGTGTCCCTTTGCCGTCCTGGGGCTGCTCCTGGCTTGGAAGCTCAGCGGTCCCGGTGCCTGCAGTGGGCTCCACAAATGCCACATGTTTGGCAAGAGCCAGCGTGCTTCCCGTGTCCTTGCTGGCTGCCTGGAGGCAGGGATCAGGCACGGGGGAAGTGGGGGCTGTGTCCTCCTTCTGGGTGTTGGGGACCCCCATCCCTGTGGGACCACAGGCAGGGGCAGCACCACTTGGTCCCCCGCAGCTCCCTGTTGCTACTGCCACACTCTGCTCCGTGCTGGTGTCCTGAAGAAGTGTGCCAGGAGCTGGTCCTGCTGGTGATGGCACCTTCTTCTCTGCCACTGAGCTGGTCTTGGTGCCCTGGGACTCTGGCTCAGCCACACAGCAGGTCCTCATGGCACGGGCTCCCACAGCACAGCCAGAGCCAGGCAGGCACTCACCTGCCACTGGGCAGCCAGAGGAGCTGGCACTGGGCTCGTAGGCGTCCTCAGCCCCAGCCTGGAGGCTCAGCACCTGCAGCCCCTCGGGCTCCTTAGCGCTGCCCATGCCCAGGGAAGGCTTCTCCCATGCTAGTCCCGCCACAAGTCTGCAAGAGAGAGGATGGGGCAGTGAGGAGTGAGCAGCACACGGACCCCCAGTACACCGCAGCTGCTGACTGTTTTTCTCCATCCCACCCATGACAACAAGTTGGGCGGCCACCTGGAGCACTTGCTGTCCCCGGCACAGCCTGTGTGGTGGCACACGGTGCCCAGGCACATGGGAAGGGAGGAACAGTGTCGGCTGCCTACCGTAAAAGTCAGCTTTCTCCCGGCGCAGCAGGACCGGGAGCAGGATCCAGGTGCTGCTGCGGCTGGTGGAGCGGGCGATGCAGTGCAGGCACTCCTGCGGAGAGAGTGTTAGCTGGAGAATGGTCCTGGACACCAGGCTGAGAGCCGGGGGGCTTGGCAGCCCCCTCCTGTCAGCAGGAAGCTGAGTGCAGTGAGGGGTGAGAGCAAGCTGTGCCTGGAGTCCAAGGGGGGCTGCAGAGAAGGGCAGGAGCACGGGCCAGCCCAAGCCCTTCCCTCTCCACATGAGTGAAACACGGTCCAATGTCACCCAACTGTCCCTAAACCCTTCCCAGCCCCATGGGGCAGAAGCAGGGCGGGAAGCCCCAAACTTTCTGGGAGCCCCCCAGCTCTGCCAGTGCCAGGGATTCCCTGCAGAGGTGGGAGCACACGCGTCCGGCAGGCGTGGGGCACTCCATGCCTCCGGACACGGCCACTCGTGGGTCCCGAAAAGGGCAGAGCCGAGCGGACACAGCTGAAGCCGAGCGAACTCCCCCCAAGGGAGGCGACAAGAGCGGGGACCAGGCGGTCACCGACGTCCCCCAGCAGTGCCGGGCCCGCAGCCGATGATCCCGCCCCGTCTGTAGGTTCCCACGCAGCACCCCGATCCCCGGAGGGCCGCGCCGCCCCGCACCCCGACCTGCCTCGACAGCATCCCGATCCCGCGGGGCTGTGGCGCCGTGGCCGGCACTGATGCTCCGCGGAGGAGCTGCGAGCCCCGGCACACGCGTGTGCACACGCACGGGCACGCACACGCCAGCACATGGCCACGGGCACACCCGCACGCACGGACACGAGAGTGCACGCCCCGGCCCCGCTTCCCCGGCCGAGCCCCGGACAAAGCCGCCCCCGCGGCAGCCCCTGTCGGGGGAGACCGACCCGCCCCCGCCGCCGCCGCCCGTCCCGGGGCTGTAGCCCACCCCCCCCCCGGGGGTGCCGGTACGGGGCGGGCGA
>VZRV01005702.1:96593-108853 GCA_013398115.1 Falcunculus frontatus | reverse complement strand
CGCCCCGGCGCCCCCAGCAGCAGTGGGGAGGCGAGGGAGAGCCGGCTGCCGCGTGGGAAGTGGGGGTCCCGGCACACCGCATCCCCCCCGGTGTCATCGCTGTCACCACAACGGCCTGCCCTGGGAGTCCCCTATCGTCCCACAGCCCCCCCGGTACCCAAAGCATCACCACCCCGCGTGCCCCAGGGACGGGCATCCCGGCACTCCCCGCTGCACTCGGGCACAGCAGGACACATGGCCGGGACCGGTAGAGTCAGGGGGTCCCAAACCTTAGGGTAGGTCCCGTGGGTGGGGGTGACAGCAACACAGATCCCAGTCCCCCTCCTACCTGGTGATGGAGACGGCCGCTTCCCTCCCGGGCATTACCGGGCAGGGGATTGCACCCCAGTCAGCCCGAGGGACCGGGGCAACGTGCCAGCGTGGCGGGATGGAGATGGGCTCCCGAGTACCCCTCTCCCGATGGTGGGGGAAGACGAGGAGGGAAGAACGGCCCCGTCTCGCTCCCGGCAGCGCTTGCCTCTGCTCCCGGGCTCAGGCTTTGTCTAACTCCTTCCCACGCACTCCCGCTCGCGCTGCGGGGGGGAAGGCGGCCTGCTCGCCTCACTTGCATCCCTGCATCCCCCCAAAAACCTCCAGCATACCCCCCCAAATTTCCCACTGCCCCTCATCACCCTATGGGACCAGGGTCCCCTCCCTGACCCAGGGATGTCAGCACAAAGACAGGAGCTACAGATCTATAGGGTTTGGGGGAGGTGGGTGCTAAGGTTAGACAGGGTTCCCCATCTTGGAGATAACGTTAGCACCGGTCCCCCAGCCCTATAGATCTATAGGGTAAGGCTAGTTCCATGGGAGCTGGCACACCTGGTTGCTTGGAGACAAGGGAGGTTGGAAATGCTTCTTTCAGTAAACAGCCAGCCTGGAACAAAACCCCGAAGGCTAAAAATAGGGAGGCAGGATATGGAAATTAAATAAAAATCCTTGCCCCCCTCCCTCCCTGGGGCAGAGCGAGGCACCCCAGTGTCACCGCCGGGCACTTCAATAGATGGTTGGAGAGGCTGGAGTGGGGGGTGTATCCCTGCACCCATCAGTGTATCCCCTCCTAGAGGTGTTTGTCCCCAAATTTGGTCCTGTGTGCTGGTCCCAGTCCTGTAGCATTGACTGGACCCAATTGCATGCCGGCAGCCGTGGGGGAACTAACTCAGTGTGAGGCACAGGGGTGGGGTTACATCCCATGGTGTCCTGTGTGGGATCAGACCCAGTCCCCGGCACATTCCCTTTCGGGTCCAAGGGACAACATGGACTGGGACAAGTCCTGGCAGAGGAGGGGACAAACGCCTCCTGGCCTCTGGCTGGGACTTTACTGCAGGCAGGAGGCTGCGGGGTCACATCCTGCTGCCATTTGCTTCCACCTGCCTCTCTCAGCTCTGCCGGCAGCGTCTCTCCCCATCCCCATCGGCATCTTGCCACCAGCGTGTCCCTGTCCCACCAGAGCTGGCCGGGAGTAGGGGAGGGTCATGGGGAGCATCCTCCCCTCCCCGCAGGCAGCCTTCATCCCAGGCTGGCTGCCTCCTCCTCCTCCTCTCCCCGCCCGGGCACCTCAGGGCTGGCAGAACAATAGCGAGGAGGATGAGTAAGATGGTCCCCATTGCCTTGGCAACGCACTCCCGCGCTGCCGGCTCGGGAGGAGCCAGGCAGCTGCCTGAAAAGCGCGTTCTCCCTCGGCGGAGGGGGTGCTGGCGCAGGTAGCACGGCACCCCCTCCCCGGGCGCCGTGGCCCACCTCCCACGCCGCACGGGCAGCGCCACGTGAACGCACACCGGGCTCCCCCACCGCCGCCGGCGCCCGCACACGCCGGAGCGGGCAGCACACGCACCCCGCACTCGGCTCAGCCCCAGCTTGGCTCCACAGCGTCCGGCTCTCCGGTTGTGCCAGGGAGCGGTGGGACACGGCTGGCAGGGTCCGGTTGGGAATGTGATGACCCCTGCGGTGCTGCCCGGCAGGAAGGAGAGGGGTTTCCCGCGGCCTCTTCACAGCCGCGTCACCTTCACGCACGGCTGCCCGCGGTATCGGCGGGCAGAGATGTCGGGTGAGGAGGTGGTGGGGTGTTGGCAAATGGCGGTGGCAGGGGATGCCCAGGGGCACCAGGATCCCATCTCTGGCCACAGCCGTGCGTACCGCACTGGTCCCCAAGTCATGTCACCAGCAGGAGGACCCTCAGCATGCCCAGAGCTGCGAGTGCCTTGGGGTGACAAGGATGTTACCCAGAGACCCAAAAGCACCCAGCACCCTAAAAACAGCACTGCTTTCCCAGCTGCCTTGGTGTGGATATGCTGGGGGGTATCTGATCCCTGCCAGCACCCTCTGTCCCAGGAACCCCAAAACACAGCCCCTGCCTCAGCCCTGTGGGGTGGGAGAACACTGCATCCAGGACACTGCAGCCTGGTGGCCGAGAACATCATCCAGGGTACTCCTGGGTACAGACAGGGATACAGCCACAGGGCCAGCTGGGGGCAGAGGCAGCGACAGGGGCTGCTCTGTGCCACTGAGAGGGACCCAAGCATGGCATCAATCAGCCAGAGCTGGGTGGTGACACTGGGAAACAACCCAGTCACACATTTGATCTCTCAGCACAGGACAAGGGAGAGCTCTGGAAAAGAACCAGCATAATCATATAGTCAATGGATGGTTTGGGTTGGAAAGGATCTTAAAGATAGTCTACTTTCAACCCCCTGCCATGGACAGGGACTCCTTCCACTAGAGCAAGATGCTCAGAGTCCCATCCAACCTGACCTTGAACACTTCAAGCGATGGGACAGCCACAGCTTCTCTGGGCAACCTGCGCCAGGGCCTCAGCAGCCTCACAAGGAAGAATTTCTTTCTAATAGTTGATCTAAATCTACCCTTCTTCAGCTTAAAGACATTCCCCCTTGTCCTATCACTCCACTCCCTTGTAAAAAGTCCCTCTCCAACTCTCTTTAGGTACTGGAAGAAGGCTCTAAGGTCTCCTCAGAGCCTTCTCTTCTCCAGGCTGAAAAGCCCCAGCTCTCCCATTCTGTCTCCATAGCAGAGGTGCTCCTGCCCTCTGATCATCAATACTATCATCTATCACAACCAGAGGCTGCTGTGCCGGAAGAGCGAAAGCCTTTCCTACAGTGCCTCTGTGCCTTTGTGGCAGAGAGGCAGGGACTCTTCACTTCTTCTCTCTCCTTTCCCAGGGGTTCGTTTCAGCAGCTCGATCCATGTCGATGGGGTGAAAGCCCTGGCTGCATCAATGGCACACAAATGCACTGCAGTGGGTAAGTACAAAGGCAACATAAAGCACATGGTGGCTTGAGCATGGGACGGGGCCATGAGTCAGAAAAGCTCATTAGGGGCTGTGAAAATCAGGAGGTCTTTGGAAGTGCAGGATGCTCCTCTGGGCACAGATGTGTGAGGGCATGTCTCACTGCAGAGCACACCAGTGGCAGCCCGGAATGTTGGTGTTAATCAGGAAGTGTCAAGCATCGTGCTCCTCAGATGCAGTCGCTGTGCCTGGGTTGTCATGGATTCAGCTCTGGCTGGTGGCATTTGTGGCAGGCTCAGGGTCCATATCCTGTCCTGCCTTCGGCTCTACTCTGCAGAGGCTTCATGGCATTACCAGGGAGCCACGTGTGGTGTGGGGAAGCAGTGGCCCCTTGCCTGGATTCACCAACACAGTCACGATTGCCATAGTCACTTCCTCCCCCTGGGGAGCAGGTGAGCTGGCAGAGAACATCTGTCTGCCTTACCCAGCCTTTTCCAGATGTTCCTTTTTGTGTTGCCATGGTGGGTGTGAGGATCAATCCAAGGAAATACTCGCTGAGTTCACTCCTCGTTTCCCTGCCGACAGCCCATAACTCACGCTCCATTTGCACAGCCCTCCCTCTCCCTGCGTATCACAGCGATGTGCTCTGACGAGTGAGGGGAGACGTTTGTAGTGAGTAACACTCACCCAGCGACTGTGAAAAGCAGCTTGGGGCGGGGAGAGGGGGCTGAACTCTGGTTTACGGGTCGGTGCATCTGACCGGAGACACACTGAGGGAGCCTGGAGTGGGGATGCTCCCACCACTGCTTGCTGTGCTGGGGGAAGGGGCAAATCAGCAAGGGCTTAGAAGTGAGCAAAGGGAGCAGGAGTTCACACATCTCTTTTTCTCATTCCAGGGTCCCCAGCTGCTGTGACTAAACTCCCTGGAGCCGTCAGGCAGGGGAGGGCAGCTGCCGGATGATGTACCAAAGCTCTGTGACTTTTCCTGGGGCCTGTAGTAACAACTGTGTTTTGTTGTTCTTGCACAGGAACAGGAGTTCGAGAAAATAACAAGGCCTTTTACTGTAGAAAAGGCCAAGGAGGAGTTTGTAGGTGGTGGGTTTGTGCCGGCTCTGTAAGCAGCGTGTGCTGGCAGTCAGGGGAGCAGATAGCAGCTGCCTGGCCAGGCAGACACAGAGGCTGCCACTGTCACTGCCTGTCACTGCCCTGGTGTTCCACCATCCCTTCACACTATACTTTGCCTGCATTGAGAATTTGGAGTAGAGGCACTCTCAGGCTGCTCCTCCTACTGGGCAGGGGCCTCATTTGGGCATTTTCCTGTACTCCCACCGGCCTGCTCAGACTCAGGGGGGAGTGAAGGTTTCTCCTGCCTCAGCATGTGATAGAGAGCTCAGAGAGTGCTGGTCACAAGGCAGAGACCTCTACACTCCCTCTTGGTAAGGGCCAAGGCAAAGACCCTGTGAAAGCCAAAGCCATTCATGCCTGAGGGAAGCTGGGGTGGCCCTGCAATATGGGCAGCCCCACACATTGGTCAGGGGACTCCTTGATGTGTCCAAGACCATGACCAGCCCATGGAAATCACCCAGTTGTAGATGTGCTTTGGTTGGAGCTCAGCAAATGAGTTGCAAGACAAGATGTGACTGATTTTTCTACCTCCACAGGGCCTGGGATTGACGTGCTGGCCCCTGGTGTCAGTACCTGGGGAGTGGGAGTTGTCCTGGATAGCAAACATCTACACCCACACAGCAGGGCACTGGATAAACTCTGATAGCACTGGTTTGGAGCCCAAGAGCTCGGTGGGACCCTGAGGTTACCAGCACTACTTTTTCCCCTCTCCTCCCAGGAAGGACCTTCCCTCTCTTCCCTGCAGACCAGGTCCAGTTCACAACTGCGGTGAGGTGCTTCCCCCTGCTGTAACTCCAGGAGCTCCTGCTTTTGGCCAGGCGCTGCTGCCCTGATCCAGCACCCGCAGCTGCCCATTCCTGAGGCCGTCGGCAGGGAGGAATAAACTGGAAAACACACAGCTGAAGTCCTGCCTGCAGCTGGCACTCCGTGTATCCCTCCAAGCCCTCTGTCCCCAAAGCAGTTCCCTCCGCCAGGGAAGAGGCTTTGAACCAAGGCTGCACCCTGAGCTGCTGCCCACAGTGCCCTCAGGAATGGCTCTGTCTTTGCTGATCCCTTTTCTTTCCACATATCCTTCTGCTTCGCTGATACAGCAGAGAATGAGGCAGCTGAAGGCTTTGACTACTATGTGGATAGTTTTGCTGTGTTTTGGGACTGGTTTTGCAGTGTCAGTTTTGCTTTTAGGAGCTGTACCAAGCTGGTAAGTGCTTCGGGGCGAACAGCAGAAAATCCTCTGTCCCAGTAAGGAGAGTTGAGCTCCCCCATGGCCCTGATCTGTGCTGATGCCATGGTAGCCAATCGTTCTCCCTCCGTGTGAGAGGTGCAGGATTGCTCAGATTGTGCCTGGATGCTGCGTGGTGCCCACCAAGGGACTGTTTCTCACTGGATCTGTTTTCCATCAGGATTGGCTTTTAGGAAGTGAACAGCATGCTTGGAACATCAGGTCCAGGAGCTCTGGAGGTGATAAAGATGGGATGAGCTGGAAGATGAGCAGACTCTGCTTTTCACTACCCTCTCACCAGCCAAGGAGACCTCTGTCCTGCCAGATCCTAGTCTCTATCCAGCCAAAACATTCACCAGGAACAGCTACGCTGAGGTTTCTATTTGTGCTTTTCAGCAAAAGCTCCTGAGAGGGAGCTATTACCAGCACAGAGGGCCAGATTAAATGCTTGTCCCCACAGCTTCCCTCTTCCCACACCATCTCTGCTCCGTGTCACTGTAGGGCTTTGGCAAAGTGAACTGAACACCTGCACAAGTCTGCTGTGTCTGTGTGGGGGACACAGACGGAGCCATTGACAATTCCAGAAGGATCAACACCAAGGCACTGTAAGACTATGAGCAGGTGAGTTGAGCCCAGTCATCCCAGACCCTGTTCTTAAAGGGATGGTGGTCAGTGCCTGTCTCTGAAATGCCCACGGAGAAGGTGGCTGCCCCTCATGTCCTACAGAAACGGCTCTGAGGGCTGTGCTTAACACTGCCAGGCTGGGAACAACAGGACTCTCCTGCACGTTCCAGGACCACAGCACCGTAGTTGGCTTCCCAAAACCAGATCCCTATGATAGCAGCATCCTGGAGATGTCTCACAACACCCTCATCCCTGCCACTGCTGAGAATCAGCTCAGGAGGAAGAACACACCCGAGAGCAAGCAAACGTACAGACCACTCGTGCCACACGCTCCCGACAGACTCTGCATTGGTGTGTGACTGGCAGCAGTGCAGCTGAACCTTGGCTTTAGGAATTCAACAGGCCAGGAAGGTGCCACATCACCACACTGACATCTTGCCTGCTATGCCAGAGGGATGGAGCATGAGGTGGAGGTGGCAGGTTACGTAATTTGGAGGAAGGAAAGCCCCAGCCCTTCCCTTTGCTGTCAGGGAGCAAGGATCATTGGAGTGACCTTGGCTGGCTCTTCTGCATCCTCAGTCTTCATTGTCGTATCAGATCTTCCCCCAGGGCAGAGGAGATGATGCTCTCAAAGGTACTGGGGTGTCACCATGTAGGCACTGAAAATCATGGGCAGCAGAAAAAAGCGAGCAAAGCAGGGGACTGCTACAAATACCAGCTTCCTCCCACCACTGTGTTCAGGACTGTCCTACACCATGGAACAGTCAGCAGAGGTACCTGAGGGTTCTTTGCCTCACCCATCCTTGTTCTTGGGCTCTTTGTTTTGCTACAGAGGCCCTGGGCTGTATTTGAGGAGCTCCCACCCATGGCACCCCATCACAGCTCCTGGCAGGTCAGCACAAGGCCTGGGTTCATCTTGCCAGCAGTGACTCCATCCATCTTGGATAAAGCCTCATGCTCAGCAGTGCTCCTTGTTGCTGCTGGGGCCCTGTCCCTCTCTCTCTGTTCCCACAAACCTGTGCACCCCATTTCCAGGGTTGTGCCAGGCTTGTGCCTGGTGCTCGCTCATGTGACACTGCCTGCACCCTCCTCATGGGGACCTCTGCCCCCCCTTGCCCCCAGACCCTCCTGGCACACACCGGCCTCACAGCTCTCCTCTCTCTAGAAAATTACAGCCATGACTGCAAGGTACAGCCTGGGTGTGGACAGGGAACCTGGGGCAGGTGTTCACTGTGTTCAATGAGGTCAGCTGCACCTACAGGCACAGCACCAGGGGAGCTGCCCCAGTGAGGGTCACAGTCCTGCTGTGCAGGGGGTGCTGCACACAGGAGACACCCTGCTTTCTACAAAGGGTTGGTTCGAGCAAGTTCTCTCCCTGCTTTCTGGGTTCCGCCTCTCGCAGGCAAGGGCCTGTCTTCCCCCACACTGCCTCTGCCCCAGCACCTTTACAGCCTCCCTGGCACTGGGGCAAGCTGTGCTGCTGCTGGTTTGCATCTGCTTGCCCATGGATGGCAGAATCAGACAAGGGAAGGAAAAAATGTTCTAGTGGAATAGCCAGCCAGCCCTCAAAGAGCTGTCTTGGTCCTTCCAATAACACACAGTGGGTGGTATGAGCACTGCTGCAACCAGAGCCAGGGCAGGATTTGCTGGCATCAGCAAACCCGTTGTGTGTCCGTGCTGACTGCTGCAGCTTCACTCCTCGCTGGCAAAGCTGGTGAGCCAGCACAGGTGGGGGATCTAATCGGATATTCATGGCAAGAAGACTCAGCTCAGCCTCTCACCCTGACTTGTGCTGCAGTCAAGGGGCTGGAGGCTACCTAGGGACCCAGGCTGGGTTGGTGGTCCTGCCCTGGGAGAGCTAAAGGCCCAAGGACTGCGCTCTGCCATGGTGGACGTCCCACATGTGCGGGATGTGTGACACCCACCTGCCCTTCAGGAGGTCACACTGCATCTGAGGGAGCTCTGGGTGCCAGCCACATCCCCAGCCCCTTGAGGGGAGCGGGGGTACATAGGGAACCAGTGCTGGAGCCCAGAGCTGTCTCTACCCTCATCCTGGCTTGTGGTCCTCAGCCCCACAGGGCCCTTTGCAGATGCAAAGCCCTGCAAACAGGCAGGTGGTATGGGGACACTGCCTGCACCCCAAGTGTCAGCCAGAGTCTGGCTGGAGGCCCAGGGCACAGTGACCTGCTGTGACGCAGCAGCCAGCAGACAGAAAGGCATCTTGTCCTCATGAGCAACCAGTCCTGCCCACTCTCCCAGCACCAGCTGCATTCCTCTTTCCAAAACTACCCCTGCCACCAAAGCACAGGGCCAACCCCTCCCCAGGGACCCCACAACCAGGACCAGGGGGCTACAGACAAGAGTTGGCTTTATTCACGGACACGGGGGCAGCTGTGTCACTGGCAGCTGCCCTCGTATTGCACATCCAGCGACGGGGGAATATCCATGCCACGTCACAACACAGCGTCGGCACTATGGGACCTCGGGGGGGGCGCGGGCACCGTCACCACCCAGCAGGCTGGGGAGCGGGCTTGGGCGCCAAGGGTTCACAAAGGCAAAAGACCCGTCCACCCATAGATAGAGAGAGATATATATATAAAAAAAAATAGTTCCACGATGACCAGAGCAGAACCACAGGGACACGCGTGCAAGCGAAATGTACAGCAGCCCGCGAGCAGGTAAACATGCTTTGTACACACACACAGACACGCCGGGACGCAGCCAGGGTTTATGGCGCTGGGAGGGAGACAGAGCCATAAACCCGGGCTTCACACACACGCTCACACTCACACGCACACGCACCAGCCCCTGCGGGCAGCACCCACGGCTCGGGCACGCGCCGGGGCTCGGGGGCTTGGACACAGCGGGTGTTTCTCACTGCTAGACATGTTACGGAGACACGGACACGGTCCCTTGGAACGGAACTGGAGGAAGAACTCGTGAGCGAACGGGGCAGGGGCACCCCTGCTCCTCCCCGGCACACAGGCACCGGCCGGGGCCGGCTGAGGAGGAGCAGGGGGCTACCGGCGGTTCGTTGTGCTGCTGGTGGAAGAGGCAAGGATGGGGGTCCATTATGCCTCTGGCTCGTATTCCTGGTATTCCTCCTGCAGGATGGGGAAGGAAAGAGCCAGTGAGAGAGTTCAGGTGGGGCACAGAGCCCCCCTCTTCTCCAGCCCAACACCAGCTTTGCTCTGGACAGTGCACTGATCGCTGTCACACTGTGTCCACTGTGCCACCCTGTCTCCTCACCTGTGGGGGTTCCTCGTAGTTCTCCCCCTCTGGCTCCAGCAGCGGCTCAACCAGCGGCTCCTCCACAGCCTCCTGGGCCACCTCCTCTGCCTGAGAGTGAACCAGGAGGTCAGTCCTACACACACACAGCCCCCTACACGGCACCCACCCTTCCTGCCCCTGCCAGACCAGCAATGCACTCAGGATACAAGGGGCTCCATGGGGAGCCAGTAACGCCCTGGGCACGTAGCAGCCCACCTAGCTGGGAGGTGACATGCACAGGTCTGCGGGAGCACGGGCTGTGTGTGTATGTCCCTGCACTGCTCCCAGCCCCAGCCTCGGGCAGGCAGTGAGTGCTGGCACCACGTGGGCCTCGACAGGCTCCAGGCGCTGGCAGAGCTGCAGGAGCATCCTGCATCCCTGGCAGGGGAGGGCGGTGCTGGGTAACCCCTCCCCGGGGCTGGCAGGCAGGAAAGGGGGGCAGCCGATCTCCCTGTGCAGCGGCGGTGGCGGCGGTGGCCTCATTTCTTCAGCTGATGCTATTTTGGGCTAAGCTGGAAGCCAACGGCTCATGGGGCGGCGAGCTGGAACCCGCTGCCCCTCCCGCAGCTGTCAGGTCACCTCGCAGCCGCTGGAGCGATGCGCCGCGGGCCCACGCCGCCGGCCGCCATGCCAGGGCCCGAGCACGCACACGTCCGCAGACACCGCGCACGAGGCCGCGCACGCCGGGGCCGCGATGCCCGCCTGCCCTGGGCATGGGGAGACCACCTGGGCACCTTCGTGGTCCCTCCTCTGGGATTGGGCAACAGCCAAGGGGCTCCTCACAAACCTAGGGATGTGCCAGCCTCGCCACGGGCATGGCAATGCCAGGGGACTCTCACCTTCAGGTCTGCAGGGAACTCCTCCTTCTTCACCAGCCCGGTGGCCGCCGCGATGTTGCCGGCGCCGGAGAACGCCGCTTCACCCAGCTGGGATGCCTGCTCCTTTGCTTTCTCAGCCACTGCAAGAGCCAGGGGTGCCCATCAGTGCTCCCCCCCCATGCCAAAAGGGGTGCCCAGCTGTGGCTTTATGCCCTGCACCACCCGGGGGGGGAGCTGGTGGGGAGATGCTGGGCAGGATCAGGCTCTTCCCACTTCCTTGCCCTGGTGGGGAGGGGAGGGGGCCACAACACAGCTCTCCAGCTGGGCAAGGAGTGTGAGCAGCCGCCGCAAATCCTTGGTTGCCGGCCCTGTTATATAAGAGGCTTTAGCAGAGTGACATCAGCCCCTCAATTAGCCTCTGATCTCGTTAGTGTGGCCACACTCTCAGGGCCAGAGGGGTACCGCAGCAGGGAGACAGAGGGGCCCGTACCTGAGGTTACGCCTTGCACCACACCTTGAGTTTTACTCCCTGAGGGTAGAAAGAGACAGAGATTGGGTTAGAGGGACTGACAGCTGGGCTCCAACATGTGCCATGCCTGAGACCCTGGCAGGGCTCTGAGCCAGGACAGCATCCTGCCCACTCCCCATGCCAGGGCACCTGGGGGGCTGAGCACTTGCCTGACTCCCCTCAAGGCTCCTGTTGTCCCTGCAGGAGCCAGAACTGGGGCAGCACAGGGCCACCACCATGTGCCAGGCAGGGCAGAGACCCCACGGCCCAGCACCGTGTCAGGGCACAGCCAGGCAGGGCAAATGCTAGCCATGCTGCTGAGAGAAACCCCCCACAGGATCCAAACCTAGAACCAACATAGTATGAGAAGCCCCACAGCTGGAGTGCCTGGAGTTGGGTGCCACTGCTGGCTGTGCCAATCCTGCCAAGCTCCCTCAAGCAGAGTTACACCACCCAGGATACCCCATGGAATGGGAGTGGGGTGTCTAGGATGGAAGGAAAGGTAGGGGCTGGGCAGCTCCTGTAGGATGGGGCCTCGGGGCGTTCTTTGAGCTACTGGACCCCTGTCCAGCACACACACCCTGGCAAGGATGGGGGCCCAGGGCAGACACCCACCACTGCCCAGGGAACAGTTCTGGGGCCTCAGCTCTCCCACAGAGCTTGTGCCCTCTGGAGCAGAACAGAGCCTCAGTGCTGCACCCTCCTCCCTCCCCCTGCAAGCAGGGTTGGCCTCAGCTCCCTCCCTGGGCATTCCAGCACCACAGCCAGGCACAGACTGCCCAGGAACTGCTCCTCCTGCCAGCCACCTCTTCTAGGACTTGGCCCCGAACAGATCCCGGCCCCAAGGGGCAACACAGAGAGACCCCTCAGTCACCAGCTGGGTGCAGGGGAGATGCTGGTGTGGGATGAGCTCCAGGGCATTACCTCTCCAAGGGGGACAAACATGGTCCCCACCCCCCTGCCCCAAGACAGGCACATCCCAATACACGGGTCACCACCTCCATCACGGTCCCTCGGCTTTCCTGCCCCAGAGCATCCCGGGCACAGAGCTGAGAGACCCTCGGGCTCCGACTGGGAGCTGCAAGAGGTCCAGTCCCCGAGGGTCCCATCCCCTCAGCCTGGGGACCAGTCCCCGACTCTGCTCCTGCCCGCGGAGCCCACTCTCCTTCCCTGCAGATTCCCGGTGGGCAGCGAGGCACTGCGGGCACCGACCCTCTGCCCCGGGCACTCCACCGCAGAGTGGTCGTGGCGGGGAAAGACCAGGGGAGAGGGAGAGCGGGGCCGGGGACGCAAGGGGGACGGCAGGGGGATGGGCAGCAGGACGCAAGGGCAAACGCAGGAGCAGGCAAGGGCAGGCAGAGAGGGCCGGCAGGGGCAGGCAGGGACGGGCAGAGATTAGCCGGGGGTGGGGAG
>VZRV01005702.1:85225-96223 GCA_013398115.1 Falcunculus frontatus | reverse complement strand
CGCCCCGCACCGCCCCGCACGGCAGCGGCGCCCCCGGCCCTTCGCCGCCCCAGCCCCGCAGGCTCCCTCCCCGCACTGCGCGGCTCCCCCGGACAGTCGTTCTCCCCATCCCCATCACTCGTGGTGATCCCACCCCACGCTGTCCCCATGCTATTCTGTCCTGATCCCCATCGCATCCTATCCCACCCTCTCCCTGTCGCGTCTCCTCCCGATCCTTGTCCCATGTCGTCCCGATCCCATTGCTTTCCATCTATAGGCTGCCCTTACCCCATTCCATCCTTATCGCCATCCAACTCCCTCCACATTCCACCCTGTCCCTATACCATTCCCATCTCCTTCTTGTCATGTCCTCTTCCCACCTCATCCCACCGCATTCCCATCCCACTGCGTCCAGTTCTGGTCCCATCCCCTCCTCATCACATCCTATCCTGATCCCATCCTCCCCATCCCATCCTATCCCTAACCTCCAACCTGATGCGATCCCACCCTCTCTGTGTACCATCCTGCCCTGCCCATACCATATCATGGTCCCCACACATGGTCCCCAACTTACACAATTCTACTCCCTCATCCTGATTTCAGCCCACTCTGAGTCCCTGCCCTCATCCCTCAGCTCCCTGCCCTAGAGAGGGATCCTCCACCTCTGCTCCCCAGGACACCACCCTCCCACCCCACCAGCTGCAGCTGGGATGGCTCCTTATCCCACCTGCCTGTGGGTACTTAAGAGCCAGAGGCAGTCCAGGGGAGCCTGTGCTAGTCAGGATGGCTACAGGGGAGCAGGTGTGTGCTTGCCTCGTGGGCTGGGGAGGCTGTAGAACACAGACAGCCCTCCCAGCCCTCGGGGCGCCCAGTGTGGGAGATATCTGGGGGGCTGCAGGCTCCCTGTTGGGGTGGTCATGGGGCTCTTTGGGGCTGTCCCACCTTCCTCTGCAGAAGCAACAGGAGCGACGCCAGCAGAGGGCTCAGCAGCAAGAGCTGCTCCCGACAGAGATCCTGGGCAAGCACCCCCTGCAGAACAGGTATGGGGAGCCTGGCCATGGACAGCCTCTCCCAGCACTGGGAGGGGTGTGCTGGGACTGGAGGGGGACTCCAGCATGGCTGAACATCCCATTTCCCCTCCCTCCCCAGATGGGCACTGTGGTTTTTCAAGAATGACAAAAGCAAGATGTGGCAGGCGAACCTGCGCCTCGTCACCAAATTCAGCACTGTGGAGGACTTCTGGGCGTGAGTGCCTATTGGGCAAGCACACCCACTGTGCCCCTTCTGGAGATGTCCTGGTAGGGGGGTCTGAGCCTGAGGCACCTATTCTCACCTGCTTCTGTGTCTCCATCTAACATAGGCTGTACAGTCACATCCAGCTTGCCAGCAAGCTTGCAGCTGGCTGTGACTACTCCCTCTTCAAGGTATGGTACCCCATCCTCAGAATCCCCACAGCACCCAGCATTATGGGGGTTCACTGGGTGCTGCTCGGGCTGCTGGGGTGCCCTGGCCATAAGGTGGAAGGGGAAGTCTGGCTGGATGTTCACAGCTCCCCAGGCCAGCTCTGGCTGGGTACTTGGTAGCCCTGACTGTCCTCTTGCCTGCCCCTAGGATGGCATTGAGCCCATGTGGGAGGACAGCCAGAACAAGCGTGGTGGGCGCTGGCTCATCACCCTGGCCAAGCAGCAGCGGCACACCGAGCTGGACCGTTTCTGGCTGGAGACGGTGAGTGCAGCCCCACTCGAGGGTCCTGGGGGTCCTGGCTGTGGGCAGCCCCCCCTGCCCCAGGGCTGAACCCTGGTAGCGATTGTCCCAGGCTCCCCTTCTCCTCCCAACAGCTGCTGTGCCTCATTGGGGAGATGTTTGATGAGTACAGCGATGAGGTGTGCGGGGCCGTCATCAACATCCGCACCAAGGGGGACAAGATTGCTATCTGGACCCGGGAGGCAGAGAACCGGGAAGGGGTCACCCACATTGGGTAATGCAGCTTCAGGGGAGGCTGCACAGGGGAATAAGGGCTCCCCCTGTTTGGGGGAATAGGGCCAGTGGGAGAAGTGATGCTGCCCTGTTCATGCATCCCCTTCTCTCCTCCAGGCGTGTCTACAAGGAGCACCTGGGCCTGTCAGAGAAGGTGGCCATTGGGTACCAGGCCCATGCAGACACGGCCACCAAGAGCAGCTCCCTTGCCAAGAGCAAGTTTGTGGTGTGACTGTGGGGGGGAACAGGGAGCTGTCTGTGGGGTCCCCATGTACTGTCTCACAATGAATTTCTGCATCTGAGCATGATCTGTGTCTCCAGGGCTCTTGGCAACCTGGGGTGGCTCTAGTTTGTGGGGGGGAGGTTTCCTGGGAGGGAGGTGATGATGTGCCATATCCTGGCCCCTCCATTCTGGGTGAGCAGGGCCAGGAGCATAGAGCTGGCATCGCTGAGGGATTGGGACACTGCACATGTCCCCTCACCTCCCCTAGAGCCTGGGACCAGTGCCCCTCTCGCTGGGGCTGTGGAGGTGTTTCCTGTGTTTTGGGGGGCCCTGGATAGCCCCCAGAAGGATGCTGTTCTGTCCTCCCCTGGCCAAGGCATGGGCACAGCTCATTGCCCTACAAACCTGGGCATGGGAGGGACTACTGAGGCCCAGCTCATCTGGGTCAGCTCAGCCTGGGGAGCTGGTCCACTTTCCTCCTAAGTCCCTGCACATCTGTGGGACATGGGTCTGCCTTCTCAAGAAGATCAGTTTCCCAGCTGAGGGCTGGCAGTGTCCCTGCAGGGTGGGTGCTGGGGCTGCAGCACAGCATGGTCCCCGTGCTGCATCCCCTCCCACAGACACTTGCAGCATAGGTGCTGTGAAGCTTATTTTCTTCCCAAGTGTTTGTTGGTGCCAGACCTGCAGGTTCACAGCCTCAGTCTTTTGAGCCCTGGGACTTTGCTGGCTCCTCCTTTCCATGACCCATGTCTTCTGGTGGTCCTGGCCCCCCCATACTCCTTTCCAGACCCACCCCACACTCTGTCCTTTAATCTTTTATTTATGTGTTTGATTGCTGTATCTGTGCTTCCCTGCCTAGTCAGATTCTAGAGGTGGAGCTGTCTGCTCACCTCCTGACAGTGGTGCCTGCAGTTCTGCCCTCATTGCAGCTCTCATCCAGGAATGCCCCCCATTCCCTCCAGCAGCACCCAGGCTCCATCTCAGCCCAGGGTTGCACCTTGTCCAGGGTCACATGTCCAGCCCATCTGTGCCACCTCATCAGCCCAGAGCCAGGGTTGCTTGTCCCCTGCTGTGATGGCTCAGTGCTGCCCTGCCTGCAGATGGGCTCTGCAGAGAGCTGCTCCTGCAGAAGGACAAAGTATTGACCACTCTGTTCTTGGAGCTGGTTGTGACCTGTCTGGTCACAGCTTGACAGGCAGCTGCTGTGGCTGTGTCATCCAGGGTCTCGACTGCCTGCAGTGCAGCCCGTGGGGTTGAGCTTGCTGAGCCCTGCACTACCCTGGGATGCTGCCGTGGCTGCAGAGAGCTGTTTCCCTGGGACTCAGCTGCCTTTCTCCAGGGACATCAGCCTTGCAGCTCCCCCAGGGCCGTGCAGGGCCCTCCACCACCCAGTATTACCCCTGTTCCAGGCAGAATATGTTACTAGAGAGTGGAGACAGGAGTTCATCCCTGGCAGGCGCTGTGTCAGGCCACGTCCCTGTGTCCTTGCATCGTGTGGTGGCTTTAGGTCACTTCTCCGTGCAGGTGCAAGGGTAACACCACGGCACTGCCCTCCCCTGTAGGGCAAAAGGGCTCTGGGGAGGGCTGCAGGCAGCAGGACCGGGATGAGAGGGTGCAGTACGGGGGGGATGCACCCCAAACTGGGGGTGCTGCAAGCGGCGGATCAGGGTCTGGCTCTGCCTGCCCTGCCCACCGGTCCCGCACGGGCAGAGCGTGCCCGCAGCCCGGCTGCTGCCTGCGCTGCCTGTACCGCCGGTCCCTCGCCACGCGATGGTGCCGCTCGCCCGGCCTTGGCCAGCTCCGGCGCGGCGCGGCTGGCAGCCTGCCCTGCCTGCGGTGGGGTCCGTGTCTGCCCTGCCCTGCCTAGGTTGGGGTCACAGCGCTACCTCATCACCCTCCCCCCCGCCCCAGATGAGAGGCAGGCAGAGCCACGCGTGGGGCTGGCAAAGCTGAAGCTGGAGGAATGGTTGTTGAGACCCCCTAAAATGCACCATTAATGGCCCTCCCCAGCAGTGACAGCGTGAAGTGTGTGAGAGGCAGGGGTTGCCTGTCCCTCTGTCCCTTCATCCTACTGCTCTGCCCCACATGGCCCTGTCATCACCCCCCACCTGGCTCTGGGGCTGAGCCCCCTGGAAGCCAAGCTGGCACACTGTCCTTGTCCCCTTACCCCAGCAAGGGCGTTGTGCTCATGGGGTGCCCTGTGCCCCATCACATCACAAGGCCAAGGTTAACTGGGGTGGGAGGGGATGCAGGGGCTGCTGCACTGCTGTGGTTCATCACCATTCTCATGTAGCCACAGTGGGATTTCATTTGATTGGAAAAATAATAGGAGCCATTTATCTCCCTGGCTTTATGGGTTCCCATCAGCCCTGCAGCCCAGCCAGGCTGGGGGGCTGGCAGTGCCCACCCAGAGCCCGCCCTCTGGGGACACAGTGACCTTGATCCTCAACTTTTACACCCCACAGTCCTTGACTGAGGGCCAGAGGGTGCTGGGGGGCACAAAGGCAGCCCCTGGGTGGGCAGAGCAGTTGCCAAGAGCCACAAGCGAGTACAGCAGTGCCAGGGCTGCCCCCGGCCTGTCTCATGCTGGGCAGCTGTCCCAGCTGGCAGCCGAGCTGGCAGCCCCGTCAATAATAATAATTAAAAATTAATACTAATCAAAAGGGAGAGGCAGATGGCAGCAGACATGCGGCAGGCCTGGAGGTGGGGGTGGGAGGCACAGCAGACAGAGGGGCCTGCAAGGACAGGGGTGGGGGGGCCAGGAGTGCTGAGGGGTCTAGCGGGGATGGGAGGTGCAGGTCAAGGGACCCACGTGGCACAAGAGGGGTGGGAGATATGGGGCTCGGGTTGCTGTGGGGCACAGCAGTGATGGGGATGGACTGGGTTGCTGCAGGGATGGGGTCCTGTGTCCCCCTTTCCATGCAGGAGGTGTGGGGCAGTGGTGCTGGGTGCTCCTGCAGGGTGACCTTGCCGGCAGCTGGCGTGCAGCCATGGCCAGGCACTGCCAGTCCAACTTTTCCCTGAGCCACCAGCTCTGGCGGCTCTGGCAGCAAGGACAGACCCTGCCCCCGGCACAGGTCTGGTGCAGGCACCCATTCTTGCAACCGGCGGGTGCTGCAGGGTTAAAACTCCCCAAATAACTGGGGAAGGAGCTGCTGGCTCCGTGCAGGGTGCGTGGGCCGGGGAAGAACAGGCAGCGCTGGCTCACCGTGGGAGTGGGCAGGCAGTGCGGCTGCCGGCGCTGGGGCTGTGCCACGCTGTTCCCGCAGTGCCTGAGCCCACCTGCCTGTCCCATCACCCAGCCAGGGGCAACGGGGGGGCTCTGGACCGTGCAGGAGAGGTGTGGGTACACAGGGGACCTCCGTCCCTGGGTACAGCCAGCATCGTCATGCATTCCCGGACTGGAGCTCCCCATGCCCTCCCTGCCCACCCTGCCAGGCCCTGGAAAGGGCACAAGCTGCATCAATGCTCCATTCAGAATCACTGTGGCACACAAGGAGGGGTACCCAGGGTGAGGGGTACCTACGGCGCATCGTTCCCATGACAACCTCCCGGGAGAGACAGCAGTCGGTGCGGGAGATGCGGGAGACAAGGGGCCTGTGGGCCCCTCCGAGCATGGGCTCCCACGCCTGGCAGGACACAGTGGGGCACAGCAGAGGGGCTGCACCTCTAGGTCTTGCTCCCAGGCTCGGGCTCTGCCTGCTCCTTCCTGTTTCCTGCAGTTTGGGACAGGCAGGCATGGCAGTGCTGCTGCTGAGCTGCTGCCCTCCAACTACAGTTGGTTTGCACGGTGGGGAAGTGGTTAAGTGCCTGCAGGGTCGTCCCCAGTGCCAGCAGCAGAGGAGGCGAAGACGGGGACAGTATCTCCTGCCCTGCGCCTCAGGGAGCCTGTACCTGAGAAGGGTCCTTTGCTGTCACTTCTCATCTGGGTGGATACCAGGCTCTGCAACACGGCTGAGCACTCTCCTTCCCCGCAGGGACGGGCTGGCACTTCTCGCTTGGCAGAGGGAGGCGGGGGGAGTGGGCGGGTGGGATGGGGACAGGGATGGGGATGGCGACAGGAGCTGTGTGGCCACAGACCTGAAGGCATGTCTGCAGCACGGGGCTGTGCAGGCGCTGCTACCATCCCTTTGGGATGCGTTCTGCTGGTCCTGTGTCACGGCCTGGGTGCCCCCCTGCTGGCTGGCACGTGTCCACAGAGCCTTTCCCTCCCCGAATCACCGTGTCCATGCTGTCCCCCGAGACTCTGGTACCGCTCCTGCCCACAGCCCCCTCCCTCAGCTCCTATAGTGGATGCCACCAGCTCCGAGGGACCACCCTGCATCCCCCTCAACACAGATGTATCCAAACATTAGCACCCCCACGTCCTCCCAGCGTGACACGGGGACCAGCCGCTCTCCTGGTTCACAGGGGAGCAGGTGTCAGCCCTGAGGCTGCCGGGACGCAGAGCACATGGCAGTGCCGTCGGGTGCCTGTCCTTTCCCTCCTGGCCCTGTGCACCCCGCTGTACCCTCACAAGGGGCTGGTGATGCTGCACCCACAGCCACCCCCTCTAGCGGGGCCGGGGGCTGCCAGGCTCCTTGAGTGCCCCATCACGACAGCTCTGGCTGGGAGGGCTGGAGTTTCCCGGGCGGTCGATGTGCCCATCGATCCCGCACAGCTCCGCCGGCTGCTCTCCCACCGCCCCGCTAATTAATTGGCTGCTGCTGCCGCTGCTGCTGCTGCTGTGGGAGTGCTGGGCACGGGGATGCTTGGGCTGCCTGCACCCTGCCCTGCCTGCACCCTGCCTGCCAGCACAGAGGCTTTGCCCCACACGTCAAGGAGCTGGCACCCACTTCAGACTCACCCCAACCCACCTGTACCACAAAGTGCGGAGTCTGTGTCAGGCTGGAGATGGGACTGGCATGTCCAGGGCAGGGTGAGGGGTACAAGGGGTGGTTGGGGGGCAGCAGATGGCCACTTGCAGCCCGCTAGCTGCCCATGTCCAGAACAACCTCACACTGCTTGCAGCTGTGCCCACCTCAACCTGTGCCAGCCCCCAGCCTGGTGTGGGGACAGGGATGGGGACAGGGACGCTGCCTTTGTGCCAGTCTGTAATGAGATTTCTGCTTGGCTGCCTGGATAGAAAATCCCAGCCAGAGGATGCAAAAAGCCTCTCCAAGCCCCAGCAGCCTCCTGCCCCTGCCCAGCCCAGAGCATACAGAGGTGCCCCTGCCCCGTCACCCACAGTGCTCCCAGGGGGGCATCAGCACCAGCTCCATGCAGGAGCACCCACTGCACTGCTTGGCGTGGGGCACCCATGGGATGTGCAGTCCAGAGGCTTTTCTACCTATTTATCCCACTGCCACCTGTCCTATCCCCACGGTGGCACCACCCATGCCCAGGCTGGGGGTGCCAGGCACACCTCTGGGGACCCCAAGCTGCATGCCAGCACCGTGCCCACTCTCCTGTCATCCTGGGTGCCGGCATCCGCATCCCAGTGCTGCCAGACATTGATTCTCTGTGGTGAGGTCCTGGCACCCTGGAACTGTGTCTGCAGAACCCGTGTGTACAGGGTGGCACCACACTGTGCTTCTGGCCACCTCATTTTCCCCCACAGCAGCAGCAAATCCATCTCCTCAAAAAGTGGGGAGTGACTCTGTGGGTACTGGGGGCTCCAGGGAAGAGGCTGTGCCGGGATGGGCTTTGCTGCAGATCCTAAAGGAGCCTTTCCCGCCCCCAGCACAGTGCGCTGTTAATCTACTCATGCAAACGGCTAATTTTGAAAATCCTCTTATCAGAATTAGGTCCTCAACATCCATATTTATTTACTTTTCATTTTCATAATCTTTCTGCTCCTTGCGTGGCTGGGGTTGTTCTCACTGGCTCCATTTCTGAGCATCCCTGTGCAGGATGATCCCTGGGATGTCCCACCCCGTGCCATGTTATCCCAAGCCGAGCGGTCCCATGCCGTGCTGTGCTGTGCCATGCTCTGTCACCTGTCCCTCATACAGCACAGGTGTTCCCCACACCTTTGGCTCTGCCAGTGACACCATCAGTGCCGGTGTCCCCTCCTCACTGGAGCACCCTCCTGCCCCATGCCCCACTCAGCCCAGTCCTTGCCTGGCGCCAGCGCAGCCACATCCTGCCCGTGGGTCCCTGCATTACGCATTGTTTATCCGTCAGCACCTTCCCTGTTTGTAACTCAATTAAGCAGGCGCGGTTTTGCTAATACAATGGTGTTTAATATTCGGCTTCCTTAAATACCACAAATGGATAGGGAGGCAGCGCACAGGCGATCCATTATACATGAGCTCAAATATCTACTTAAATATTTGATGGGAGTTTAGAAAATCTCAGGGCTGGCCTTACCTGTGGCTGCCAGGGCTGGGCAGGAGGTCGGGCACAGCCCAGACAGGGGCTTGCCAGGCTCTGTGATGGTGGGAGCTGCCTCACCTCAGCCGGCCCAGACAAAAGTGGCACCTGGGGCATGTGATGACAGGTGAGCAGTGCCAGGAAGGTGACATTCCTAGGGAGCTGGCAGCTGCAGCCCACAGAGCCTGGGTACCGCTGCTCACCAGGTGATGCCCTCCCTCCACCTCCACCTTAATCCAGTCTTTTTCAGGAGAAAGCCCTGACACAATGGCTGTAGCACGTGGCTGAGCCATGACCGCGGAACACTGGAGAGGAGAATTAATTTTTAATTCCACCTTAATTACTCTGAGTAATAATCCATTTACAGCACCCAGTGGGACCGGTGTTTCTGGCATCCCCCTGGGGCTCACAGGACACCCAGGTGCTGAGCATGTGGGGCTGGAGGCACTGGGCCAGCCAGGCACTGCAATCTCCTCCTCAAAGACCCTGATTCCCAAGACTCCCCATGCGCTGCAGTCCCTCACACCACCCTGGCAGGTGGTCAGAGATCCCAGACGCCCCTATGGGCATGAGCCAGGCAGACATTGACCCTTGGCAGCAGGACTCAGGGCTCTGGCGGCTCTAGAGCAGGATTTGGCTCATCCATCCCCTCAGTTTCTCCTCAGCAAGAGGGAAAGCAAGCGGAATTGAAAGTGATCTCCCCAATCTGTATTAATTAGAGTCTATTAGTTCGTCAGTGCACCCTGCCACTTCTCCACTGATGACCCGGCCGTGCTGGCCCACAGCACAGGAGGGACACGCAGGGTGACGCCACACAGCCTTGGCACAGCACCTCTGTGGCACTGAGCAGCACCAGCACATGGTGAGGGGAACCGGGAGAAGCTGAGGCAGGGCTGGGCACCACCAGCACACCCAGCTGGGCACCGGGACAGGGAGGATGCAGTGGGTGCCCAGGGGGTGGGAGTGTTGTTGCTGGCATTGCCAGCACAGTGCCAGGAGCAGGAGCTGGAAGCCATCCCAGGAGAGAGGTGCAAGGAGCAGATGGGGCTGGCACCGCACTGGGGACCCCCAGCCCCCTCCCCACCACGCTGCCCCAGGGCAGCACCTTGCTGGGTGCCTGCCGCAGGTGCCATCTGCACTGCATACCCCCACCTTGCCCTGCCCTGCTGCTTGCCTGGGGGGTTTGGCCACCGTGGGAGCCCGAGCTGGGGGTCCTGGTGCTGCGGGGGAGCTCGCCCCGGTTCCCATGGCAGCCCCCCGGAGCTCATGTGCAGAGCGGTGACTTCAGCAGGAGCAGATGGAGCCGCAAGGAGTAAAAACATCCTGTTTCCATGCAAATGCCATCAGTAATAACGAGCCAGCCTGAAGGAGGGTTGTTATTGCTGCGCCAGAGCTCTGCCCACAGGGGCTGGGGGTCTCCTCTGCCACTGGCACCCACCAATGTCCAGGCAGATGTCCTGGGGCTCGTGGCTCTGCCTGGGGCAGCATGGTGGGATGAAAATGGGGTGTCACCCCACATTCGCTGCCCTACCCGTGTGCATGGCTGGTCCACGACTGCATTGGCACGGGAGGTCCCAGGAGGTGTGTGGCGATGGGAGATGGCTCTGGCCTCATCCTGGGGCGGTGCTGGTGGTGGGCTTGGCTCCGCCTGGCACTGCCAGCATTGCGCTGGGGTGGATGGAGGCCACGGCACAGCTGGTGTCACCCGGGAGAGCAGCGCTGGCTTCACACGCGCTTCAAGCTCTTGAAGGCATCAGAGCAGTTGTTAATTGTTCCTGATGCCGCTAATGAAATTATTGCTGCATGACACCGGGAGCCACTGCTCGGCCCCCGCTGCTGGGGACAGGGCTGCTCGGCACTGCTGGGGCAGGCTTTGGCTGCCACAGAGTTTAAGGAACACCTCTGTCACCCCAGTAGAGCCTCAACCCCCTTTGACCCTTGCCCCTTGCCCACATTGCAGCTGCCTACCGGTAACAGCAGCACTGCTTCTGGGCACCTTGGCTGGGTGCAGGGAGGGGACAAAGAGGGAAGGGGCCGCATCCTGCAGCCACATCCCCTGGGAGAGGCCAATGTGGCTGAGCATGGGGTACCTTGAGGCCAGACCGCTGTGCATGGCAGTGAGGTGGGACCCCACAGCTGACCCACGTTTCCACCAAGATTGTTGTCCCTCTTCTGTGACATTTCCCGTGGGGTACCAGGCTGGGCTGGGGAGCATCCCTGGGCATCCCCCGGTGGTGCAGCAGGGGCTTGGGGTAGAGTGGGGTGTGGAGGAGAGATGCAGGGCGTAGCAGGTGTGCGGTGCCGGGGGGTGTCCCGGGGGGTGCGGAACCCGCGGGTGTCCCGGAGAGGGGGAGTGACGCCGTGCCGGGGGATGAGCCGTGCCCGGGGGGGATGCAAACCGGGGGAGCCGCGCTGCGCTACGCTCGGGGACGGTGCGGACCTCCCGTGCCGGCCCGGGTGTGTGC
>VZRV01005702.1:13321-84851 GCA_013398115.1 Falcunculus frontatus | reverse complement strand
CGTCCTGCGGGGCGCCGGTGCCCTCCTGGGGACGGGGATCGTTCGTTCGCCGTGCGGGTCGCCCGCTGGCTGTGGGAGGTTCGGGTGCTGGTGGGACGCCCTCCCAGACCGGGGATGTGCCCCCCGCCCCACGGCGGGCACTGCCGCCCCCCGCCCCTTGCCCAAGCGTGGCCGCACACGCGTGCCCGGCCGGCACTGCCCCGGACGCTGCCCGCACGGGGGGAGCTGGCGCTCCCCGCCTCGCCGGCACGGCTCCGCTCCCCCGGGGCCCTACCAGCGCCGGGCAGCGGTGTCCGCAGCGCACCTGCCCCACGCGTGGTGTCCCTGCCCCACGCACAGCATCCCTGACGCTGGCACAGTGTTCCTGCCGTTCCCATCACTCGGCCGGGACATGGGGTACCGCGGTGACGGGATAGCCCGGAGGGTGCTGTCACGCCGCGGGGGTGCGCGTGGGTGGTCGTGACGCGAGGAGTATGCGGGGCTGTATCAGTGGTGCTGCAGACGCGGACGGTCCGGAGTACGGCTGCCCACGGCAGTGCCCCCCCGGGCAGGACCCGGCGGGAGCGGGAGCGGCCGGGTGGACCCCCGGGGCTTGGTTGCTCCGGCGGCCGGTCCGTGGGGCCGGGAGCCGGGAGTACGGTGGGTGCCCGGGGCTGGCGGCCGCTGGCAGGTGTCACGGCAGACGGGAAGTGGCGGCTGCAGACAAAGGACCAGGCTGGGGGCGGGGAGCTGCGCGAGGCTGGACGTGAGCTCTGCGGGGGGTCCGACGGGGAGGGACTCCCCCTCTGCGCCCGAGGGTCCCGGCCCACTGACCCTCCACCCGCCAGCGGAGATGTCCCGTAGCCTGGCCTCAGTGAGTTGGTGGGCATGGCAGACATCCAGAGGGGCTGCAGCCCCAGTGCTCCCCGCAACCGTCTGGGCATCCCTAGGGACCCTGCGTTCCCAGCATGGCCCCGTCTGCAGGGGGACGCTGCAGAGCCGGCGCGGTGGGTGACCACCCCTTGGGTGCAGGGGACCCTATATGGAGGGTGCTGTGGGTACCGAACCCCAGCTGGGCATGGACCCCGGCTGTCCCCATGGCACCCGTGGGAACTGTGAGGATGGTGGAGATGCAGGGCGGAAGGGCAGGGGGTGCACCAGAGCACCCCACGCCAGCCCTGTGACAGGAGGTGTGGGGAGCCCAGCGGTGCCAGCATCGGCTCGGGCAGTGTGGTGTGGTGCTGGTCCCCATTGCTCGCTTGGCAGGCAGCTCACAGCCGGCCGCGGCGCGACTGAGCCCAGTCACCTGTGCAGCCACTGCTTGGCACAAACGGGGCAGGGCTGGGGCGCTGCTCCAGCCTGGCACGGCACGGCACAGCTTGGCACAGAGTGGCATGGCACGGCTCCCCTCACCAGAGTCGTCAAGCCACAGGCTGGGGACAGGGAACCCAGGTGTCCAGGCAAAGGGCCCTTGCCTGCTGGTGGAGCAGCATCCCTGGTTGTGGGCTGCCCACTCTGGCTGGTGCCCATGGAGGAACGGTGAGAGCAGCAGCGAGGACCGGGGCGAGGACCGGGGCTCACCCACGGGCAGCAGTGAGGGGTGAGCTCCCGAGGTGGAGGGCTACCCTGCTTTGCTGCTGCACTGGCAGGTGAGCAAGGGCAGAGGGGCAGGGTCCTTCCCAAGAGCTACCCCTGGCCCAGTTGTGCTGTGGGCCCTTCCCCTTGGCATCGTTGCAGCCAGTGCATCTCCTGCCCCAGCCCCACAGTGGCTCCTACTCCAGCTCCTCTAGTCAGGGCCACGGACTCTGCTCTAACCACGCACAAGCCACGTTGTGCTGCTGACTTCACTGGGCTGCCAGGGACCCCCAGGCTCCAGCAGACAGCCCCCAGCCACTGCACTCCACAGCCTGATGCCCCACAGCCTGGCACCCCAGGTCGTTGCATCATACAGCACCCCACAGCCTGTGCCTGGCTGGGCACTGGTGACTCCGTGGGGTGGGCAGGAGGGCAGGGTGGCGGGCAGGGCTGGCGCACACCGGGCACCGGGAAGCTGCCGTGCCGGCTGTCAGCACGAGCACGCGGCAGACGCAGCCTGCCCAGGGCTGTTTGTTCTGGCTCAGTGCCACGCGGGGCTGGCACTACATCAAACCGTGCAGAGCCTGGCAGGTGCTTGCGAGAGGGAACTGGGATGCTGACGGTGCCACCAGAGGCTGGGCACCCCTGGAGTCACTGTGGGCACCTCATAGCCTGGCACACCTGGGTGGCCAGCAGCACATGAGGCCACCCTGTAACTGGTGCCGGTACCCAAGGGATGTTGGCATGGGGACCGTGTGCTGTGAATGTGCCACTGTCCCCACTTCCCTGTGCCCAGGGGTGCACCCTCCGTGCCAGTGTTGCTCTGTCTGTCAGCACAATCACTGATCCATGCACTGCATGTCTGCCCATGGGAAGGCTGGGGTGGGCTGGCTCCAGACTGGGCACACTGGGACCCTCATCCAGTCAGTCCCAGTTGCCCAGTACCCCTTGGCTCTGCCATCTGCCTGCTCTTGGGTGCTGCTCCCAAGTGGGTGTCAGGCAGGTTGCTCCCCATGGGACCCCAGACCCTGCTCTGCCGGGGCTCCTGCAGGATGGGGTTCACAGGTCCCAGTTCCCTCAGCCAGCCCTTGCTGCTATAGGGTTGTGAGGTGCCAGGGCTGCAGTCACCACTGCGTGGCACCCATGGGTGGGAGGGGAGAGACCGCGGGGCTGGACCCTGGCACCTGGGACTGTTGTCCTCTGCCCGTTCTGGTGGGATGCAGGACTGAGGGCGACCTTGACACTCCTCTTGGCGGGGCCAGGGCTTGGCCAGAGCTTTTGCTTCTCACTGTCAGTTTAAGGAGAGCCAGGAAACCCACTCGGCTTCCCGGGACCGGGACCCCAGCGACAGTTCCCGCACGTTGCACTGGGCTAGTCTTGTGTCCCCCTCTATCCCAGTGCTAGACTGGGCTGGGGGACCCCCTCATCCTCCGCTGAGCATGGGACCCCTTCCCCATGCCGTGCTGCTGAGAGGGGCTGGCAGGTCTTGGCACGAGTCCTGCTGGCACAGAGGGTCTGGGGTCTGTGGAGCTCTTCAGGTACCCAGAGCTGATCGGGAACATGTCTCCTCTCAGCCCCGGCTCTGTTTGTGCCTGTGGAAGAGTTCCCAGCACTGGATGCCGGGGCTGGTAGCCCTCAGGAAGGCAGAGGTGGTCC
This sequence comes from Falcunculus frontatus, assembly GCA_013398115.1. NCBI lineage: Eukaryota > Metazoa > Chordata > Aves > Passeriformes > Falcunculus > Falcunculus frontatus. Next base: position 81,641 of record VZRV01005702.1, on the reverse strand, counting down.
CTGGGGAGGGGCTGCCACCCTCGGCTGTCTTTGGTGGCACTGGCACCATTGTCCTCAGATCCCGGGCATGGTGCAGCGTGGGTCATGTGCGGGCATAGCGTGGGCACGGCCAGGGCGTGCAGCCCTGGGCGGGCGCTGGGAGCCCTGCCCGCCCTGGCACATGCTAATTGCATGTAATGGGGAGAGCAGTATCAGCTCAAATCCGTAATTAGGCAGCTCCATTGTCATGCAAACCCGCCTAATTCATTCACAACCAGCACTCGCTTCATCAGCGCCCAGACGCTGCCAGGCACTCACCGGGAGACAGGCACCTCCACCCAACCCCCCCCGTGGCCGTAGGGCTGGCACACGTGGGCCACACGCCTGAGGGGCCCGGACAATGGCCAGGTTGTGGGGACATGCCAGGAAATTGGGGACACTGTCCCAGGGCAGGAGGGGACACCCCCGGGGGCACGGTGCCCATTGGAGCGTGGGGGCTGCGTTGGCATCATGTGGCCATAGTCGCATCGTCCCCAGTGCTCAGCACGCGCCAGGCTGGCCGGGAGCCAGGTCCTGCTGCCCAGCATTGGCATCCGACCCTGCTGGCTCCCTGCCCAGCCGGGGCTGGCACTGGTACCCGCCTGGCGTTGCCGTGGGACTGTGTGGGGTGGAGAAGTGGGTGCAAGGGAAGCATTTGCCAATGTCCTGATGCCCCAGGTGAGGGTCAGAGCAGCTGGGCAGTGCTGGGCGATGCTGTGGCTCACGGCTGGGGGTCTCCCAGAGGCAACGCCAGCTCATCGTGGCTCAGAGCCAGCCTCTCCCAGCGGGATAGCACCCAGCTAAAAGCCTCAGACGAGCTTTTTGATTGTGGTGAGTTGTGCCAGTTCCCTTCTCTGCACCCTGCAGAGAGCAAAGTGCCAGCGATGGGGACCCTCTGCCCTCCCCCTGATGCCCACCCTTCCCTCGTTAAGGCCGGAGCAATCAGCAGCAATTATGGCTTTAATTACCTGCTGCTGGGGCGAAGGCCGAGCGCCGGCAAAGTGCGAGGAAATCTTTCATGTTAATGGTGTGCCAGGCCTGGCACGGACACGATGGATGGGGCAGCAGCTGGGAGCGAATCTGCCGGCTGCAAAGCCCACAGGGATTCAGAGAGGTCCACGGAGGGGCACAGTGCTGGAGGCAGGTGCTGCCATCGAGAACCCCGCGCTGCTGTGGGGACCTCCAGAGTGACAGCAGCAAGCAGGGGAGCATGCAGGGAATGGGGGCAGAGGGAGGATGGAGTGGGATGCCCCATCGGGGGTGACTGATGCGGGGGGCAGCAGTGCTCAGACAGACCCGTGCCATCGGAGTGCTGTCCCATTGCAGGCAGCCACCTGCTTCCTCCCGGGGCAGCTGTGCCACATGGGCACCCACCGGCCGTGCCGGTGCCGGGGCTGGCACTGCCGCAGCCACCGGCGGGCAGCCTCTCCTCGCCAAGAACACGCTGACCTTCTCAGTGTCTCCCCGCGGCAGGCACAGAGGCACCCGCCAGCCTGCTCCCGGCACCACTGGGGACTGTGGCACCGTCACCCAGGCAGGATCAGCCCCTTGAGGACCAGAGGGACCAGACTGGGGGCACCTGCTGGCACCTGGTGGGTTCTATCAGTGCCCCCCCAAACTGGGCAGTGCAGTGTCCTGTGGTCTCTCCTTGACCAGTAAAACCAGTACACCTGGTGTTTCTGCTGCTGGAGGGCGTAGGTGCTACGGTGGGAGGCTGTGTGACCACCTGGGCTGGGAGGGACCAGGGGGAGCTCTGTATATAGGGGGGAGTGAGGGGGGCACAGGAACAGCTGGGAGTCCCACAGTGCTGGAATGAAGGCAGGAGCGGGCGTCCAGAGCTCACAGCTGGGTGTCCCCATCCCCTCTGCACCCTGAGGTGGGTGTCGCAGACTTGCTCCCCAGCCCACCACCCTGCCCCTCCATCAGGCACCACTCGTTAGCCCACGTGTTGGGGGGATAATTGATATTAAAGCCCTGCTTAATTCACCGACTTTACTGGCTGGGATTTATCGGCACTGAAGCAAACTGTGCTCCCAATCACCCCTGTGGCTGCAGGGAGAGCGGCCGAGGCTGTGCCCTGCCACGGTGAGGGGGGGGCGAGGGGTGTGTGGAACCCAGCGCCACCCCCCCGTCCCCTTATTCCCCGTCCCCGCCGAAGTTCCCCGGTTCCCTTTGCCAAGGTGACATAAGCATCTCGCCTGTTTCCATGGCAACGCAGCGGCAGGTGAGCGCGAGGCGGATGCGGGAGCCGGCACGCGCCACGTGGGGGGCCGCTGCCCACAGGGCGCCCACGCTGAGCCCGCACCCACGGCCTGGGGGTGCCACGCTGTGGGGGGACCCACAGGACACGGGGGGGCCCGCAGTGGATGGGGGGTGACTGCAGAGTGTGGGGCACCAATGGGGTGCGGGGTGCCCGTGCTTTGTGTAGTGTCTGTGGTGTGGGATATGCCCACGCTGTGGAGAATGTTTGTGGCGTGGAGGGGCCAGCAGGACATGGGGGGGGGCCACAGTGCATGGAGGTGGCTGCAGAGCGTGGGGCGCCCACGGGATGTGAGGTGGCCACGGAGTGTGTGGCATCCACAGTGCACGAGATCCCCAAGGTGTTTGGCACGGCTATGATGCGTGGGGTGGCCACAGTCCATTGGATGGTCGCAGGGTGCGTGGGGTGCTCGTAGTGCATGCAGGGCCCATGGTGTGTAGGGAACCCGTCATGGATGGGGTGTCTGTGGTGCAGGGAGCACCCAGACCACAGTCCTCCTGCTCCCTCACAGGACTCCAGGCCAGCTCCAGCCTCCTGGCTGTGCCACACGGCTCCATCCATGCCCACACCACAGCACAGAGCCTCACCAGTGCCTGGCACGGTGCTCAGCAGCAGGGCAGCAACCCGGCTCTGCTGCTCACTGCGTATTCCCCAGCTCTATTTGCTGTCCGTGCTCCCCCTGCCCCGCCCACAAGGCACCCAGCACCCCGCTTGGGTGGGCAGCTGGGGGGGCTCCATACCCATCCTGCCTCCTCCATGCCTTGCTGCTGGTCCCAGGCTTCCTGCGCCCCTCCACTCAGCCGTGATGGATAGACACGCAGCTCGGCAATCGCTGTACTCATTTCACGTGTGATTAAAAAGCTGGTCCCGCAGCACAGTTCACCCGGCGCGTCTGCTACAGCCGCCCGGGCGGGAGGCAGCCGTGGTGCTGTGCAGCAGCAAACATGGCATTTCATAAATAAATTGGATTTATTTACCCAGCGCCCACGTGCCAGCATGGGTAGTGCAGTGCGGGCACCCGGGGTGCCCGAGCAGCAGGCACAGCGGTGGGACCCGCGGGTGATGCGGCGAGCTGTGCCGCAGCCGGCACAGGGACGGCACCTTGCTGGGGACCGCAGCGCCTGTCCGTGCCGTGACCCTCCGGACCGGCCCCAGGCTGCGGCTGGAGGGGTCGTTAAACCAGTGAAATATGAAATGCCTGTATATCCCCGACAGGAGTTTTAATTAAATTAATTGCCAGTGACATTGTAAAAGTGCTGATGGGGTAATAACCGGCGCGTTATGGTCGCCGTTTATCTTTCCAGCGTAAATTAGCTGCCGCACCTTGCCCGTCCCGGCGGGCATCGCGGCGGGCTCGTCGGCACCCACTCCCCGGGTCCGAGGGGCCTGAGCCAGCTGGGGGGAGCAGCAGGGCCTGGAGCCTCCCTGGGGGACTCAGGCAGGGCCCGAGGGACCCCCGTGTCGCTCGCGTTCCCGTCACGCAGGCGGCCGTGCCAGGCGGGAGCCGGGCGGGGTGGGCACGGGCCGTGGGGTCCCATGGGCACATGGGGAGTGGCTGGCGGTTGCCAAACGAAGGCACTTAATTACTGCGCATTCCATCCCATTTAATTGCTTATTAAATCCTAACCAGCCAATTAGCAGCAGCAATTACAGCTTCATTCAGTGACACAATCGCTATTTTATCGTTTGTTAATCAAATGCTTATTTAGGGCCCTGGTTTATTAACTCTTTCCGCAGCAGGCACCGGTGGGGTGGGCGGAGCAGGGGCACCTGGCCTCGTCTGGGTTGGGGGACGTGGATATCGTGGGCCTGTGCCGTGTGTCATGTCCCCAGCACTGCTGTCCCCATGGGGCCATGTGTGTGCAGCACTGAGCCATCCTCACCACCCTGGGGACAGCCAGCCCCCATGTGCCATGTCAGTGTGGGTGAGAGTGGCACAGGATGGGGTGCGCTGCTGTGCCAGCCTGCCGTGTCCAGCATCCCTGTGCCACTTCGGGGTGCAGCAGGGCAGGATGCGGTCCCCGGTCAGTGCCTCACAGCGTGCTGGAGAAGGGGGTGGCAGGTGCCCCGGAGGCGTGAGCAATGGCCCTTGTTGGTCACACTACATTTCCTTTTCATTAGTGCTAAGTGTGGACATGAGGGATCGGCAAGGGTTCAGCGGGCTCAGCCACTGCGTGGCTGCTTTCCCTGATGGATGGCAGGGTGGGAGAGGGCTGCCGCACTGCTGGTGGAGGGGACAGGGGGGAGGCACGGAGCCCCTGGCATGCGGCTGTGCCGTGGTGGGTGATGGCCCAGCCAGGGCACGCTGGAGGTGGCCGAGCCCCATCTCCCCACAGGTGCTCAGCAAAGTGCGACCGTGGCCAACCCGGCACCTGGCTCATCCCCGGACCTGCTGCCACACTTCCAGCTGGAGCCGGAGGATGTCTACATTGTGAAGAACAAGGCAGTGAGCCTGGCCTGCCGTGCCACCCCTGCCACCCAGATCTACTTCAAGTGCAATGGCGAGTGGGTGCACCAAGGTGACCACGTTACACAGCACAGCACCGACCGCAGCACTGGTGAGCGCCGGCAGGAGGGACGGTGCCAGCCCCACTCCTGGGAAGCCACGTGTGGCACTCTTGGTGGGGCTTGCATGGGGCTGGGGCCACGGGGACGACTCCCGGCATGCCAGTGTGATGTGCCACTCTCCGGTCCCAGGGCTGCCTGTGATGGAAGTGCGCATTGAGGTCACCCGCCAGCAAGTGGAGAAGATCTTTGGGCTGGAGGAGTACTGGTGCCAGTGCGTGGCCTGGAGCTCCTCTGGCACCACCAAGAGCCAGAAAGCTTTTGTGCGCATTGCCTGTGAGTGCCTGTGGGTGCCTGGACAGTGTGGGGCACTGGCCTCAGCCCCCCCATCTCACTCCTGTGCCTCCCCAGATCTGCGCAAGAACTTCGAGCAGGAGCCGACAGCTAGGGAGGTCTCCATTGAGCAGGGCATCGTGCTGCCATGCCGCCCTCCCGAGGGCATCCCCCCCGCCGAGGTGGGTCCCTGCAGCTGGGCAGGACAGGATGCGGCTGAGGGTACCCCTCACCCAGAGGGATGCTGTGCGTGCTCCCAGGCAGGCACATAGTGGCGTCCCTGTGCCCTACAGGTGGAGTGGCTGCGCAACGAGGAGCTGGTGGACCCGGCACTGGATGCCAACGTCTACGTGACGCCAGAGCACAGCCTGGTGCTGCGTCAGGCCCGCCTGGCCGACACCGCCAACTACACCTGCGTGGCTAAAAACATCGTGGCCCGTCGCCGCAGCGCCTCTGCTGCCATCACTGTCTATGGTATGGCCTCTCCAAGCCAGTCCCCACCATGCCCTGGTGTCACCCTCCCTGTCCTGTCCCTCCCTGCATCCCCTTAGCGGCAGGGCGCTGATGGGTCCCTCTCCACCCAGTGAACGGCGGCTGGTCGACGTGGACGCAGTGGTCAGGCTGCAGCACCAGCTGTGGACGGGGCTGGCAGAAGCGGAGCCGGACGTGCACCAACCCCACACCCCTCAATGGGGGTGCTTTCTGTGAGGGCCAAAATGTGCAGAAAACCGCCTGCACCACCCTCTGCCCAGGTACCCGCCCTGCTCGGGGCACCGCCACCACCCCGTCGTGCCGATGCTGCACTCCCCACTGCGCCCATCGCGGTCCCTGTCCCCACCAGGTGTCTTGTCCTCCAATTCCCCTGTGTGTCCGTCTCTGCCAGCCCCGGGGCAGGGAAGGGGGGTGGCAGCAGGGCTCTGACCCCAAGCTGTGCCCGCAGTGGACGGTGCCTGGTCAGAGTGGAGCAAGTGGTCGGAGTGTGGGGCTGAATGCACCCACTGGCGCAGCCGGGAGTGCTCAGAGCCAGCACCACGCAACGGAGGCCGGGATTGTCACGGCCCCGAGCTGGACACCCGCAACTGCACCTCTGAGCTCTGCACCCACGGTGAGCACGGTGGGGATGGCAGGGTTGTCCCCTGGGAGAAGGGACCAGCGGGTGGCCATGTGTGCTGACGCCCTGCCCCACACAGCTGCCCCCGGCGCAGAGGACGTAGCACTGTACGTGGGGCTGGTGGCCGTGGCTGTGTGCCTGGTGCTGCTGCTGCTGGTGGGGGTGCTGGTGTACTGCCGCAAGAAGGGGGGCCTGGATGCTGATGTGGCCGATTCCTCCATCCTCACCGCCGGCTTCCAGCCTGTCAGCATCAAACCCAGCAAGGCTGGTGAGTGAGTGTTGCAGGGACAGTGCACCCACACTGGGACATGGTGTCCCTTGGACCTGCAGGTGGCCATACCTGCCAGGGGGTCTCTGGGCAGGGGCTGTCTGCTACAGGGCATCCCTGGGTGGGGTTCTGTGCCATGTGGGGTCCCTGGTCTTGAGCAGGGATTCTTTGCCTTATGGGATCCCTGACCTAGGGACAGGGACTCTGTATCTTAAAGAGTTCCTGACTGTGGGATCAGTGCTCTGTGCCACATAGAGTCAGATCGCCAGGGGTGGCTGTGCTCTCTATAAGGTCCTTGCTATGGGGCAGGGACGGTGTGCCCCATGCCCTCTGGGGCCGACTGTGCCCTTGCGCCACCGATGGGGACCCCTGTTTCTGCCTTGCCCCGGCGCCACGGTCGCTTTCTCTGTGCTGCAGACAACCCCAGCCTGCTCACCATCCAGCCAGACCTCAGCACCACCACCATGACCTACCAAGGCTCGCTCTGCCCACGCCAGGACGGCCCTGCCAAGCTCCAGCTGCCCAACGGGCACCTGCTGAGCCCTCTGGGTGCTGGACGGCACACACTGCACCACAGCTCGCCCGCTGCCGAGGGTGCCGACTTCGTAGCCCGGCTCTCCACCCAGAGCTACTTTCGCTCCCTGCCCCGTGGCACCAACAACATGGCTTATGGCACCTTCAACTTCCTGGGAGGGCGGCTCATGATCCCCAACACAGGTACAGCAGGGTGGGGGTTCCAGAGAACTGCCCAGGCCAGGCAGGGTCCTCACAGGGCTCACCCTCTGCCTGCACCCCCATTCCCACCCAGGGATCAGCCTGCTCATCCCACCCGATGCCATCCCGCGGGGGAAGATCTACGAGGTCTACCTGACCCTGCACAAGCAGGAGGAGGTGAGGTAGGTGCCGGGGCTGCTGGGGCACAGGGCTGTTGGAGCGGGGTCTGTCCTGACTCAGCTGCCCCCATCGCTGCCCCAGGCTGCCCCTGGCCGGCTGCCAGACGCTGCTGAGCCCCATCGTCAGCTGTGGCCCCCCCGGGGTCCTCCTCACCCGCCCCGCCATCCTCGCCATGGGGCACTGCGTAGAAGCCAGCGCTGAGAACTGGAGCATCCGGCTGAAGAAGCAGTCATGCGAGGGCACATGGGAGGTGAGCCGGGGTGAGGGGTTTCAGGGATGGAGGAGGGACAGCCACGGCTGAGGTGCATCTCTGCCTGGGTGCCGCAGGACGTGCTGCAGCTGGGCGCTGAGCCGTGCACGGAGCTGTACTACTGCCAGCTGGAAGCGCAGGCTTGCTACGTGTTCACAGAGCAGCTGGGGCGCTTCGCCCTGGTCGGGGAGTCCCTCAGCATGGCGGCCTCCAAGCGCCTCAAGCTGGTCCTGTTCGCGCCGGCCGCCTGCCCCTCGCTCGAGTACAACATCCGCGTCTACTGCCTCAGTGACACCCAGGACGTCCTCAAGGTACCAGGGTCCCCAACCTGCCCATCCCGGCTTGGAGCAGGAGCAGCGCTCCTGGTGTGCGGCATCTCCAGCCTGACTGCTGCTTGTGCTGGCAGGAGGTGATCCAGCTGGAGAAGCAGCTGGGGGGGCAGCTGATCGGAGCCCCCCGGGTGTTGCACTTCAAGGACAGCTACCACAACCTGCGCCTCTCCATCCACGATATGCCCAGCTCCCTCTGGAAGAGCAAGCTCCTCGCCAGCTACCAAGTGAGGAGTGTGGCCGGTCTGTGGGGATGGGGATAGAGGTGTAGGGGGGTGTCCCTGCCACTCTGATGCCCCTAGCTCTGTCACCCCACTGCAGGAGATCCCCTTCTACCACATCTGGAGTGGGCTGCAGCCCTTCCTGCACTGCACCTTCACCCTGGAGCGCCTGAGCACCAGCACCTGTGAGCTGGCCTGCAAGATCTGGGTCTGGCAGGTGGAGGGAGACGGGCAGAGCTTCACCGTCAACTTCAACATCGCCAAGGTGAGGGCAGGGCTGGGGCACTCCCGGGGGTGGCCGTAGGACTGCCTCACATCCCTCTCCCTCCCTGCTGGTGCTCTCCCCTAGGACACAAGGTTTTCAGATTGGCTGGTCCCCGACGAGGTGGGCACCCCGGCTCTGGTGGGCCCCAGTGCCTTCAAGATCCCCTTCCTCATCCGCCAAAAGATCATCAGCAGCCTGGACCCGCCGGGCACACGGGGAGCTGACTGGAGGACACTGGCACAGAAGCTCAACCTCGACAGGTAACACAGGCTGAGAACAATGCTGGGGATGAGGTGGCATGGTGGATGGGGACAGGGGTTCTGGCCTCATCTTGCACTTACGGATGAATGTTGGAATGCTGTGGGATCCTGGGAGTGGAATGCTGCACAAGGTGAGGCTAGCACGGGGCTGGTAACGGGATGTGGAGCCATCCCTGTGTCCTGACATGGTCCCTCTGTCCCCTTCCAGCCATCTCAGCTTCTTCGCCTCGAAGGCCAGCCCCACAGCCATGATCCTCAACTTGTGGGAAGCGCGGCACTTCCCCAATGGCAACCTCTCCCAGCTGGCTGCTGCCGTGGCCGAGATCGGCAAGCAGGACGGTGCCCTCTTCTCTGAGGCTGAGTGCTGAGCATGGCAGGTCCCAGGAGACCACCGGGGCTAAGGGGGGCCCTGGCTGGCCCACCAGGCTCCTACTGCCCCACAGCGCACAAGGAGGGCTGCCTGGCCCCCTTGGGAGGGCAGGATGCCCCTGCCCCACGGCAGTCAGGCCCCTCCAGCACTGTGGCGTCGGGACTCAGCCCAGCCCCGGGGGTCCCAGAGCCCCATGGTGGGGGACTGGGGGGGCACTGGGTGTGCGTCGTGCGTGCGGTGCCGTCGTGCTGTCTGCGTGTGGGGCCGGGCGGCCCCGGGCCCCGTGCCGTGTTGTGTAAAGCCCGTTTTTTTAATTCTGTATTAAGTGCATTCAAGTATTTACACTTGGCCTTATGTACATAGCGGTGCCGCGGGCGGGGGGTCTGCCGGACGTGAATGTAAATAAATTCGATATATATTGCTACGTGGGGCTGTGCCCGGCCATGCGCTGCCCCACGCCCCTCAGGATCCCCCAGAAGTTGGAGGTGTGGCATAAAGAGCTTTATTAGGGTGGTGGCTATTGCCCGGCCCTGGCAGTGCGACTGGCCACGGCTGCCACGAGCGCGGCCCCTTTCCCCGAGCCGTCCTCTGATAGATGGAAGGACACATCGCAGTTGGGTGCCAGGTCCTTCAGTGTCTTCTGGAGGTTGTGGGAGAAGCTAGGCAGGACAGGAGGTGAGGGTGTGAGGACTGATGCCCCCAGCCCATGCACACCATGCTTCCCACCACAGACTCCTTCAAAAGGCAAGGATGCCCCGTGGGTGCCTGCCACCCCTGGCCCCACTCACCATGGGTGCAGCTTGTACAAGGTGCCATCCACGCCGACAGAGACAGACAGTCGGTCCAGGCCCCGGTTCTCCCGCATCTTTTCCACCACAGCAGCCAAGCCAGCAGCGCAGAGCTGGGCCGCCCGCAGCGACACGGTCTGGCACACCTCCCGCAGCAGCACGCTGTCCTCAAAGCTGGCATCGAGCTCCAGTTCATTCAGGATGGTCCGTATCTGCCGCAGGGCCAGCCCATTGCTGCTCCGGACCAGTGCCACTGTTAGCAGCAGTCCCCATCCCCATCACTGTCCCCATCCCCATCACTGTCCCCATCCATTAAGCCAGAGGTGGCATTACCCTGCCTGTGCCACATCAGTGTAGCCTGGCCCCCCTCCTGGGTTTCTGATACCCCCACCCCGGGTTCAGGGAACCCACCAAAGCCCAACACTCACAGCTCGATGGTAGAGAGGAACTTGGTCTGGAATATGTTCCTGGTCTGGAGTTTGGCGCTGGCTCTGCCTTGGAACAAGAGCTGTTTCTCTGTCATTACCAACAGGATCTGACGCACGATCTCGCCCAGGTACATGCCGCTGATGAGCTTCTCAAACCTACCCGAGGCACAGCCTCAGCTGGGCACAGACACCCACTCCCAGCCCCCTCTGCCCCAGGGCCCTCACCCACCTCTGCTTGCCCGGGTTGATGGTGGTTTCGTCCACCACCCTGTCGAACTGGGTGAAGATGTGGTCTAGGCAGCCGTTGTCCCCAAAGGCCCCCCATTCCATGTTGATGCACATGCGGCCCTCGTTCCCCTCCACAGTGCCACATTCCTCATCTCCTCCATGTAACAGGCATTGGTCCCTGTCCCTGCAGGCCCCGTGCTGGTGTCACCCCCGTCACAGTTCTGGCAGAGGCACGTGGCCATGCCACATGGGGTAGAGGGGTGGTGAGGGGATGGGGGACCTCCTGGATGCAGAGGTGCTCCTCACCCACAATGAGGCCAATTTCACATTTGGGGTCATCATAACCGCAGGACATCATGGTTCCCACCGTGTCGTTGAGCAGAGCCACCACCTGCAGCCCTGAGTGCTGCCAAACAGGAGATGGGGACACGTGGTTTAGTGGCACTCAGACAACTCCTGGGGCTGACACTGTCTGGGTGCAGGGTGTACCCTGGGGACAGGGACAGGCCACCAGACATTCCCTACCTGTTTGCGCTGGGCAGCCTCCCGCAGCAGCTGGACAACGTCCTGTCCCACGCAGCCCGAGGCAGTGAAGCCTTTGGTCCAGGTCAGCAGCAATGCCTGCAACAGTGGCAGGAGCAGGGGCCAGGCAGCTGCCTCGCACCACATCCTGGGGTCCTTCCCACCGCCCTGGTGCTGGAGCCACACCCTCACCTTATCCAAGCCCACTTGCTGGCAGGGGAAGGAGAAGGTGAAGCCAAGAGGCAGCGTCTGTGTCATCAGGTTCTGCTTCGTCTGGAAGTCCATGATGCAGTCAATGATGTGGTCAAAGAGCTGTGGATAGCGGCCATGGTCAGCATGGCCTAGGCTGGGGCAATGCTGGGGGAGGGGGGGCTCTCCTAGCCCCATCATGGCCCCATGGAGAACGAGTAGGGAGGCAATGCCCACTCCCTCGCCCCAGCCACTGGTCACAGGTCCTCAGCCTCACCTCCTCGCCAGTGCCCCGCATGACGGCAGTTGGGATGACGTAGATCTCGCTGGACATTCTGATGCCCTCCTCTGTCACGTGCACGACCAGCACACGGAAATTGGTCCCCCCCAGGTCCAGCGCTAGGAAGTCGCCTCGCTCTGTGGGGAGCCGGCATAATGCATTAGCAGGGCCACGGCCTCCTCGGCACCCCACTCCCAGTGTCCCTGTCCCTTACCAGTGCCATCGGGTGTGTGAGAAACGTAGGTGGGCAGCATGCGGACAGAGGCAGTGGCATTGGTGTGCTTACCCAGGCCCCGCTCCATCTCCTGCCTCATCAGTGCCTGGACTTTCTCCAGGTCAGCGTGGGTGAGCCGTAGCGGGCCCAGTACCTCGTTCACCGCACGGCGCTGGGCTGCCAGGCGCAAAGCCACTGCTGTCACCATGGCCGCCCCCCGCCCAGAGCCATCTCTCGAGGGCAGGAGGGTGGCCAAGCACTCAGGGGACAGTAGCCTCGACACACTCTGCAGGATCTCCTCAAACCTGCCGGAGGATGAAGAAGATAGCATGGGCTGGGTGTGAGGCATCCCTCTGGGGTAGCACCCCACTGGGAGCCCTGTGTTCCTCATCACCTGCCGTAGCCTTTGTACAATTCTCCATCCACTCCCACGTTGACCATCAGCGTCTCCAAGTCCCGGGTCTGGCACATGTAGCTGAGGATGGCAGCCAGCCCGACGGCGTGGAGTGTGGCAGCGCGCCCCACCACTGCCCGGCAGATCTGCTGCACCCGGCCGCAATCCCGCTCGCTTGGCTGCAGCCCCAGAACCTCCAGAATCCTCTTCACGTCAGTCGTGCCATCCTCGTTGCTGCAAGGCAGATCACAGCCATGCAGCACTTGCAGGTCTGCCAGCTTGCAGCCAGGAACATGCATCCATTACCCCTCATCCTCCCACCCATGGCAGCTCCTGGCCCCCAGACACTCACTTAATGATATCCAGAACATGCTGGATCGTGAACACTCCCTTCTCCTTCAGGACAGCAGTATTGGTCCCAGTGAAGACAGCTTTCTCAGCAGTCAGGGCAATCAGTGCGTGCCGGACAATCTCCCCCAGGTACAGGGTGCCCACCAGCTTCTCAAACCTGCGTGCAGCCCACACGGGAGTCAGTCATGCCTCCCTAGCAGCACCCCTTGGCCCTTCAAGAGCACCCGGGAGCATTGCAGGAGAATGTGTGCTCCTGTTGGTGGGGCCTGACATGCTCAGGGATAGATGGGGAGCCCTGAAGGCCCTATCCTTTCTGGGGGAGAAAGAGCACCTCTTCTCCCCAGGGTTGGAAGATTCCTCATCCACGGATTGATCATAGGGTGTTAAGACATCATTCAGGGTGCCATCGTCCCCAAAGCAGCCCCACTCAGTGTTGACACACATCCGCCCGCTGGTCTCTTCTGCCGTTTCCACCAGGTATGCCTCGGCCATGAAGCAACAGTTGGAGCCCTTGTCTGTGGGAGTGATGGGGCTGAGCACTGGTGCAGCCCCCCCCAACACCCACTGCCATGGCACGCGGGGTGCCCAAGTCTCACCTGCGACCATGGCGATCTCACAGGGTCTCCCCTCCGTGCAGCAGGTCATCATGGTGCCCACAGTGTCATTCATCAGGGCAACAACTTCCACGTGGGAGAGCTGGCCAGGAGTAAATTGAGAGGATTTCCAGCCCCTCCACGGGGACAGCCACCGGCCACCCGACCCGTTGCCCCCCACCTCCTGCTTATTGATGGCTGACTGCAGCATCTGCACAACATCCTTCCCCACCACACCACTGCAGGTGAAGCCCTTGGACCAGGAAAGGAGTTCTGCCTGTGGAGAGCATGAAGCAGAGCCGTTGACCTCTGGCACCAGGTGGTTCCTCTCCCCACTGCTGCTGTGCTGTGGTCACAGCCTGGGACAGGGCTCTCCCCCTCACCTTATCCAGCTGCGTCTGCCGGCAGGTGAAGGGGAAGACAAAGCCCAAGGGGAGGCGTTCCTCAGAGCTGCTGGTGTCAGGGGTGGTGGTCTCGGCCAGGAACTGGGACACGCATTGTGCAATGAAGTCAAAGAGCTGCAAAGTCATGACTGGGGGTAAGGGCTGCTTGCCTTACTCAGTACTCAGGCTGTGGAAGGCAGCCTGGAGCTCCAGCACCAGCCCGAAGCCTTGCTGAGCCTCCGTGGTGCTGGGCAGCCCAGCACCAGCCACCCTTTGCCATGGCCTCCTCATACCGCTTCTCCCTCGCCCTGCATGATGCCCTCTGGCATGTCAAAGATCTTGTACATCATTTGGGGGCTCATGTTTCCGTCTCCGTAGAGGGTCACCAGCAGGATCCGAACCTGGTTCTGGCACAGCTCCACCACCAGAAAGTTGCCCTTCTCTATGGGGGAGCAGAGGCAGTGTCAGGCAGAGACCTTCCCTGCAGCAGGTCTCCTAAAATCTGCTCCTTGCCCTGTCCCAGGGACAGTCACTCACCCAGGGGGGAGGCTCCTGAGAGCCTGAGACTCTCAGAGAGGCCAAGGGAACAAGCTTCTGGCTTGCACTGGGTACTGGCAGAGGAGAAGCTTATGGACCCCATAACTGATCCAAGAGTGGTTTACCCCTCCCCAACACCCCCAGGGCCTACTCCAGTGAGGTGTGCAGGGCTGTCAGTAGCAGAAGAGTTCATCCTCAGGCTGGGCTGCCTTACCAGTGCCATTGGGAGTGGAGCAGATGTAGGTGGGCAGCATCCGCACTTTGGCCTGTGTGTGCGTCTGGCGGCTCAGCCCCTTGCACATGTCCTGCATCATATGGCCCTTCATAATATGCAGCCTCTCCAGTGGGATGCAGAGTGATCGCAGGGCTCGTTGTATCTGGGGATGGTGCATTATGGCAGAGGTGAAGAGGCAAAGGGCAGGGAATGACTGGAGCAGGGATGGGCCTTACCGGTGTGGTGTGGGGACTATCATGGCGGTGGCTCGGATGGCTCGCTGAGAACCTGCATGAAGGGAGGTGGCGTGTCACCCACTGAGCTCCAGCCTGCAGGACAGGACAAATGCCTGCCCTTGCCCAGGCACACGGTGGAGCTGGAGGGCCTGTACCCAGCTCTGCCTCCCACCTGCTGTCTATTTCCATGCTCCATGAGGTGTCCATATTCTCTTCCCTGTGCAGTATTCTCACACTGCCTCTGCGGTTGTGGAGGAGGCAGCTCTGCCCCACCACGGTCATAGGGCCGAGCACGGGGGCGTTGGAAGGAGAAGGTCCCCACCACCTGCAAGAGGGCAGAGGCTGATGTCTCTCCCCTGCAACAGTCTGGGGTATCTGGGGAGCCTGCACAGCCCCATCTCCGGCCCCACAGCGGTCTCCTCAGGGCAGGAGCCGCTCACCGGTCCACGTACCGGCCGTCCCGCTCCGCCGCGCCCAGATTTCGCCTCTGTTCTGTTCTGTCCGCCCCGCCGAACCGGCCAGATGGAGACTTGGGCCGGGTGCTGCGGCTGCCCATGGCGGCGGGGCTGGGGCCGGTGTGTGGAGCCGGTGGTGGCTGGGGCCCGTGTGTGAAGCCGGTGGTGGCTGGGGCCGGTGTGCGGGGCCGTTGGCGGCCGGGCCGGTGCGGGGCCGGTGCCGGTGCGGGCGCGGGCGGGGCCGTTGCCGCCGCCATCCCCCCGCGGCAACAGCCGCGCCCCGCCCCGCCATTGGTCGCCCCGCCTCGAGCCGGCCCCGCCGTAGCCAATGGGCAGCGCCGCTCCGGGCCCCACCCGCGGGCGGGGCCGCTCCCCGCTCCCCGCTCCCCGCTCCCCACTCCCGGCCGGGCGGCATCGCTGCTCAAAGCTCGGGCTTCAATGAGCTCCGCACCAGCTCGTCCCATTAATTAGGCATGGGTCGCCCTCCCCTGTTCCCCGTGAGGATGCTCCCGGGGAGCAGGTCCCTCCAAGGCCCGGTGCGAGGCAGGCAAAGCCCTGCTGCCCCGGTGAGCGGGCGTACGGCCGAGCCACCCGGGGACGGCGAAAGCACCAAGGGCACGGGGACACCGCGGCCGTGGCTCCTCCGGTCGCTGCATCCGCTGACTGCGGCTGTCAGCTGGCACCAAGGTGCCCTCCGCCGCTCCCGGCTGGGAATGCCAGCGCTGTGCTGCTGCATAGAGCACAGGGCACTGCAGCCCCCTGCCCTGAGCCCCCCCACCAACCCCAGCTCCAGGAGAGGTCTGGGGAAGTGTGATTTGAGACCCAACGTCTGCTGCTCCTCCTCTCCTCCCTCCAGCGCCCTCCCATTCCCCAGAGAAAGCCAGCAGAGCTCTGCCGTGGTGCTGCAGTTTCATAAAAACATACATAAATATATTTCCATTTCTGTAACAGAGAGCAAAGCTGCACAGGCACCTATAAAACACACAGTCGCTTCTCCACCCAGCGCTCCCTGCACAGGTCGTAGAAAACATATAAAAGGGGCGCGGGAGACAAAGGCTGCAGGTGAAGCAGGGGTACAGTGCCAAGAAGACCCTCGCCGGGGCACAGGGAGCTGCTGGGGGTCCCTGCAGCATCGCTAGCCTCAGAACTTGCGCCTTCTCCGGCGGCAGCCTTTGGTCCGTTGCTGGCTGCCCACACGGAGAGCCACGCGTGGCTCCAAGTCCACCACACCGTCCATGGCTTCCAAGGAGACGCTGGGTTTTGCATGGGAGACATGGAAAGGAAGGTGCTGAAGGGAGGTGGGGCTGTCTGTCGACGGCTCCCCATCAGCAGCTGAGAGTGTGGGAGAGGAGTCTTGGTCTCCTAATCCAGTGAGGGGAGTCCCCGCATCAGCACCTGCAACAAGAGCACACGTCAGCCCTCCTGTGTGAGCCACGGGTGCTGCCAAGAGCACCTCTCCCCTCTCTTCTCCTCCTGTACTTGGATCCATGGAGGGAAGCGCTGGTGCACAGATAGGGACAGCAGAAGCCTCCCACATCCCCAGGAAGCTGGACATGGTGCAATGGTTCAGAGTACACCCCTATCCCTACAAGGCCTCTGGGCTCTGGTGTGGGTCCAGTGGGCACACATCCAGTGGGCACTGGCAGGGATCTGTGCAGCCAGCTGGGGAATGCTGACAGCCAGCTAAGCCCACAGCCTCCTGCTCTGCTCAGAAAGAACAGACCCTTCCCAAGGGGAATTTGCTCTTCCAGAGCAGCCCAGGACAAGCCAGGAACAAAAGGGGAGAGCTGGGAAAGGGCAGCCCTAACACAGCCAGGCTGGCACAGAAAGTTTTCCACCTTCAGACTTGCTCTCCGAGAGCTCCAGCATCCTGAGGAGTCCTCTCTCCTGCCTTCCGGTGTCCTGCCAAGGAGAGGAGAACCACCATCACAGCACTGCCACGAGGGAACCCCTTAGCCAGGATGGCGTCATGGGCACTTGTTCCCCCAGCCCTCAGGGTCAGGCTGGGAACAAGAGGGAATGCTGCTTATCCAGGGCCTCCAGCCACCCACAGGAAGGGCACTGCTCCGTGCCAAGCCCAACCAGTGCTCAAGCAGAGGGAGCAGAGAGCAGCTAATCAAGTAGAACCCGGTAAAGAGGGAGGCCAGGGTACAGGATGCCATCCCCAAGCCCAGCCAGCAAGCACAGGGCTGTGACAAACAGGGGCATCAGGGGCTCTGCCACAGCTGGCACACATCCCCCAACACTGCATGTCCAAGGGCAGACTCGTCCCACTCTGTCTGAGGGTACTGTGGCTCGGTTCTGGAGGGAAGGGCCTTCCTTCAGGGCACAGCCAGACAAGGAACATGCCTCATGCCCTCTCTCTGCCTCTGGGAAGATGCAGCCATGCTGGTAACACGTGCTAGGGGAAGACCACTTGGCCTGGCTGATTTGAGCCTCACTAGCCCAGCAAAGTCCCCTCTCCTGGCTGCTCCCTGCCCCCAGAACTGCTCTGGAAGGCACTGGCATCCTGGCTGTGGGGTTGGAGCTGCAAATCACCCCAAAATGGGCCATAGCAGGAAACTGCAAGCCAAACAGTGCCATTAGGAAGCTTCGCAATGGCCCAGCCCATGGCCAGGCTTCCCCAGTGAGCTGCTGCCTCAGCACAAGGCAGGGACAGAGGTAACACAGAGCCTTGCTGAGCCTTCCCAAAGAGCCCCCTGGCTTCAGCATCTTTCCCCCATACCCTGTGCCCGTGCCTGCTTGCAGGACCCACACACCAGCCAGCTGCAGGGCACAGGGACAGAGTCAAACAGCCCCCACAGAGCTGGTCACATGCAGGAGCAGCCATGCCCTGCAGTACTCTGAACCACACAGCGCTTGGCTGTATCCCAGCCAAAATCATCAACCAGAAATCTCATCATTTGCATCTGAATCCCCAAAGGGCTGAGGTCTGTGATGGATTTAAGGGATTATACAAAACTAAGACATCATGTTGCATCTTCATGCCGTGAATCACATTTCTGAGCACAGGCAAAGCTGCAGCACTAGGGTTTTGCCTGCAGGAACCAGCAGGAAGGCCTGGAAGGACCCTCTCTGCTCCCCCGGGTCCACCACAAGCAGGAAAAAGCACAATGGGGGCTAACACCTGGCTAGTGAGTGACTGTGAGCCAGCTGCCACCCACACTCCTGCCTCCCACCTCCTCTAGCAAGGCACGTTCCCCACACCCGGCACACCTCCACTGTGCTCCCTCCCCCCAATTCTCCTGGGATGCTGCCATTTGCTCCCAGCACTGAGCAATTTCCCCTGCTCTGGCTCTAAAGCCTTCCCCGTGGGAATGAGCTTGTGGACAGTCAGATAGGTTTGTCATCTTGATGCTGGCCTCCACTCCATCGACATTCAGCTGAGGGAGGCTGCAGGACTGAGGCATGCTGGCTGGCAGCAGGACAGCCCTGGCTGCCTGCCCACTGAAGAGGTTGCTGGCAACTCTGCTGGATTAGCTCACCCCTGGGACCAGTCCGTGCTCTCAGAGAGAGTCGTGGGAAGGAGGGCAATGAGTTCTCTGTCCACAGTGGCCCACAGGGACAGGCAATCCTACAGCAGGTCAGCTCATCCCTGTAAACCAGGGAAACAGCTACTGCTGCCAACCCAGCCCCACACCCAGCACAAAGCAAAGGGGATGGTGTGCAGGGTCGTCCCTCACCTTGGCTCTTCGCAGCCTCCTGGTTCCCTGAGCTTGCCTAGCAGCCTGAAGGCAGCTGTCCACGTGCCTCTGATACTGCAGCAGTGGCACCAGTGACTTACAGAGGTAGCACTTCTCACACCTGCCAGGCAGCAAAGGACAGAGCACTGCATTAGGATTCACCCTGCACCGGGCTCCCAGACACCAGCGGTGACTTTCCTCCTCCAGGCCATGCCATAGAGAGGACGTGTCACCAGATCCAGTCTCGCTCAGTGGGGTCAGGCCGGCACCAATCGCAAAGACTGAGTGATTATCAGTTTTCCCTGCCTGTTCCTCTGTATCCTGCTGCTGCAGCAGCGGGACAGTAATCAAATCTGCTCATCTAACTATCTCAAACACCACTGATTTCTCCCCAGACATAAAGCACCCTGTCAAAATCTACAGAAATGAAGTGCAAGGGCTTTGCAAAGGGGAGTTAAATTCTGCCTGAAAAGCAAACCAAGTGTGTTAAATCAGAGAGACATTTTACCAGGGCTGGATGAACTTGTCTGACTAGTAAATCAAGTCTTTCTCTGCACTGTCTCCATTTTACATCATGCCATGCAGGGAGAGGAATTGCAGAGCACATGCTCCTGCTGGGGGGTTGGCTCAGCCTGTTTCTCAAACCCCCTCGTTTGGGTGGAAGATGCTCAGGCTCACGCAGGACAACTGAGTGTTCTTGGGAAGAAAATTATTCTGGGTGAAAGGAGATGAAGGTCAGGCATGGATTTACACAGCTACACTCGCTTCCACACCAGCTCTCAGCAGCGACTGAACCCTGCAGAAGAGGACACTGGCTCTTCAGGAGGGGAGCTGCATTCAGGAATGGACTATCTCCAAGAAGAGACAAAGCCCCCAGGGACCAGCCCCAGCAACATTGTGTTCAGTTTGATAGTGCTACTCTCTTAGTGAAACACCCCAGGCTCCAAAATGCATATGGAGAGCCCCCATAGAGCAAAACTCTGCAGCACTTTTTCCCGTATTTTCTTTCCAGTCAGTGCTGATTACCCAGATAATGTGTCTAAACAGAAGCTGTCCTCTCTATAATTAGCCTAATTCCATTAGTGATGTTGCCATCCACTGTTTGTAACAGCAAAATTGCTTCCATAGCAGGGATTTTACTGTCAGATCCTCTCTTATGATGCTTTGTGTGGGTGGCAGGAGGAGGGGCTGCATGGAGAGAGATTAAACAAAGCCACTGCTATTCTGAAAGTCTAATTTAATTAAGAATATCACTACAGGTGCCATGTTGACAGCCTCCATGTCCTGGCCTCTTCTTTTCCTGGGGTTACCAAGCTCAAACCTCCCATCAGAAACCGGCTGAGTTAGCACCATTTTAGCTACAGCCCCCCCCCAGCAGCCAAGCGCCCCTGACCCGTCATGGATTGGGCTGAAAGGAAATCAGTGCAAAAATAAACAATCTGAGAGCAGCAAATTCCTCTTGCCTCAGTTTAAATATAGCCAACACTGCAACAAGAGGCACTGAGGAAAAGTAATTTCTTAGGGAAACACCACTATAAAGCCAACGGCCAGCATTTGTACAGGAATAAAGACATCCATAGTCAAGCTAGAACAGAAGCATGGAAACAATCTTGGAGGAGCAGGCATACCTACTTACTTGTCAATGTCTAAGGATGGTGGGCTGCTTTCACCACTGGCAGCTTTATTTCTTGCCTCTCTCTGATGCTGGGTGAGCACTGGAGGAAAAACAGAAAAGGTTAACAAAAAGGGTTACTACCATCCACCCCAAAACCATCACTACATCACGCCTAAAGGCACCAAGTTTCTATCACTTCCACTCAAAGCTGCAGCAGAACTGATGGTAGAGGTGAAGAAACACTGGACTGGGACAAACAGGATCTTCTTTCCTACAGAAGAGGTTGCTGACAGGCATCCTTTTTTCCTGGAAGAATTTACCTTTCCCAGACTAGGAAGCCAGCTGACCATTTCACACCTAACTCGCCAGAAACAGCTGGATCGACAGGCTGTAGTTGACAGGAATTTCAAAGCTGACACGCAGCAGTGAGATAGCCTGGGAGCAGCGTTATCCAGCTGCTCCGGCAGCACGGCACCTCTCCTTGCCAAACCAGGCTCCCGTGCCTGCTGCAGGGAGGGACAGTGCCAGCTGTGGGCTCAAGGGAATGCAGAGCTGAGGCAGGGGCTGTGCAGAGGCACCAGACCTTCTGCAGATGTGGTAGAGAGAGCCTGGCTGGGAAGGGACAGAGCTCACACTGGAAAGGGGAGGTTACAACAATTAGCCCACAGTCATCGCTTTCCCACTGCCCACATGCACCGTGGTGACTGCTGCTATTGTCCACAGACAGCCCTGGGAGTTTCCTGGATGAAGATCTCTACCAGGAGCAGTGCTGCTCTCCAGAAGCTCCAACACATGGGTAGCCAGTGAGATCCCAGCTGAGCAGCTGATGATGGGTGCAACCATTTCTGTTCCCCCAGCAAGCCCAAGCAGCCTTTCCCAAGTGGCTCTGCAGGCATCTGCAGGGAGCACGTTGGAGTGTTGTCCCTTTCAGTTGAATTCCTCTCAGCGTATTCCTGTTGACATACCACCAGCAAAGATCCTCAGGGAACATTTCAGATAGCTTAGCTTGCTTCACCAGGGACGTTCAAGACTCCAGCTCCAAAACAGATGTCACAGTAAGCGCTCTCAGGCACGCTGGCTAAGGGGACAATGCAGGGAGCTGTTTTACGGCTTGGTGATGCTGCTTCCCATACTCATGAGGAGAAAAGTCTGAATCCAAGGTATGGGCACAAACAAACCTGTTATTGTTAGCACATCATCTGTGATAAAGAAAGTGAAGCGCAAAATTTCGTGCGGAACAAAGGGAATTCTTCTGAGTTTTAGCAAAACCCCATTTCCAGAGCGTTGGGCAACCCCGATATCTACCCACAATGCAACACAGCCTTTCCTTTAGCAGCAATCACTGATCTGCAGCTACAACCAGCAATGTACTGTGAGGTGCTCAGGAGCTGTTGGGGCTGACAGGAGACAACCATGCTGAAGAAACAAGCTCAGGCGTTCCCTAGGATGTGGGTATTGTCTCGTAGGCGATGACTGATACCAACAGCGCATCGCTCGCAGGAACTAAAGCAAACGTCTCTCTTTAACAGAGCCTGGCCCAGATTTGAAGTGGCAGCCTGACTAGGAGGACTGGTAACAATGGCCACCCCCCAGGCCATCCAGCCTCTCAAGAACCCAACCGACATGTGCGTTTGACAGCGTGGTGAGAACTGCTCTCCAAATCAGCGTGCGCTCGTTAATATTCCTTAACACTGTCTCGGGAGCCTTGTGCACCAGCTCAGGTGTTAATCAGTTCTATTTTCTTCCAAAAGCAGTGAACACATCTGGCATAATGGGCCCACTAGAGATGTCTGGGACTAGCTCTGCAGCTGCCCAGGAAGAGACCCTCAGCTGTGTTGCTGGAAGAAGCAGCAAAGGAAGAGAACAGGGCCAGCTGGTGAGGCACAACCCCTACCAAAACAGGCTGGTTGCCCCCAAGAAGAGGGTTCAGAACATAGGAAAAGACTTGCCACAGGGAAAATCCCCATCACAGAGCAGTGCTGACCTGCTTGTGTGACAGGAGCCCTGTAACTCTCCCAAATGCAATGCTCTTTGCTGGGTCACACATAATCCGTAGCCTGAGAACAACCTTTTCCCTCACTCGGCATTTTTCTGGTTGACAAGTCATCCTTGGCCTGTTTGGCTCCAGCATTTACCCTGGGGAAGTGCAGCAAACCCTGCCCAGTACGGCCTTGCTATCAGCACACCCAGCCCGGGCACCACCTGGGGCTGCCACATCTGGCTGGCAATGTGGAGTTGCGAGGTCAGAGCCACTGAGCTCCTCACCCTCCTGCTCAGCCCACCTGCGGTCTGACCCACCAGCTCCCCATGCCCACTACCAGCTGTGCCACTTCTGTGCAGGATCTATTAGTGTCTGGCTCATGGCATCTTGTCCCTTCTCAGAAGCCATGCAGTTTTCCTCTGCACCCATTTCATTACTCTTTCTGCTGTATCAGTGCCACTTCTACTGATGTCAGGAGCTTTTTAACAGCACCAGTGCCGCTGCTGAAGACTGACAGCTGCATCAAGACTGCATTTGAGCCTTTGGGAGGAAGGGATATACCAAATCCTCATTTTCCTGGGCTCGCTTGGGAACTGAGATGTCGGATGCATGTAGATGGAGGGTGAGAGGCATCGAGTATGTCACAAAGCCTGAGAGTATTTGCTGTACTCAGCTGCAGCCAAGACTCGCTTCCAGACTGAGACCAGCGGATCCCTGCGTTGGCAACAGCAGCGGGAGATGGATGTGGTGACTCCAGCAGAGCCCTCTCACACAAGTGAGCCCCTTCAGTTGAGCGCATGAAGAAAGAGGGAGTTGGCACAGCAATTCCCCAGCTCCACTCATTCGCTTGGAATTAACACCAGTCACTGAGCTGGAAACCCAGGACCTGAGCCTTCCCCAGCCTGGTACAGTAGCTAACACAACATCAGGCTCTCCTTTGTTATTTACTCAGATCACAGGAAAGTAGAGATTCGTAAGATTTTCATACTGCCCAGGTACAAGGTGGTCTGGGCATCCAGCCAGGGCGACCATGTATGTAGGGGAAGCGACTGTAGCTCATCTTGCCCAGCTGCTCATTTGAAAACCTGCCCTTAGATATCAGCCAGACTGAGCTGGCCTCCTGAGACCTAAGACTGAGAGACTTTGGTGCATGATTAGAAGAAGGAAGAAGAGAAGTAAAACCAGCAAGAACCCATCCTTTTGTAGTATAAAAATGAAAACCACTGACAGCTATAGTTTGCAGGACTGCAATTCCAGAGACATCAGGAGTAAGTCCAATTAATAAATCTGAAGACGGACCAGGAACACGTGACCCAGTGCACCGAAGGAAAACTGAAGCCATCTTTTCTTAACAGATCAGGGCATGGTTTAGAGGGCAGAACTCTGGCTCTCTCTTTGACACAAGGCTGTTGCTGTGCTCCCAAGGAAGCCAGCAGCCAGCCAAGAGCACACAGTGCTGCAGCAGTAGAGAACAGCTTCTGGACCCACAAAGGAGCTGGCATTTGCTTCAGAAGAAAATTCTCTCACATCTTTTTTCCCCCCATGCATTAGTTTTACCTATGGATTTTGTGCTAGTGGTGGATGCCAAGGTAACAGTCCTGGAAACAGAGTCCTTTCATACCTGCACAGCTGTGCCAGGCTCCTGTCTGGCCTCTGCTCAGAGCTGAACATCATCTCTGCCTAATCAACCCAAATCCCACAGACCAGCCCAGCAGCTGAGAGCCCTCTGGGTGATGGTTGCCTTCCAACAGCTGTTGGAAACTGGCCCGAGGTGCCCCATGAGCCAGAGCCCCACAGGCAGGCAGGATTCTGCCCAAACCCAGGAAGCCCTTGGTCCTGCAAAGAGTCTTGGTGCAAACAACACAGGTATCCCAGACTGTTAGGGCTAATAGAGCCTGGTCTCTACAGGGAAAATACTAGAATAACTGGCAATAGAAAACTCAAATTACTGTGATTTTGTCCCAAACCCACTGCTCTGCTTACAGCCATTACTGCAGACCAAAATCCCTTTTATTCCAGGCTGATTTTCTTACAGGGGAATTGCTCTGAACAAGCCAGAACAGCAGAGTAGCAATTCCAAAATAACTACCCTTACAAACATCCCCAAGGAGACCAGCCTGGAAGCAGAATGGAGAGGCCAGCCTTGAACTCTGTCCTGCTGAAAGCCAACACCAAAGAAAAGAACAAATTCCCTTGCACTGCCAAAGAATTCAAAGCCTTTTCCTGATCACAGTCGGGATTCCCCAGGATCAATGGATACACTCACAGTCCAGCTACACCAGGGATCAGAATATCACAAGGCCAAAGACATTACTGCTAAAAGGCACACTAAAAAATCTGCTCCATTTTGTAACACAAATAAGAGCTTTATCAGTCTTGAGGATGGGAGAGGAACTATGACAATTTGTGATTTGCCTGAGCCAAACGCTTTGCATCAGTAGCTGGGTTGTGCCTGCAGAGAGAACGTTCCACCAAAATTAAGCACCAGCCAGTATCAGCCTCTACTCTGGCTCCTGTTATCTTGACAGGACCTATGTCACATCCCCAAAGATTTAGTACAGCAGGAACCTTTTATTTTAAAACTACATCAACTCTGCATTAAGATTACATGGTGAAACTTCCTCCTGCTAGAGGAATGCAGAAGTTACAGTTCTTGTACTAGCTCTGATTTGCTCAAATTGCTTAAACATCATAGATTTAGGTTGCATTTAACAAGCCAGTATGTAACTGAAAATTATATATTCACAACCTGAAAAGTTAATCTTATTACAAGCTACTACTTTGATATTACCTGACATTGTGCTAACACAGATTTTACATTTCAAGCAGCAGCTAAAACATAACTTACTGAATATGCTGATAACCAACCAGTGTATTTGTTCACTTAAGCTCTACAAAGGTTGGCTATGGAAAACCGATATGAAAAAGAATGCAAAGAGGATTAATATGGGCATTCTCACTGTGCTTCTATGCCTCACTCTTCACATGAAGGAGAAAAATCCAAACTCCCAGACTGACAGTTATCATTTTGCAATTTTAGTGAAACAAGAGGGAAACTTTTCTGCAATCTCTGCTACCCGAACAAGCCATTTTTGCACATACAAATGTCAGACTTCATGCAGAGCACAGGCCACACTTGGAGTAGTACAGAACATTCTCCCCTCTCAAGAGCCCTGAAGGACGATTACCCACATGGCTCAAGCCTTCCATTTTCTACCACTGCCACATTCTCTGCAGGTCCTCAACAAAGCACACAATAGACACATCTTATGAGTACTGCTTGAAGCATCCAGGACTAGATCCTGGGGTAATATTCAGGAGCTGATAATGTGGTGAATTATTGTGTGAAGTCAATCAGAGATGATGTCTCTGTGCAGGAGGTGCTGGACATACCAGAGCCTCCAATAACACTCTCCTGGGCAGCGTGGAGATAGAATAAGGCAGAGTGAACAAACATCCCCACACGCCAAATATCCTGAGAGAGACAAGACTGCAGCACCTGCCTGCCAAGTAACAACAGGGAAGGGGGGTGAGCATGAGGAGCAAACACGTGGAAGCATCACTTGGCAGACCTGGAGCGTCCTCGCCAGGCTCCGGTCCCGCGATGCCGTTGCAGTACATGGCGTGCACCTCGATCTCATCAGCTGGGAAACCATGGTCACACAGAGGGCACGGCACACGGGCACCAGCTGTAGGACTGCACTCAGACACAGTCCTGCCAGCATCTTCATCTCCATCAACCTAAGGAAGAACAAGAAAAATTAGCCAGATAGGACTGTTTATCTTTTTTTTTTTGCTTAGGTGCAGAGCTCCATGCTGTCTGGTAGCTATTCACCCTCCCACAGACTCAAGATTTTCTTGGAAAGTTTTATTCTTCCTTCATCACACAGTGGTCAGAAATAACACCACTGGCTGAATAAACTGCGCTGCACTAATAACTAATTCTTCTTGCAAAGGCAACATGTCCTTCTGAATCACGGTGAAACTCCCTGCACAGCCATGCACACTGTTTAAGGCAAACATCACCTGCACTACAGTGGAAAAACGGCAAAGCTTCCATTAATCAGGAAATCTCAGAAGCGAAACTGATGGAAAATTCATGGGGCAAAGCAAGAGTTCAACACCTGACTTGTGCTCATCAGTTTCTGGACATGATCCACGCTACACAGGCAGCACTGTCTGGGAACACAGCTTCCCCCAGGATGAAAGGAGGCTGCTGTGGTCTTAGGAACCCCAGAGAGATCACTGCAAGCTCCTCCTTTATAGAGGAGGTGGCTGGAGCAGTCATCAGAGGGGACACCGATCAAGGAGAGAGGCAATACCATTAAAAATCTGTGTCACACAAAATTACTAGCAGAGGCTTTTTGCCAGGGCAGAATGTCTCAGCTCGTGTACGTTCTCAGGGTGCCATTACCACTTACAGACACTCTGTTTTTGCATCGGTCATGCAGCTGCAAGGGTCCCACAGAGATCCAGCCTGCTCCCTCTGCCACTGACATTCCCAAACACAGCAGACTGCAGCCATCTCACTCATAACTGCACCTCTGCCTAGTCAGGCTTGCTGTAAGATTTTTCCACATTTAAGAAAAAACCTTCCCCTTTCCCACAACAATTAAGAAAAGCTATTTAAATATTAACCATGTAGAGAAACCTATAGAAAAATAATATGGGAGAGGTTTCTGTTCTTAGAGCTAAGCAGTGACATGTAGACAGTGTGCAGCAAAACTGCTGTCTGCTTCCCTCCAACGGTATCATTTCAGGGAAGCAGTAATTGGGGTCAGCCAAGATGCTCCGTGCCACTGGAGCGCTTTGCTGTATTACTCGGTTTATTACTCCCTTTCCCAAATGAGGATCTGATCCTGATTTTTATGTCCTAAAGGGAAGGAGGGTGCTTTGTTGACTCAGAGGAGCTATGACAAAAATTGCAGGACCGAGCCTCAAACTGAGATTCCGACTCTCAAAATGCTGAAAGGCTACAACAGCGAGCCCCAGGAACATCCCTCATTCCCAGGGAGGCTCTCTGCCCTGAATTTCTGTGGAGGACTTGCCACGAGAGTTCCTCCAGCCGAACACAGGCTGCTGAAGTACATCACTTACAGCATTAACACTCGTACCCCTCTCTCACATCTCAGTGTCACTACATCTTGTGAAGTCCTCACTGTGGGGCATCACACTGAAGAGCCATAAAAAACAAGATGTGTCAAATATGAATGATCAGATCAAACCTGCACTACACAGACAACACACATAAAAAATATGATGGGAAAAGCAGCAGGCACTGCTCCTTCTAGCTGCCTTTTTTAAAGCAATCTTAGGAGATCACCAATTCTGCACACCCTGCCCGCCTACATTCAGTGGTAAATTACTAATTTTAAATGGAAATGCAACATTCTGTAACAAAAGACTGCTTGTACAAAACCTTGCTGTAACAGTCTGGAAAACCTCAACTGCAGAACCAATCACCCCTGTCAGAGCCAGAGACAGTTGCCTCTGCTTTTTAGCAGAGGAAATTGCCTACAAGACATAGTACTTGCAGCCAACATCCAGCCAAGAGCAATGCTAGAGGCTGAGCTCAACAAGACTCCTGTGTCCTGGCTCAGCATCTGCTAGGAAGAAGTCAGTCCCAGTGGTCTCTGCTTGGCTCCTGCAAACCACTGATGCCATGGTAGCTGTTTCTGCTGTTTTCCTGGAGGGCTGCGGGCTCCGGACTGGGACCTGCTGCCAACCATAATGCTGTCAAACAATCCCTAGGAACCCGCTCCCCACCACCTTGTGCCATCCAGGCAGAAGTGTGAGACACGGGGCACCCTTTGCAAAGCACAGAGGGACAGGGCAGTGTCCTGACCACAGCCAAATGGGTCACAAATGTGCTTTGGTGGCCAGCCCAGGACCGCCCCTCTCCCTGCTGCAGTCCCTAATTGACTGAGCAGTGCTTGGAGATACCCGCAGAATAAAGGGCACACGAGAGCAGAAGATGGTTTATTAAGAGGCCTGTGAGAATGAGACATTGGAACTGCAGACGTGCTGTACAAGCTGCAAACTCCCAGAATGAGCTTTCCACAAATGAATCCTCTTGTCAAGAGCTGTACGATTCTGTATTCATGTACCCTGCCAGAGGAGTACTTGGCAACCCCTTTGATATCGCTCTCTAAATTAATAGACAAAGGGAGTTTTATCAGAAGCAGGAACTGAAGTCAGATGTTGGTACAGTGACAGCTGCAAAGCAATTGCTGTGCAGGTGTGACAACACGGGGAAAGGGGCTGCACAAAGCACACATCTGCAGCAAGAGGTAAGAGGATGGCCCTGCCACTGACTTACTATTGCTATCAATTATTACTGCACAAAACTCAAGATTCCCGGACTCAGGACACTCTGCTTGACCTGAAAACCATCACCAGCCCTCAACACTCAAGGACATCCTCATCCCAGTCTGATCTCCGGGTGAAGCTCTCCTGTTAGCCTCTTGGATATGATCTGTGGAGAGCAAACTGGAGTTGAGAGTAACAGGGAAAAGCAGGTCACAACACAGGTGACTGAGGTTTACTTGGACTCCCCTCAGACCTCCTGGGGTCCCTCTGCATCGCTGAGCATCACAGCCTGCACCCCTGAGCACGGGCAAGCAACAGCACTGCCGCCCACGCTGATGGCATCCTCCAACTCAGCAGTGCTGGGATATAAAAGAACGGGTTGGAATTGATAACAGCTCTCCAGCTATAGGACTGAAAGGCTCCAGAAGCAGCTGCATGCAGTCCCCAGCCAAGAGGGACTGGAGATATGAAGCAGTACACAAAAGCAAAGAGGGAACTGTTTGTGAGGATCCAAACAGCAGAAGCCCAAGTTTCCAGCTACCCAAAGGGAAATGCCAGCACAGCTCAGCTGAACCAACGTCTAAAAGGTAGGACTGGAAACAGGACCCTTCAACTCCAAGCTCTTTTACCTGCATAGGTGCACCTCTGCTGTCTGAACAGAGCTCTTCTCTCTCCTCCTCAACAGCTTCCAGTGGGCTCGGCTGTGTCTCTGCAGACAAACACCTCCATGTCAGCACAGGTTTGCAGCCCCCAGCTATCTCCTCACTTGTTGATGTAGCTTAGCCCTTAAGGCTTCTTAAGAGTTTTCACAGTTTCAAAACATTCTTTAGACTTGCCACAAATGTTATCAAACAGAGTGCAACAACACAGCCAGATGAGGGGTTAAAGTCACAGCATGGTGGTGTGAGGACAAAGGCACTGCAGCTTTGCAGCTTCATAGGGAGTGAGATTAGACACAAGGAAAGTGAGTGGAATGCTTGCTGGGATGGAGACAAAGCAAGAATAGAGCTGCTCTCGCATTGAGACAAGCAGAGCTCCCATTCCATGGTCTGTCTCGCAGTCACACCTTCTTTAGACCTCGACATCTTCCTTGGCAACAAAATATGCCTCCAAGCACCACCATGGCCTCTACTGCTACAGCTGCTCCTGAACAGGAGCAGCCTCTTCATTAATTTTCTCACTTAAAACCCTGGACCGGAAAATCTCAAACATGGTAGGAGAGACTAAGGAAGAAAAACTCCTTGGTCCCAAACATGTTTAATTAATGTAAGACAAAAATTATTTCGGCTCTCATGCTTTGCACATTATCTTGACACTGAAAAATCTGAATATTTGATTGCATTGCAGAGACACCTTGTTTTGAGTGATCCCTCCATACCTAATGCACATCCAGGTGTCTCTTCAGCAAGTCTCCAGCAATCCCTGTCACAGAACTGTCCTAGAGGAAATGGGTCCAAAATTAGGGGATCAAACTAAATTACCTGAATAATTTTAGCCTTGAAAAATGGAGATGGGAAAGTAATCTAGTTTTGTTCAAGTAACTCGAAAATTCTCTTTTCTCTGAATTTCCTAAGCGTGTAACTTTCGGTACAAAACTCATAATGGTCTCAAGTGCCTCTTACCTGGGCAAACGGAGATCACTTCCTCAGCAGAGTTTTCTGTGGCAATATCTGGGCTCCTTTTACTGCCAAGTGGGGTCATTGTGGAGATGCTGTTCAAAATATAAATATAACATGAATATCCAATTCAGTAGGTGTGAGGGCCACATCTGCCTTTCTCACACAGTTCAGAACAGCAGACGATGCCATAATTTCCAAGTGGTCAATATCTGACAGCCAGAAAAGACCAGGATAACAGCACAATAAGAGTCTAAAATGCCATCCTAAGCAAAAATCCCGAAGGGAACATTTTTTCCTTCTAAAAGGCAGAAAGGGTCATTATCTCTTGTCAAGGGAGCAAAAATACCTGCTCACAATTGTAGGACTTTCTGTGGGAGAAGATGTGGGAGTTGTGCAGGTACCAGCACTGTGCCTCTTTCTGTTTGGGGAAGGAAATCCTCACAGAGGAAAGACAGACCTGCTTTATCCCGTATTATCCTCTCCCTCCTCACACTGCTCGTTTTCTCCCTTATCCCTGTGCGTGGCAGCCAGAAGCAGCAGGGATGTGACACAAGGCGTTTTCCCTGCAGCAAAGTCCTTACAGCATTAGTGTGGTGGTTCCTCGGAGCAGCACCCAGCACTGCTCCTCTCATTTTGACCTTCGTATTCCTCCTTTTTTGTTTTCCTCCCACCTCACTGCACAGTGTCTTTCCGATACAGGCAGGCATTGCTGAGTAAGTCTGGCACCCATGCTGACACACTCTGTGCCTTGCGTGGCTCTCTGATTAGTCTGATCAAGTATGCAAGAACACACTTTAAAAACATGAATCCCCGCACTGACAAACACAAGATTTATTAAGCTCAACCACAGGCCTTAGAGAAGAGAAAACAGTCACTGCTGATTTATGATAAATAAAAAAATTCTGATAGGAAATCACAAGTGGCTTTTCTCTCTAAATAAAGCATCTCAAAGCATTTGTTATGAATCCAGGCTGAGCGTGTTTTACTCTGTGTCTAACATCAGGGCTCTCTTCAAAAGAACTCACAGAAAACAACTTGCTATGACATTTATAAAATGGGCTAATCAATTTGAAGTCAAACCACATTTCTTGCTACACCAACTATCTCCTGGTAACAAAGCCTATAATCATTTATTAAAACCCCAATCTTCCATGCTCTGTACAAAGCGTGGAACAAGCGGAGAGAGCAGCCCATAGAAAGCAAAGCAGCTTCTTCACAGGACTGGCACTTCCTAAACTCCTCCACTCCCTCCAGACAGCTCAGAGACATGTTTTCCTATTAAGTGCTGCTGAGGCCAGCCGGTTGGGGTGCCTGAGCTGTACCCAAGAGAGGCCTACGCTGGCAAATTACCAGGAGCCAGATGGCAACACTTAATGTGCACAAAACTGCAAAGACTGCAGCCATTTCTTGCCTTGCTGCAGATGTTCCAGCTGCTCAAGGAGGGGCCACCACATCCAGGTGCATCCCACCCCAAGGCGGGCAGTAAGGAGCTCCTGGGCAGCTTGGGGAATGTCCCAGACTAACCCCGCCAGCTACACCAAAGGAAAGAGGTCCCTCTCCTCTTCTCATATCCTCCATATCCTGGGCTCTCAGGCCCTAAGCAGGCGGGAGGCCAGCGCTGCAGAGCGCACACCTCGCTGCCTTCTACGCAAGCTCAGAGCTCAGCTGTCACAGGCTCATCAGCCTCGGCAGCAGCGGCAGCTGCAGGTTCCTCCTGCTCCCCAAGGCAGGTTTTAAGCTTGTTAGAAAGGTGCAAGCAAGAGGGATTTTCATACTCTGCATATTGATATTAACTGCTCAGGCCAAATGCTGTTAGATCAGAGGAAAGTTGGCAGTTTTGTTCCAAAGCAGGTTTAAATTATAAAACCCAGCAAATTACAAACATGACATTATCTGGCCTTTCTTGTAACTTGCTCCCTGAATCCTCTCCCATTTGTCCTTCTGCTCCATAGCCTTTGCTGCAGAATTGCATCCCACAGGAAGGAGAGGAAAAAAAAACAACCAAAAACGAAAAGAGGAGTAGGCTTAAATCAGAAGAAAATCATGTTGACTTGTCCCACACCTGTCATCTGCTGAAGTGGCTTTTCTGGAGCACTGCACTCTATCTTTGGCTGATAGGCAGTGCCGTCTGGCTTCCTCCTCCCTGCTTTCCTCTTCAGCAGTAAGGCAAGAACATAAAAATACACACTGAAATCCAGTAAACCCTTCCCCATGCTGCCTGTGCGCCTTCCCCGACAGACACGTGATGGCATCGCTGTAACTCACCTCCAGCTCCTCACGGCTTTACTGCACTGTGTCACAGGAGCTTCAGAGGGCAGGGAGCAACTCCTTCAACTCGTACAAGGATGCACCTCGCATGCCTTATAAAGTAACAACAGCAACGGATCCCTTCTCCTCAGCTGTGCCCCACCTCTCCCATGCCGCTCCAAAGCCATAGATTTCCAGGGATATTAAACAGCAGTGACTGCAGCCAGCCTTTCCAGCAAGCCCTGCAGCGGGTAGGACTGCACCCCAAAATACTCCAGGTAGAGTGGAAGAGCCCATATCACCAGAGTGAACCCGTGAGCCCCATACTCTGAAGACCTTACTCACCTCTGTGCAATCTGCATGGGCTCTCCATCTTCAGGCACATCCTCTGCAGGCAGCACCTGGGAGGGCTGGAAAGGAAAATTCTGGTGTTACATAAAACAATGTGCACAGCTGACTGGGGTCGGCTGGGTCATTGGATTCTGTCCATGACATTGCACCCAGTCTGCTGTATATTTTTAGCTGAAAATGGCTCAGTATCCATCCGGAACTAGGCAGCTTTTTACCTCCATCCCTCCTTTTGGCAAGGTACTCCCTGCAATAAAGCCTGGCAGTACTTTTTGTTACCTTGCTGCCCAGACATGTTCCTGGACAGTCCATGCCCATCCATTCCTTCCAACACTGCCCATCATCTTCCATGCTCTCTACCTGTTCTCAGCATCCACCTAAATGTACTTGTAGGCAGCAACCATAGCTCTTCTCCACCCCCCACCTGTGCTGAGCTTGAAACAATCCACAGTTTTTAGTGTCCCCTACACTCCCCCAGGTACCCCAGCAGCCCTCACCTCCTCCACTTTAAAACTTATTTTCCTGAGCTGGAATGACCTGATCAACTGGCACAGCTGATGCTTGACCATGAGAAGCACTTCTCTGAAATTTCCTAGAGATAAGATCCGTTGCATTTTTCTTGCCTGGGAAATCAACTGTCCCATCAAAGGAAGGGAACAGATTAACCTGCACAGTCTACAGCTGGAAAATCTGTGTGCATTTTATCCCATTTTTCATTTAGCTCTACGACTCCACTTATTCTTCCCTTTAAAATTTGTTCAAAAGCCTTATGCACTGCCGAGGTCAGGCTAACACGCCAGTCATTACCCAGATCCCTTTCTTCTTCTGCAGTATACATGTTACACTTGCCATCCTCTAATCAGGTGGAATTACAACGGTTTATTAGCAGTCCTTGCTGTCAGGCCTACAATTTCTCATGCTAGGTCTCAAAGACACCCAAGGAGTTTTCCTCCCCCTTCTGTGAGTCTATCAAATGCTATGAGCTTGATTTCCACCATAGGTTGCAACTTCGATCAGCTCCATTCCTGGATGTACTTCCCCAGCAAGCTCCAAATCAAGACGTCTCCTGTCAAATTTCCCTAACATGACTCCAACCCCCAAATATCCCGTTTTATCTGTGCTCTCTTTACTTCTTTGCAGCCTAATTCACCATTAACATAAAATACCACACCTCCTCTTTTATTTTTATTTGTCTTTGTACTGAACTGTGCATTTCTTAACAATGCCTCTGCCCTGGTCATGAACACTTATCCATGTTTCTGGTTTTCCTTGTACATCTGTTATAAAATATGGCACTAATTCAGGTCACCAGACTCTAAATCTTCCCAATTGGGTCTTTTCCCTCTGAATCTTGTAAAGATCAAGAGTCCCCTAACCTTATCTGAAAGGCTCTGAAGAAATTGATTCTATTAGCACTGAAGTTTGTTAGTGCAGGTTCACAGGCTGTGAGATCTCCCGACAACCAGGATTTGCTCTGTGCAAACATCCCTTGGCTGCGGGGGGCAGTGGCAGCAGTCGACTGCTGCCAGGGTGGAAGGTCTGTGCCCATTCCAGGTGAGGGTTTCCAGGGCAGGGGTACAGGCAGCCTCCCTCAAGCACATCATTTCCACCTTCATTTCACACATGCCATGAGGCCGTGTCCTTTTTCAAGGACAGCTTTGAGTCCTCAAGGATGGTTTCTAGACTCAGCACAGCCTAAAATCTCCCACCAGCCCCACCAGCAGAGCAGCCCTGGTGGCACTGGGGGAGCCCCAGGGCAGCAAAGGGTCTCCAAGAGACGCAGCACATTGGAAACACGACAGCTCTGGGTCCCTCCTTTGTCACTGCCAGTGGAATTGTATTTGATAGAGGGAAAAAAATGGAGACAAGGCACAAGCAAACATCAAACATATCGATTTTGCAAGTAAATCACCTGCTCTGGCCTCAGTGTGCGACTGCACAGAGAGGCGAGAGAAAGGAGCTACCTCTCATGCTGGGTGTGATAAAGCAGATGAAAAGGCATTTAGAAATTATTTTCTCTCGTGTAAATAAAAGACTGGCAATTTTTGGGCTAGGCTTGAAATTGTAAAGTCTGCTCTCCCTCCCTTTTTTTTCACCTTGAAAATATCAGAAAGGCTACATCTCTTGGTTATGGCTCTGAGAGAGCTCCCGTGGTCAAGAGGAGTAGCACACAAGTTACCACTCAGTACTACTAAAACCTCCTTTCTCCCCAAGAATTAATTAGGTATTAGCATTAAACAGATAATATTTTAAAAAATACCACACAATTTTCAGTACTGATTAAAAGTTCATGCCCTTCCCAGCTGCTGTAGCTTCCCAAAGGCTTTAGAGTACACATCCACAGACCTCCAGTCACCCCAATCTTCCAGTATAATGACACCTTCATTTCTACAGGAAAAGCTACAGAAAAAAAAAGTGCAGTTTGCTTTAAGAACCTCTCAGGTCTTTTGTATCTATCCTAAGGAAATGAAAAAGGGCACAAGTCAGTTCCTTTCCTCTGCAGATCACCTCTAAGGCTTGTTTAAATCTCCATCTGCTAAACCCGAGCCAAAGCACTGTCATGAAAAGTCACATTTCAGCACTGGCTGCTCTGCTCTTTTTCTGCAACCAGAAAATGCAGACATGACGTTTTTCCTAAGTGTTCAATATTACAAGACAGAATATAAATATCACAAAACAAGTTAAGTATCTTTCTAACACCAGGGTAAATGATCAAATACACTTGAAAACAGGAACAACAGAGCCAAGGCTTCAGTCATAGAGAAGATAAAGTTATACAATGATCCGGGAGTGAAGTCATTATGAAAAATGAGGGTTGGAAAAGGCTGACACAAACCTAAAATACAGCAGTAATAAATACTTCATCTGACTAGCAATCTGTTTAAACTTAGCAGTGACAGAAAGCTGCCTTCCGCTCCAGCAGGAGAGCCCTGACGGAGACAGAGGCTGACACCTAGTGTCTAGCACACCCGAGCCTGAGAGAAGGTGCCCAACACCAGGACAAGGACAGGGAGCACCACTGCAGTGACACATCACCCCGGCAGGCAGAACATGCCTGTAACCACACAGAGCCTCACCCAGCCACGAAGGAAAAGAGCACTTTCAAGGGTGAAGCACTGACAGACGCAGATGAGCTTGGAGGGGCAAACAGGAAAGGACAAACCCACATCTCTGTCTGCAAAAGGAAACCCAGACAGCGCTCCCCACACAGTCACAGGTTTATAAACTGGTTTGCCAGAGCTGGTGGTGGTCAGCATCACCTCTGAGCCCTCTACCTTGACACACTGCCAGGCTACACCCTTCTGCAAAGGATCAGCTGGATGTGTCTGTCTCTGGAGCAGTAATGATGACTGCCAGGCTGCTCAATAGCCCCTATCTTGTGTGAGCTGGGTGTCAGCCTGTACACTTCTCTCCCTTCCACAGTAACCTGTGTGGCTGGGGGAGGAAGCCCCTAAATTTAAGAGGGGCATTAAATTGCAGTGCCTGCTTTGCAGAAGGGACTGAATCATAAAATAGACAGAAGGGCATAGCTGCTCAACCTCTGCTCAGTGGCAAAGCTCTTACCTGGCAGTAGCTGGTGGTTGGTTCATCATCAGAAGTGGAGTTCTTCTCTTCTTCCATGCTGTGCCCTGGACTCTCTGCCTCCCTCCTCTTTGAAGGGTGGAGCCAGGTGATGTTTTCAGACTCCTGTCCCTCTGTGTCTCCATCTTCTGTACCATCAGCAACCCCATTCTCCCTGCTTATCTCCTCTTCTTTCCCAAGCTCATTTTGGCTCAAGGAAGAACTGGGCACAACTGGGTTACCAAATTCCTTCTTATGCAATAGCTGCCTCTGAGCCTGCTTCAGGCTCTTCTGGTAAACCTCCAGCTGACACAAGATGACTTTGGTGTACTGGTTGGGGTCCACCCCTTTGGGGCAGAAAGGGATGCCCCAATAATAGTGCACTGTGTCTTTTGCCTCCTCCTGTTTGTGCTTCTCCTCCACCGCAGTCTGCATGCAAAGATCCGGGGTACTGCCAGACCCCTCATTCTGCTCTGCTTGCTCTGTGGAAACACAGACCTTGGCAGTGTGCCCAGGCTGCGAGCTGTGTTTGGTACCTGCTCCTCCACCGCTCCTCCTGGGGCTGTCACACTGTTCTGTGGTCCTGCTCTTCCAGAGCGTGGCTGAGCTCCCAGCACCAGCTTCTCCCACAGAATGGCCAGTGCAGGGCAGGAGCTGCTCTTTTGGTTCATGGCCTGCTGCTTCGGAAGAGCTGGAGGGGCTGGCGAACAGTCTCCGAGGTGTCAGTCGCCAGGAGCCTGGAGCCACCTTGCCAAAGGTGGGACTCAAAGACATGAAGTCCTCTCCAACAGTGCTGGGTAACATGTTACTCGAATCACTTTTTGCTGGTGAGGAAGACTTTTCACTTGACCTTGTCACAGGCTGGCCCTTCCCCGGAGACACGATTATGCTGGATACTAGTGAGCTTTCAATGATTTCCTGGCTTAACCTCCTCAACACTACCAAGGGGCTCCGGGCGACATCCATCTGTCCATTCCCATCAGCTCTGGAGCTCTGTGAGTGGGAGCTGCAGTCGGAGGGAGGGGTGTCAGGGCAGAACGCCAGGCCTTCCAGGATCTCAGAGCCTTCTTTCTCAGCAGGCTGGCTTTGGCCCTGTGAATCCAGTGCTTCCACTGACAACTGAGGAGTTGCAGTTGAGGAGTCTGAGGGCTGACAGCTCTGCAAAACAAAAGGTTGACTCTCCTACAGACATGTTCTCTATCAGCACAGCAAAACAAGGGCTCCCCCAGCACACTGGCAGCCGTTAGCTGGACTGCAGATCCCCCTACCCCGAATCAGAACTCTGTACTACAAAAGAAGGACAGCTGGGGTTAGACTTCATGTCCCTCTCACTAGAAAGGGTACAAAGCAACTACTCTGTGGTTGCTGTTGTTCCAGTTTGTGCTGGGAATATCTACACCCCCCAGTAAAACTTTCTTTCGTGCAGCATGGTAAAACAAGCACAGACAGTGGCGGTGCTGAAGAACCCTAGTGAGCCTCTTCACAGAAGTGCACTTACACTAAGGCTCTCAGCAATGGCCTTCCTCAAGAGCTCCTCCTCTTCCTCTTCCTGACAGTTCACTTGTCTAGCTTCTTGCTCGCTCATTTTCAGGGCCAGTGCAAATTGTTCCTCTTCAGTCATCTCTACAGCAGAAGAAATAGGATAATGTCAAGTCACAGCTGCAGGTGTATGTAAACACTCAGTGAATATCCAGCATGTAGGGAGAAATGGGTTAGAGTCCCACCTCTCCGGGAGGAATGCAGAGAAAATCATCTAAACCTCAGCTATCCTGAAAAGGTGTCACCAAAACTGGAGCAGGCAACATTAACAAGAAAGGTAACTCAGGTCAGGAACTTCACTTCAGGTTTCTACAGCAATCTAAGCTCCCATTCCCTGAGTATATTAACTGCAACATGACATTTTATTTGCCATCAAACAACACACACTGCAGCTGCAGAATGCATGTTCAAGGAGAGAGGAAAAGGACAGACTTCTAAAGTGTGCTCATTTTTATATCAGATAGGCTCAGCAGCAAGGCAGGACAAACAACACATCTTCTTTAAGACCCTTTTTTACTAACCAAGTAGCACACCTCACTGCTTTCTGACACACAGATACCTGCAATACCACAGGAGACCTACCCGAGAGAAAAAGAGCTACATGTTGTTCACCCCAAGCCGCAGGTGGAAAGCTCTATGGAGGATAATGTTACTTGCTTGGTGATATTATAGAGCATATTTCACATGCATACATCCCCCTTCTGCTCACATCACCACTCCACTGCATCACTAAGTCAGTCATGCATGGGAAACAGGTTTCCTACAGTTGTAACTGCTATTTCAGCAGAAAATTTATTCCTGAAATATTCCTCACTCCAATCAAACCAAAAGTCTAGACTGGCTATGTAGAAACAAAGCAGTTAGTTACTTTGGAAAACACTTATTTACTTAGATTCAATCCAACACTTTCACTCTGCTTAAAATATACAATGCCTGCAGAATGGAGTGCAGCTTGAAAAACAACTCAACAGCACTCTCAGGAGCTGAAAAATACATCTTCTCACTCGAAACAAATTGACAGATTTCCTTCAGAACCCGCTCCCTCCTTCAGGCAGAATCCTGCACGCGCCATCTCATGCATGAACCAAAGGCTCGCGCTCTCCGACAGGCTACAACATCTTTAAGACATGCCATTTGAACAGGGAGGCCGCCCAAGCACAAAACGTGCCTTCAGTGCAGCCAGCTCCGGAGACAGGCGTTTCCCCGGATAAAGATGGATTCACAAGTTGCAGGCTCCCATTTTCTACCCCATCCCCTCCCTACCAGCTGCCACCCAAACACAGCAGTGCAGCCGTGCTCTGGCTGTAGTGCACCCTGTCCATGACAGCAGTGCTGCAAATGCCCTTCCCCCAGCTCCTGGCTGATGGCAGCCTCGTGCTCCCCCACCCAAGCAGGATCTGAAGCATTTTTGGACTGATTACCTTCAGATTCTTTTATGTGTCCTACTAAAACAGCACTTAGCTTCAGGTTGTTCGTTTGGGGCAGGGTGGGGGTGAGGGGTAATTCCTTTGAAAATTAAGAAAGAGGTTGAAGGGAAAGCAGACTGCTGCGCTCTCAGGGCTCATGGGGATCTTTTGTCCTTGGACAAAGTCACTCTATGATGTTACAGCCAGGAGGGACCAGGGCAAAAAAAAAAAAAGCATCCTTTAATGGAAAGCACACGACAGCCCAGTGTACTGAGAAAGCTCCCAGCCCCAAGAACAGCAGCATTAAACAGCATATCACAGAGTCAATCAGGTTGGAAAAGACCTCTGAGATTGAGTCCAACCTTTGACCAATCACCACTGCACCATCCAGACCATAGCACTTAGTGCCAAATCCAGTCTTTTCTTTTTCCATAATACCAAACACTTTCCAAGAATTCGCAAAGTGTGTGCTGATTTGTTTTCCTGCCCAAACCATTGCAGCAATCAGGCCAGATCCTGCAAACTCCGACATGTGCAGGAAAACTGGTGCACATGATCGGCACCCTGCAACACACGACTTTCCACGTGCTTCAACAGGGGCCTGAGTGTTTGCCAGTTCAGGCTATCAACATCCATGAAGCTTAATAAAAAGAAACATTTTTTGGCGAGTTATTGCTGTACATTTTGTTTTCTTCTCCCTCTCTGGCACAGCAATTTCCCCTCTGGGGACAGAGAATGTGCCAGACAAATGCTGCCTCTGGCAAAGAAACCAGTGACAAACAAGATGCACTTAGTGCACGTTCCAGTTGAGTAGGTGCTCTGGAGATGGGGAAATCTCGAGTTTAAATCCACCTGGCATTACTGTGGGGAGAGCAAAGAGCAGTTCTGCTCATGTCTTCCAGCAGACCTGACCTGCTTTAAGCAGAGCTGACGGTATTTCGTGCTTCAGGACTGATCACTTCTCAGCACCGTGTGTTTTATTAAACTTGATGCTGATTGCAGCCGTCATAACTTATGGTGATTAGAAACCCAGAGCGCTGCGTTAGCCCCCGACCACTGTGTGCAAACAGAGCTGGGGAGAGAGCTCAGAGCGTGTGGCGGGGGCTCCACAGATCCCGGGAGAAACGACCCCTCTCCATCTGGACCGATGCTCAGCTCACACTCATCACTCGCCTTGCAGGAGCCCGTTCCCAGGGGGAAGCACTGGGAACTCTGCATCTCACACTCCAAAATCCTCTCGTCACACGTCCATCCCAACGCGGCACAAAATCCTAGCGCCTCTCTGGGGACCAGGGCATCCAAGAGACCCGCAGATGGGAAGGAGGGGTCAGAGAGAAACTGTCTTTAAGATACGGCAGCCCTAAACAAATTAAACCATTTCAGAGCCTTTTAAAATGCTAATACGGCAATTTGCAAAGCGATTTATGTTCCATTTTGACATTTGCAAAGTGAATTAGATGCAAAACCCCACTAGTTGTAGTTATAACACTTACTAATAAGAGATTTACTCAAAAATAACAGAATGCAGGATTTCAGTATTTTCATATATCCAAAGTGCAATTACAGTAGAAACATTCAAATGTGCTTTCAAGCACTGACTTCCTCTGGAAAAAGAGAGAGAGACTTCTTTAGGTTTTATATTTCCATTTATCCTGTCAGGATGAAACGTCACAGATATATTTTAGTTATGGCTTTAGGTTAAAATGAATAAAACCACAACAAAGCAAAAAAGGGAGGATACGCTTTATAACGAGTGCCTGCCAATATCCGAAATTTTCCAGTTTTGAGGAGAACGAACTTGCTCTACCCAGAAGCACCCAATCTTTACAAAAGACCAATTCGCCTCGCAATTCAAAGAATTTATTTAAAGACACTGGGAAAAATAATTACTACTTCAATTCTTAATTTGCCTAAAAGCAAACACCAAAAGTCTAATTATAGCTTCCCACAAATGAGAACAGCCCCACCATCACACGTGCTTAAATAAGCCCCCGCTCTCTGACTGTGCGGCACAAGGCACCCCCAAACTCAGACGTGCACACTAAGCAACAAAAAAAGGCAGCTTTTGCCCCAGGAAAAGAAAAACTATTATCAATAATTTCAACATCTACAAACACAGCAGAACTCCTCTGTTATACGTCTGGAGAGCCAGCCCTGTCTCCTGCAGATTTTCTGTAGCACACTGAACACCTTTTGCACAGCACCAGCTCCTGAAACCCTACATGCCCAATGATGCAACGAGGACATCCAACTTCAGCAGATCCCTGCTCTTAGCACCATATGTTTGGTCACATTTTAGCGGCATCTCCAAAGGGGGTTTCAGCTTTAATTTGGTACTCTGTTTCCTTTGGGAGAAAAAAGAAGAGTAAGAAAAAGAACTCTTTCCCAATCTCTGACTTTGCTATCTTACTTGTTCAACACAGACATGCACAGTGGGCTGCAGCTCCCACAAAGAGCTGGGCTGTTCTGTGCTATGGCCTTAGGCCTCTATTAAAAACAATTTAATTCACACAAGCCCTGTGAGGACTGACAAGTCCAACTGCTGCTGCTTGCGGAGCACTGGTGTGCTCCATTTCGTTCAGTGATTGCTTTGGGTTTTGCAGGAGGCAACATCTCTCCCATTTTAAAACGTCCTGAATTTTACGTGCTGGATGGACCAGTGCTTCACAGAGCACAGGAACACGGGTGGGGACCCTCTGGGGCTTGGCTGCTGTAACATGTGGGGCTGTACAGGGAACAGAGGCACCCTGGCCATGCTCAGTGAGCCCTTCCCCCTGTACATCAGAATATGAGCGGGAACATCCCAGCCTTTAGCATCTGTTCATAGATTTATTGTCCATGAATGCATTTAATCCCTTATTAAAGCTGTTAATACTGACCCCTCCACAACCTCCTGTGACACAAACTTCCAGGAGTTCATCCCATGCTGTGTGAAGCATTACTGTCCTTCACCCGTTTTAAACCCGTCTATCTCTTGCTATTTCCACTGATACACCCCAGGAGCTGGTAAACAACAGCTCTGTGCTCAGCTGAGACATTGCCTTCCCGATGGGAACTTTGATCCCACCGTTCTCTCCTAACAAAGCAGCCCCAGGCTTTCCAATCTCTCCTCACCAGGCAGCTGTTCCACCCCTTCATGGCTTGGGCTGCCCCTCTCTGGATGTACCACTGTGTCCTTGCTATGCAGAGGCCAGAACTGCACACAGCGCTGTGACAAGGGTGTACCAACACTTTATGTAACAGCAAAATGACATCAACCAAATCCCTTCTTCTTAACACCCTTCCTTATGATGCCCAATGTTGCTGGTGCTCTGGCTGCCCCCACACTGTGAGCTGATGATTTCAGAGAACTGTCAGCTGCGACTCAGATCCTTCCTGAGCGGCAGCTGTCGGGTCAGAGCATTGTGATGTTTCAGGGACAGACAGGAGCAGAGGGGCCTGGACAGGAAAATAGTTTGTGACTGACGGCGCTTTCAGATCGGCCTCAGCCAGTTTTGAACCCGGTGTGGTACCAACACCCTCGCACACTTATTTTGGAAGTGCACCGGTCTGCACACACACTGCCTGGAGAGAAAGCAAGTGACAGAGTGCCTATTCTGACAGGCAAAATTTAGCCCTGTGAAGGGTCTTTTCTGCATCCCCAGCCATGTCGCAGCCTTTCTGCAAGGGAAATAATCTCTAACACAAAGAGCGGAAGCTGCTCAGCACCAGACAACTTCCCCAGCCCCACAATCGAGACCTACGTGCAATTTTTCTTTTAGCAGCAAACTTCGTTCGATCCAGCTGCTTTGTTCTCTTCTTTTGCAATCCACTCTCTTCCTTTGACTCCTGGTGTAATGGAAAAGAATATGGTGAGTGTATGCAATATGTAAGAAATACTACCAGCCCCCTCCCCCCAACTACTCAGATGCAAACACTGGTTCAAGAACAAGCATCTATTTGTGTGAAATTTGAATTTCAAACGTAATTCAAACAGATTCTGTAACTATTAAAAGCTGTGTGATAAGCATAACGAGCAAAAAGAGTTACAGACTGACATAAACAGAGAAGTAGGAGAGACAATAGACTTCATGCCAGTCACCACCATGCACTGCACCTGCTACCCATGATTTTAGAGAGAATTTGTCTGGCCTTGCTAAAACATTGATATTTATAAGCACTTAAAACAGAAAAATAGAACCTTTTTATAACTGAGCACCACACAGCTGTAAGCCAGGACTGTTTCCTGCCATGCAACTTCTAGTGCTATGCCCAGGCAATTTCAGGTGATCAAAACTAGAATCTCTAGCCATTTTTGGAGACCCATACTAATGCACCCTGAGGGCAGGAGAGCCAGCTGTATTCTCTCCTCATGCTATTCTCTCATCTTATTCATAGAATCAAAGAATGGTTTGAGTTGGAAGGGACCTTAAAGATCATCTCATTTCAACTCTCTGCCACGGGCAAGGACACCTTCCACTATCCCAGGGTGCTCAGAGCCCCATCCAACCTGGCCTTGAACACTTCCAGGGGCATTCACAGCTTCTCTGGGCTGTATTGCTACAAGTATTTAATTTCTGAAACTTGAATACTTCAGAAACTTGTTGTTTCGAGACTCCCTGAAACAATACTCCCACGAACAATCTAAGTGTGTGCTGCTTTAAGCACAAGGACTGCAACACAAATGGGCACAGGCTTAAATGACACAAATTTCTGCAAGTTGCTGTCCTAACGGCTTAGGCAAGGACGCACACATTACCCAAGGCTGGCATTGGACCCCTTCCAATTTGTCTCTCTAAATCAGGTAGGATTAGAATCAAATCCAGTATTTCAGGCAGAGACCTACGCCTGGCCAGGACGGGCTTTGCACTGCTCCCTCTGCAGCTGCATTGAGTTTTGCTGCCCATGAGACACGTTGGCCACACACTTGTGCCTCATTCCACCTCCTGTGCCAGGAGGAGGGTTCAAGGAGGGGCACACGGCTTGGGCTACTTTAACACAAACAGATACACCGATTATTTTCGAGTGTCATCAATTTCTTTTGTCCTTTGCCCATGTTTCTGAACCTTTGAAGTCCTTCGGACTGCACCTCTGTACTGAGTTTTGTTGAAGACATCTCTGGCTTTAGTGTTATCTGTAGATTTTATTAATCTGTATACACCACTTGCTCCCTCTTACAGATCATTAATGAGGATGTTAAAACACACACAGACCTAATATTGATTCTCTTGGCCTCAGCTTTACATCTCCCCCAGATGAGCCTCTCTTTTGTTCATCAGCAGCTCTTACTGACAGTCTTTTAGCAGGATTTCAATCCACGAATGTTGCTATCTAGACCAAATTAAATTATTTATCCAACTAAGATTTTGCAAGACATACTATTAGGTGGTTTCCTGAAACCCTAATACATTACAGCTTTTACATGCCCTAATACCTACACCATTCCTCACTTCCACTGACTTAAGAATCACCTCACAACACAGCAGCAATCATGCCTGGCAAGTCC
This sequence comes from Falcunculus frontatus, assembly GCA_013398115.1. Classification (NCBI taxonomy): domain Eukaryota; kingdom Metazoa; phylum Chordata; class Aves; order Passeriformes; genus Falcunculus; species Falcunculus frontatus. The sequence continues at coordinate 36,952 of VZRV01005702.1, read as the reverse complement.
ACACACACACTCATGCTTGCACCTAAGGGTTTTTTCTGTGACTGATTCCTTCTCTTCCCCACACAGACTGGTTTAGGTACCCCCTTTTCAAGATCTGCCACTGTGTCTCCAAAAGGCTGTTTCACACCCAGCCTCTCTTCCTAGGAGATGGATGCCAAGCTCCTGCTCCAGAGGTGAAATCCTCTCTCTTCCAGGGCCCTGGCATGGTGCCTGTCTCCACAGTTTTCCATAAGCCACTCCAAACTGCCCTGCCTTGGTCTGCAGCAACAGCCCCATGCTGACCTCGTGGGCTGCTCACACCTCAGGGGATGGGGAACAGTCCATGGGATCGCACCAGGATTGCACTAGGATTATACGCTGGAGGAAGTTCAGCAACCGCTCTCCTGCCCTCCCCCAAAAACCTGTCTAACAATGCTAAACCCACCCCAGCTTAAACAGTGGCAATTTAATCCTAACAGGCTCTGTAAATCCCCAGCTCTTCTCTCTAGGCATCAATCTTCCCCTCATCACTCCCGCACTTGCTGGAAGGTCAACCCTGACACTCTCATCTGCAGCTCTCTTCCAGGGCACGGATGTGATTTATGAGCACACCAAACTTTCCATGGCTGTGAGTGCCTGCTCTGTGCACAGAGACACACACTTACAACACACACCACGGGACAACACGGGGCTCAAACACCTCTGGGGCTTCCGAGGGGAACAGTGTGCCTGGCGCCGGGCGTGCTGCCTGGATCCATGGCACGGCCAAGTACGTGCCTCGGTTCCCCGTGCTGGTCCTGAAGAATCTCGACATTTACATCAGTGGCAGGAGGAGAATTATTGCAGGACACGTGTTGTACGAACCTCATACATTCGAGAAAGTTGTTTAAATTGCTCAGCAGCGTTCTACTGAACAGCCACGGTACAGTGAACTGCTGAAGCAAATCCAATTAATCCTGATGGGCCAAAATATATACACACATCTCAATTCCAAGAATTCTTAAATCTTCTTTATTTTTAAACCCAGAAAATAAAACATACCTTTTAATTAGGATTTATGGCTGCTTGTACCTCTGCTGGGAGAGAGCCCCGCAGGCCCCAGAGCGCTCTGCATAAATGCAGCCGTGGATGGTAGAAACAGAAGGGGCCAAGAAAATTCAGAGAAGACAACAGGGCTTGCTCTTCCTGACCCAACCTTTTAATGCTCATCTATCTACAAGGATAATAGGAACTCAAGGGGCCACTCAACCAACTGCCTTTCTAATAAGATCACTAGTCCAAAAATAATCTTAATCAATTAAAATATTCCCAAACTGCAGCCAATACTCTTAGTTACAAGGTCATCTCCAACACACATCTTCCAAGGGAAACTAATTATTATAGAGGAGGTGAGGTAGGAACTGCACACCTTTGCTCAGTGCCAGCCTGGAGAGCATCCCTCCTCCTTTGCCGTCAATTCAAAGCATAAAGGCCAGAAGGAACTCAAATTCTCTTCCTGTGTGTCAGGCTCTGCACTTTAATTTATGATGCTCTCTTATGAGCAATTTCACTGTCAGCATTGGACACAGATCAAGAAATAGACAGGTTTCCAAAGTTCCTTACACATTTAGTGGAAGGCAGCCACAATTCTTCTTCCTTGTTTTTGTAACCTGCTTGGTTTCACCAGACAGCAGGAAATCAAATTCCCATTTTAAAAATGCTTTTGCACATACTTAAGAGAACCTGACTCTGCCAGCAGAAACAGATACATCTCCACTCGTTTCTAAAAGCCCATAAATGGAAGCCAGTAGCCAGCATCCCACATCCTGCTCCCTCGAATCCACATGATAAACCACAGAAATCAGCTTCTACTGACTCAGGGAAGGAAAGGCTACAGCAGAATGTCTCCACCCCTAACGGTGCAGACTGCAAAGTCAAAAGGTCTGGGTAATTTTACTGCTCAACAGCAGTTGGGACCATCTAACAATTGGGCACAGCCAAACACCACACGTCCTGCATGGGAAATATGCAGATGAAAACCAGACTAATTTATTTTTAAAAGCCAATTAGATGTTGGAATTGCCATGTTTGGCTCTTGCCAAGGCTGCTGCTGAAATTAATATCACACCCTACTTTATTAGTCTCTGACTTCAGTTCAGAATCTGTTTCAGCTTTGCTCTTTCAGCTCATTAGAACAAACCTGCTGGAAGTAGAGATGAACAACAAGACACAAGAGGGCTCATGCCAGGATATGCAATTCCTGACACAGGGAGAGAACTCTGTAGGAAAAAGGGCTTTTACCAGGCTGTGAGGAGCCTGAATTCAGATCAATCTGATTTTCAACAAGTGAGCCCAGTAGAGCCATGAAGCCTCCTCCAGAACCAACTCACATTGCATTCTCCTTTGGGAGATGGAGGCACCGGGTCCCTTGGTACGACCAGAGCCCATGGAGACAGCAGGGCACTGCAGCAATAGTCCCACGTGGCTCTGCTTCGCTTGGATGGTCAGTGGTGTGAGGTGGCGTCCTGGGATTGAGTTAATTTTATTCCTAGTAGCTGGTGCAGTGCTGTGTTTCGGATTTAGTACGAGAATAACGTTGATGGCAGACCAATGGTTTAGTTGGTGCCAAGCAGTGCTTACTCTATATCAAGGAGTTTTCAGTTTCCTGTGCTCTGCCAGTGAGCAGGTGCACCAGGAGCTGGGGGAACTGGGCAAAGGGATGTTCCATAGCACAGAACCTCATGGCCAGTGAATAAACAGGGGGGAATTGGCTGGGAGACACTGATTGCTGCTCAGGGACTGGATGGGCATCGGAGAGTGGGTGGTGAACAACTGGATTGTGTCACTGGTTTCTCTTGGGTTTTACTCACAGAATCATGGAAAGCTTTGGGTTGGAAGATCATCTCATTCCAACCCTCCTGTCATGGGCACCTCCCACAAGACCAGGTTGCTCATTGCATGGCCTTGAACACTGCCAGGGATGAGGCATCCACAGCCTCTCTGGGTATTCTGTTCTCGTGCCTCAGAACCTTCACAGTAAAGAGTTTCTTCCATATATCTAACCTAAATTTCTCCCCTTTCAGTTTGAAGCCATTCCTCCTTGTCCTATCACTACAGCTCCTGATGAAAAGCAGTTCCTCTCTCCCTTCTTTTCATTACAATTATTCTTGATATTATCATTAGGATTATTAAGAGTATTATTATATTTTATCTTGTTTCAATTATTAAACTGTTCTTATCTCAACCCACGAGATTTACTTTTTTTCCCCACGATTCTCCTCCCCACCATGGGGGGGGAGAGAGCAAGCAGCTGCCTGGTACTTAGCTGCTGGATGGGATTCAACTATGACAGGTGGGCACTGCCATCCTAGCTGTGACATTTCCAGTGCCATCTTCTCCATAGCAAGATGTCCCTCAGGCCATGCCTGGTCCTGAGGTGAGTGCCCACTGTCATAGCTGATGGAAACAGGATAGGGCAGTGGCTAGGTATTCCAGCCAATGCCTAAAGACACCTCCCTCTGCACCACAGCCAAAATCTGGTCTGGAATATCAACACATGCTGCTCATTACTCTGACTGTGAGTATCTCCAAACACAGGAACACTCAGGCAAAGCGGTGTTCAGCACTGAAGGGAAGACAGGCCATGCAGAAATAGATGGCACCATCACCCTGGAGTCTTGTCATATGTTCCCCAAGGGCTGGCAGAGCTGATGGATCTGGCAGAAAGAGCTTGTGAGGCTTGATGCCAACTTTGTAAGTGCAGGCAGGTACTCTCAAAGCTCCCAAAGGATCTACCCAGGAAAAAGACCCTTTCCAAAAGGTCCCAGATCAGCAGCGTTTGAGGATCAACTGCACTAAAGGCTGCAGATCACTCTAACAGGTCAGCATAACTTTTGGGCTGTGCTCAGAGTTCATGTTTGGCCAGGCCTTATGCTGAGGAACAATCATCTTTTGGACGTGGCTTCAGAGGTCTTTACCAACAGCCCAATTCAAGCAGGAGGATCAGGAGACCAGGAATTGTCATGCTCAGAGAGAGCATTGTTGGGCACTACTTGCAATGTTGTGTACTTGTGAATGAACATCCATCTTCTGGCACAGGCAACCAATTCCCTGTGGGATTAAACAGCCAGGGGAGATGGGAACTACTCTACTCATTCAGCATGTCTGCATTTCAGAGACACAGTCTGCACAAAGAAGGTCATCTCTGGTTTCCAGAGAGCCAGAGAGACTGTTCTTATTTTGCCTGACCCTTTCCAAAAAAAGAGAAGTGTTCCCCGAATCCAGGATTATATATAGAAGACATCAAAAAGCCTCACATCCAGAAAACTTTCTTCTGATGCAGCTCTGCAGATGCCACAGCATAGACATGAGCAAAGAAAGGGAAATTGGCAAAATAACATGGATGAGCTTGATAATTCAGCATGACTGAAAAATTCCTGGGAGAGGCAGTCTGCCAAAGATCATCAAAAGTGAGAAGCTGGAGGTTTTCCAGGTGCAGCTGCTACAAGATCTGCTGGTCTGGAAGCAGAACTAGGGACTTGTTCTATAGATACCTGCCAAGAGACTGCCAAGGAAGAAAGCCATCAAATCAATGATGCCCAAATTGTCCTTGTAGCTTTTGATTCATAAGGAACCATGTCCTAACAGATGCAAGATTAATTGAGAATGTATTGTTCTCTAAAATTGCTATTGATCTGAGCTTCCCACACCTCTTCTCGAACACACAACAAGGTCTTACCCGAGCAAGAACAACAGTTACAACGTCCAAAATTGAAATTCAACTTGATGTACACAGAAGAGCTGAGACAGTTACAGAAGGCAGACAGTTATTTTTTTGAGATCCCAAGTAAATCAGTTTTGCGTTTGATTTTGCAGAAAACAACACGACAAGAGACTGTGGCACTGGATCTGGAAGCTGATGACTCACAGAAAGAGACTGAACTGAATAAATCCACTCATTCAACTGACTGAACTGTTGTCACTTAAACAGAACCTAATTGGCTCTTTAACGGCCTCTCTGAGCATATCCTTTTCTATAATATGACCGATTATGCCATCAGAATTTATTGTTTATAGACAAACTTACAGAACAGTGAGGGAGCCTAACCTTTTTATAGATGTGTTTTAAGAGACGTTTGTTTCCTCTTTTTCAGATACGTGCACATTGAGATGAATAATTGCAGACAATAACAGGTCCTGATCTTTTATGTACTGCAGCAGCTCTTATAGCTGCTGATTTCTTTTTTCCTTATAGGTTTCACAATAAAGGCCAGCGATGCAGCAGACATCTGAAGTTAACTTAGCATATTGCAGAGCTAAGGGTTTAACCCCACTGAACTATTACTGCCATATGTTCCACTTCTTTCAGGGAATTTCCCAATGGGAAAGAACTCAGACAATGTGAAGAAAAAACATCCAATATCGTTTGCCCTACAGCTTCTTACTGTTTATTTCTAGTGATTTTCCCCTCCTCACATGATAATCGCCTTACTGGAGAGCAGCACACTGCAGATGTGGGAGCAAAAGGGACCTGATTTAAGATCTACAGCTTGAGAGTGAACTGAAAATGCTTTTGAAAATGGTGGAATTACAAAAAGCAGCTTAGGATCCCCAACCACCAGCAAGACAGAGCAAAGCCTTAAGAGTCGCACATAAAAAACCTGATTGTAATAATTTCCTCTCGTGTACCTCGCTCAGTCAGGCACAGGTTCTCAGGGCTCTGGGTTTCCCCCAGGCAGGAGTTCCCGTGCTCATCCCATCACCCGTGCAGCCAACACAGACATTTCAATCTTGAGGGTAATGCTGATGTGCATAAGCCGACGCTGGGGATCAGGGATCTGAGCCTTGATGCCTTAGCCAGGCACTCCCACACCACATTCACCTTTACACCCTTTGGAGCTGGGTTACAAACTCAGGCTCCTGTAATTCAGAACCAGTTTACCAGACACTGCCTGTCTCTGAGCTACTCACAAGCCTGAGTTCTGAATCATTTTCTTATCTATTTGCACATAATACAGAATCATGTTGCTAAGGTTTAGCTGGAAATCAATCAAATAAAAATTATGAAAAAAAGATTTGTAAAGGGATTGAGGAAAGGTTACTTTTAAATTACGTTTCAGATTCAGTTCTGAGAGGATTTGGTTATCAAATCCCAGACTCATAACTCACCCTCACGAAGCACACCATTCATTTCCTCGTCAAATAGGATTTGATTCATCTCATATGTAAGAAGAGGAATGGCACAAGACCCTCTGTGCAAAGCCTGACCCCAGCACGACAGTGAGGGCTGCTCAGGTACTGTCCTGCAGCAGCAGGGCCCAGCACAGGCTCTGGGTACCCCAAACCCATCACTGACCTCTCCATCGCTGTCGGATATAACAATAAACGCATCCACAAAACTGCGCTTCTTCTTGGCATTGGCTGGGTTCCTCTTCTCTTCCTCCTCTTCCTCCCCATCCTGACCTTGAGACTCCAGGCCCTCTGCAGGCTTCTTCCTCCTCGGCATCCTTCACTCTGAAACAGAGGGAAAGATTAAAAGCCATTTGTTTCCTTCTGATTTAGATTTCCCCTAACAGTCTTTTTTTTTTTCGCTATTTTTAGGCAAAAGACCCCAGGCACTGAAACCTTATTACAAAGCGTGGTGGATTTAGTGTTACTGGGAGCCACATGCACCAGTCACCACTCATCTAGTTAAGAACACTTTATTACAGCTGATTGCTAAAAAGGGGTTTCAGGGGAACAGCAACACAGACCAAAGCCACTCTGAATGCCTTGTTCCAAAGCAATGAGGCTTTCCTCTAAAAGTCCATCAGCAAACTCCTCCACAGCATCACAGCAGGTCTCCCACCCTCCAACACAACCTCCCCTCCTCAGCCCCACACCCTGACCAAAACAAACCGGGCTGTGGCAGCGGATCAAGCTGACATTTGCACACCAGACCAAGAAGCCACCATAGCACAGCCCTTTGTCAGCTTTTGTATTCGACAAAACCAGGGGGGGGAAAGGCATTGTTCCTCCAAGGATGCTGTCCTGCCGTCTGCATAGCTCAGTGCACGGCTGCTCCAGCACTACAGACAGGGAAAACACAGGCAATGGCAGCAGACAGGCTGGAAACAAGACAACAGGTTTATCTGGCAGTCTGGATTTCTCAATGAGCAGCAGCATCCGGAAGAACTCCATCCAGACATGCCCAAACCATCCGCATTAACGAAGGCACTTCACAAGCAGTGAGGAACCTGCTGAGTGTTATTAGTGCAAACCTGAGTGCACGGCACAATTGAGGGCAGGTGCCCACACAATGCAAACTGGTACTTCAGCATCCCTTCCCTTGGCAGCCCACAGACTGATGGAGAGGCATGCACAGCAAGCATTTGCTGCTTGCATCCAAAAGAGCTCAGAGAAGAGGACTGGGAAGGGATCTCAGTGAGGGAGAGCAGCAGGATGGCACAGAGTTAAATCACCCTTTCCTGCCTGTTCTTGCTGTTTGCCTGGTAGCTCAACAACAACATTCAGTGCTTCTTGAACTGTGATGTAAAAGAGCCTTACAAAGCAGGCTGAGCATGACCAGCTCTGCTGAAGTTCAATTAAACATGTGCAGACAGAGGTTGAACAACAAGCCCCTCGTTCCACATCAGGGAATAGCAGAGCTGGAAATGCAAGTCAAGTTGGCCGGTTCCCAGACCAGTGTCCTTCCACAGCATCACTCTGCCTTCCTTCAAGATCACTGAAATAGCTCAGATGTGCTGCCTTGATCTAAAATAAGAGTAAGACGATGCAACAGAGACCCTACATCACCCAGGATAGAGCCAAACCCTTCTGTGTAACACCACAAAATTGCAAACAGCCACTGCGTATAGAAACGCTAAGGGAGGCCAAAATCCCCATCAGTGCCGAGAACAGCAGTGCACTGCTCCATCTACAGTCCGAGCAGCAAGGTGAGGAATAACCACGCTCCCTCCCTATGATCTGCAGCCTTCCTTCTGCAAATACATGCACACACACGCCCAGAGACAAAAGACGATTATCCTGGTGAGTCATGATTTGCACCAAAGGTTTGCTGAGCCCTCTGAAAGCAGAATGTTGCACAAACGGGCAGTCACGGCACCAAAGTGACTGCAAGGACCACTGCAGTCCTCCAGTGTTTGTCTGTTTAGGAATCATGGAACAGTATGGGTTGAAAGGGACCTTAAAGATCATCTCATTCCAAACCCCTGCCATGGGCAGGGACACTTTCCACTATCCCAGGTGGCTCCAAACCCCATCCACCCTGGCCTTGGACACTTCCAGGGATGGGGCAGCCACAGATTCTCTGGGCAACCTGCGCCAGTGTCTCACCACCGTCACAGGGAAGAATTTCTTCCTAATATCTAATTTAATTCTGCTCTCTGTCAGTTTGGAGCCATTAAAGGAAGGGAAAATAAAAACAAGCACTGCTTTTGGTAAAGCACTGCCTATTGCAAAACAAAGCTGTTCAGCTCCAGCTAAGCTGAACTCCAGTGTTGTTGGAATAGCCTCACTATACGTTCTCCATTTTTTAATCTTTTGCTCCAAATAGTCTCTTTGCACTCCCTGCTCAGGGAGATGAGCCAAGTCTCACACCCAGCTGCTGTGAGCTGCCCCCCATGAAGGGCATCCATGGTGGTGGAGAACGTTCCTTTATCTTTGTAAACCACTCACTCATACGCCGTGAGGAGCACAGAACGGCCCACGCAGGGTCACTGAGGCTTTGGAGAGGCAGCCTATAAACCTTCTTACCCCCACAACAAAAGCAACAGTAACAAGCAATTGCTGTGCTGCCTCTTTCTTTTTTTTTTTTTTTTTTAAATCCACACCGGTATCACCATCTCTCCTCTGACTCTGCGATACATCTTCTGCTCAGTGCTCTGTGCTAAATAAGAGATCACTGAGAAATATCAACTGGAGTTATGATGAGTCACCTACCTTCAACATTTAAAGGAGAGAAAAGAGGAGATGTAAGAGATGTAACCACACAACTCCCACAACGCTTCTGAAAATGAAGGGACTTGTGGCAAAGAGAGTCTCTGAAAATGTAACTAAGGGAACAAGACAAGTAAGAGATCACTCGTAGCTGTGCTAGTCTGAGGCTGTGAGTAGGAGAGCAGTAATAGCTTTTATTAGACAAGCTGGTATAGCTGAGAGAAGAAAACACGCATCAGAGCAGACCTCCTCTTCAGGCAGGGAAGTTGAGCATATTTTGCTTTTAGCACTCTTGGAAAGGATAGTTGTGAGTGCCTGAGGGGAAGATACCTGCTTTCAGACCCAGAAAAAAAAAGGCCTGAGACTGAATTATCTAAAATTACCTTTGCAGTCCACTTCGCAGACTCATTTTGCAGTTATCCAGATTTCTTCCCAACCCTGAATTTAAGAGAATTTCTTTGTAAACGCTCTGACAGCAAAGGTGACCTCCTGACAAGGGACTCGCACATGCCACGCTTCTCCAATCACATTTTTAGGGATATCCTTGAAGATCCCCAACTTGTGATTATTTGTCATTTTCCCTCTCATCTATCATTTTGATGAATCAGAAAGCAATTACCGACAGAATAATTCTAAATCTTGACACTGCAGCTACAGACCTGCCAAGCTGTGACAGCTTGAAAAATGCTCGAAAAAACCAAGCCAAAAAAAATGAATGACTCTCATCCCCGGATGAGTTCCTGAGCCGTTGGAGACACAGGCTGTCGCTTTGTAAACAACTTCCCCCCACCTCGGGAAGCAGAGGCACGACGCTCCCCGCTCTCAGGCGGGTCAGCACCACAAGCTTCCATGGAAATATCATCCCCGGACCCTCGGCTCGACCCCGCACGCAGCGCCCAGCTGATGCTCCGTGAGCAGGACACGAGGGCTGGCAGCGCCCCGGGGAGAGAGAAATTGTTTACAGGATTGATCGGTTTATAGAGCTGGTTCTGCACAGAGGGGACACGGGCACTGCAGAGGCCACGCATGGCCGGGCGCATCCGCACAGGCTGCTGAGCTCTCGGGAGATGCTCCCTGCTCCAGTGCCCTCGAGTCCAGCCCGCAGCCTCTCCCTCCTCCAAGGGCAGGGGAGGAAAATGTTTTCCCCCCTCCACACGGGTGAAAAGCGACCCTCGCCCCAGAACCCACCCGGGGTCCTTTCCGTTTCCCAACCCGTTGCCTTCGGGCACGGAGGGCTCTGCAAGGAAATTTACAACGATGGGGTCTGGGATACTCGACAAGCAGGGGATAAGCGTGGAGGATCCCAGGCGGGATAGGGGTGAGCTCTGGGGAAAGGGATCAGCCACAGGTGGGCAAACCTAAGGGAAGGGAGTGTGCAGGGGCTGCCCCGGGAAAAGGGGAGGGAGCCAGGCCTGGCAAGAGGAACAGGGGAGGCAGGAGCACCTCGATCTCAGGGTATGCGGCCAAGGCAGAGCTCCGGTTTTCGGGTCCTCTCCCCCGGGGACGATCCAGGAGGAGTTCCAGGGCATTCCCAGGCACAGCACCTGACTCCCCTCCAGGCAAGAGACAGAGGAAATGCCCGTAGAGGGGGACGGGAGGTGTCCCTTCCCCAGGGGACAGTGCTGGGGGCCNCCCGGGAGCCCCGCGGCTCGCCCGGGGCCCACCCGCCGCGGGGCAGCGGCGTGCCCCGCAGGGCACAAGGTACTCACCGGGCCCGGGCCGCCCCGTTGCCCGCGGCCTCCCCGCCGGGTCTCCCGCACCGGCCCCGGTCGGCGGGTCCCGCACCCGCGCTCAAGTTGGCGGCGGAGGCCTCATTGCCCTCACCCAAGATGGCGGCGGCGGCTTCGCTGCGTCTCACGTGGTCATCGGGGTGCTGAAGCGGGCAGCGCCATGTCCGTGAGGGGCGGGCAGCGGGCCCGGACGCCTCGCTCTGAGGTGTCGGCGGTCTCGCCGTTTTCTCCGCCCGGACGCCGCTTCCTCAGGAGAAGAATGCGCTGCGTCGTTTAAACACCCACAAACACGAACCGCCACGGGCCTGCCCGCAATACACCTGTGCCCACAACCAACATGTCCGCCGCCGCCTCCCTCGGAGGGCGCGGTGCTCTCGCGGGAGACCGCCCCGCCGTTGCTAGGCGCGGAGGGGGCGCGCGGGCGGGTTCTCGCGAGAACAGCGTGAGGCGGCGACGGCGGCCATGGCGGACGGGGCCGGTAGCAACGGGGACGCTCCGGGGCCGCTGGTGGGCAAAGAGGCGGGTGAGGCGGCGGGACCGGGAGCGGGCGGGTGGTCGGGCCCCACGAGGTGCCCTGTAGCCCGGTTGGATCCTGCGAGGTGCGGGGCATCCCGAACAGGGACGCCCCGTACCTCGCGGGGTCCCACCGGGCCGCTGACGCCCCCGTTTTGTGTCCCACCCCCCTCAACCCACAGTGGAGCGGCTGATCCGGGAGAACGGACACATTTTCACCGAGGCGCAGTGCAAGGTGTGCAGCGCCCTGCTCATCTCCGAGTCACAGCGGCTGGCTCACTACCAGGTAGGGAATGGGGAGACCCCCGCCTCCGCCCCAGCCCACCCCCGGGCTCGGCGAGGCACCGAGCAAGGGTTTCTCTGCTTTCTCCAGAGTAAGAAACACGCCAACAAGGTGAGACGGTACCTGTCCATCCACGGCGGGGAGGAGGGTGCCCACGGGAAGAAGATGAAGCTGGAGGTGAAGCAGGTGAGAGGAGACCTGATCAATGGCTATAAGTAATGTTTACAATCAATGTCGTAAGATCTGGAGGGTAACTCCTCTGAAGAGCAGCTGAGGGAGCTGGGGTTGTTTGGCCTGGGGGAAAAATGCTCAGGGCAGACCCTATTGCTTCCTACGACTCCCTGTCAGGAGGCTGTAGCCAGATGGGGGTCAGCCTCTTCTCCCAGGAAATCAGCAACAGGACAAGAGGAAATGGCCTCAAGTTGTGCCAGGGGAGGTTCAGGTTCGACAGTGGGAGGAATTTCTTCACTGAAAGAGTTGTCAGGTATTGGAAGGGAGGTGGTGGATTCACCGTCCCTGGAGGTGTGTAAGAAATGACTGGACATGGCACTCAATTGCTGTGATCTCATTTGCAAGGAAGCGATCAGTCAAAGGTTGAACTTGATGATCTTGGAGGTCTTTTCCAACCTTAATGATTCTCTCATTCTGTGAACTGTGTGAAGGGAGGGTGTCAGAGGATAAACCAGACTATGCTCAGGGGTGCCCAGCAACAGGGTGAGAGGCAACAGGCAGGAACTGATGCCCAGGAAGTTTTGCCTGAACATGAGGAAGAACTTCTTACCTGTGCAGTGACCGAGCACTGGAAGATTGCCCAGAGAAGGAGTGGAGTTTCCCTTACTGGGGATATTCCAGAACCGTTTGGATGCAATCCTGTGCCAAGTGCTCTGGGATGACCCTGCTTGAGCAGGGAGGTTGGACCAGATGAGCCACTGTGGTCCCTTCCAGCCTGACCCATCCTTGGTTTCTTTGAATGCAGGACCCACCAGGCTAAATACCAGGCTCTGTGGGACCTGCTGGGCTAAAGGCAGTTGCACGGTCTTGTAAGTGAACGAGGAAAATGCTCTCGAAAGGGGCTTTGTGAGAACTGAGAAGTTCAGTGGCAGCTGTTTCACCAGGCCTTGTCCCAGTTCCTGCCGCCCTCCCCACTCAGCCTCTTTGAGCTTGTCCTCCCCATTTAAACAAATGCATGTTCCTCTTTTTGATAGTTTTGCTTGAAATGACAGAGAAAGAACAGGAGCAACAGCTTGTCAGGAGCATCATTGCATAGCATCATGCAGAGCACGTTGGATTTACCATCCATAGGAATTCTGTACCCAGAGCATTCTTTATTTTACTTGTTTAGGTTCCCTCAGCTGGTAGCTGGAGCCTGTTGGTCAGTAAAGGCCCCACATTCCGTTCAGCCATCTGTCTGCCCCGTGACTCTCTTGGGGAACAGATTCTACTTTTATGATTGCTTCAGCTGTAATCCCTAACTCTGGCATTTGCAGGGAGCTGGGGGATAACAGCAGATGCCTTTGCACATAGTGTCAGGCCGAGAACTGCCTGCTGCTCCCTCCTCAGCTGGTGTTGTGTTGCAGATGACCCAGCTGATAGCGATGTTTGTGCTGCTCAGTTCACACCTTGCAGGGGACAAGGCTGCGTGGTCCAATTTTGGCAGCCACACGCTTGTCCTTAACCCAAACAGGCTGCCCCTCTGCCTGGAGTGTTTGCCAACAGGTTGCAAACAGTAATCTGGTGCAAGAACGTTCTCCGGGGAGGGAGAGGGTGATGCTGCATCATGGAAGTTCTACTTAGTCACACTTCATCAACTTAACACCCAAATGTCTTTGATGATCTTTTTTTAGACCCCCAAACCGTAGTGTTTCTCCTCAAAACTGGGAGGCTGGATGGGATGACCTGCAAAGGTCCTTCCCAGCCTCAGCCACTCTGTGGTTTTCTGTGCACAGGACAGCAAGCAGGAAGGCAGCAATGGGGAGGACAGGAACAAGTGTTGTCCCGTCTGCAACATGACCTTCTCCTCTCCAGCCGTGGCAACATCTCACTACTTGGGCAAGACTCATGCCAAGAACATGAAGCAGCAGGCCCCCAAAGTAGAAGGTATGAGTGTTTGCAGCATCTTCACATTGTCCCAAAGGGCTGTTGAGAGGTTTGTTGAACCCCAAGTGTGAGCTTTTGTGAGGGAGTGTGTGCTCTTTGCCATGAAATAGAGTAAGCCAGCAGTGCACCTCCAGAGACATGGGTGTGCCAGCCTGCTCGGTGGGCTGGCATTGGCAAGAAGTTGTGTGGTTTTTTATTTTGCTTTGTTTGGGGGAAATGCAGCTGGCAGCAGCCATTGTACCCATCCCTATATGCAACGACCAGGCGTGTGGTGTTAAGATGTAGAAATGCCTGTCACAGGATATGATGCTCATTAAAAGGTTACAGAGACTGAAGTGACTGGTGAAACTCTGATATGGCAAATTCCTCAGGGCTGCTCAGCTACAACAATGTGGCCTCTGAGGTTCACAGACTCAGGAGTTGCAGGTTGCTGGGGAGGAGAAGAATACAGCCAGGGAGCATCAGTATGTGCTTCTGACCCTCTCTGCCCTGGTGCAATTGCTTGTGTGTCCAATCCCTTTGCTAGCAGCCAGAAAGGCCTGGTGGGTGGGGAGTAACACCTTCTGTCCAGGGCAGTAAGGGGCAGCTGTGGGCCTGCAGGGCTGCAGCTGGTCAGGACAGTAGGAAAACACAGCCACTAAGTGCACCTGAAGATGGCAGCTTGTGCTAACTCCAAGCTGGGGACTTGTGAGTCACCCAGACACCTGACTCCTGGGATCTTCCAGGCAGAAAATGTCTGTCCCAGCATCTCTTCATGGCTTTGCTAAAATGCGTGCACAGAGCAAAGCCACCTCCGGGATCTTCTTGTTCTTTGGAGCCCTTGCTTTTGGGTATGATAGGAGCCTGCAGGAGGAGGTAGATGTTCACTGAGCAGTCTGGTGTGTGCCTTTGGTTCTGGCATGAGAGGAGCTCACTGATCCCTAGCAGGTTACTCACTCTGCTCTTTGGCATCCTGGAGTGAGAGGGTGCAGATTTCTCCACCTCACAGGAGAGCTGCTTCCCTGTGTGGATTCACTGTGTCAGACCTAGTCCCATTTATGCTGTGTCTCAGGCAAGACTCCTCATGACTTCAGGATCAAGTCCTGTGGCTGCACAGTGCTTACAGAATCCCAGTGCCTTTGCTGTTCAAGGGTTTGTGCCCATGTTCTGTCTGGGGGATGATAACAGCAGGTGGAAGCTCATTCATACCCAGTGTTTCTTGAATACAGTCATGCTTATGTGAAGGAGAAATATGCAAATCTGTTGGATTTTTTAAACCCTGAAAGTTTTCCTGGCACACTCTGACTTATGTTACCATGTGTCTTTAAATTCTGCAGCAGTAAGGGAAGAGGTGGGAAAGTCATTAATTTATTGAGATATCCTACATTGGCTGGGTTTGGAGTTTAGATGTAGTATGTTACTGGTTTTAATGTGAGCTTGGGGGAAATAAGGTGACTGGTTTTTACCTCTGAGTTCTGTGACTGACCGGGAGTTTGGATTCACCTACAGAAACGGTGCCCCCACAGAAACACCCTGCTGCCCTCCCCACCTCTACTGCATCTTCTAACGAAGAGAACAAGGACATTACTGACCCGGACAAGTTCTGTAGCCTCTGCCATGCCACTTTCAACAACCCCCTTATGGCAAAACAGCACTATGTAGGCAAGAAGCACAGAAAGCAGGAGACCAAACACAAGCTGATGGCACACTATGGCCGAACCCCTGATGCACCAGCATCGTCCTTCATGGGTGAGTTCTCAACAGGGAGGCTGATAACCAGCTGAAGAGCAGGGTGGGAGAGAAGCAGAATGTGTCTGACAGTCCTTTGGACAAGACAGTCTGTGTGGAGGGAGCAGGGGAGTATTACTCGTGATGAGGAACTTGATTATGCACCCTAAGATTGATTTGGTTGATGTTGTAACCCCCAGCAGCAGATGTTTTAGACTGTAGCTACTCGTGACAAGCTTTGGGTTGTGTTATGCGGTGTTGTTTAATCGGGGACGTGTCCTTTTTATTCTCTGTGCGGATAATCCGGGGATTTTGGCCAGTACTGTTTCTAGTTAGGTGATTGCATCCAGAATGGAAAGATAAAAGTGGCATTTGATGCTTAAAAGTAGTCTTTGAGGGGACTAGCCAGAGATGGAAGGAATAGGTTTAACTGCACCTGCTGCTTCAAAGCACATGAAAGCCAGAAAGATTTCTCCCTGGATGCCTTTCTGCCTCTGTGTGGGCACTTCCATCTGATGAACTAATGCAACTCTCTCTGGAGCAAGCAGGAATGTGGAAAAAAAAAACCTCAGAGCTATTAAGGAGGAACTTTAGGCAGACAGTTAAAACTCTTTTGGTTTATGATCTGCTGCTTATGATGAAAGCCCTCGGAGTCCAGTGAAAGCATTAGGCTCACAGAAAACTCCCTTGTTCCTCCCAGCAGCCTTCTGTTGGACCAGGAAGTCTTAATACCTGCTGGATACTTGCGGTAAATAATAAGCAGACAGATCATCTTAAAATCTTCATCAAGGGCTTCTTTCTCTGTCGTAAAAACCCACACAAGCAGAAGATTAATTATTCTAATTCTTTGCAGGCCACCTTTAGATACCGGTAGCACTTATGACAAATGAGGCTCAATTAGCCAAGTAATGTTCTCTCCCACATTGCGTGGCCGTGTGGGAGATGGAAAAGGTGCTCGGTATCTCACGTTACCCATCTGCTCTGCACCTAATTAGTGGGGTCTGATGAATGGTTCCACTTGAGTGTGACTCAGGCACTGGCAGTGGCAGGAGCCCCAGCCCAGGCCGGCTGGGTAGGTGGGCAGTGCCGTTGCCTGTGTGATTGATGTGTCCCAAGAAGGGCCAGCAGAACAGGAATACGTACAGTCACATCTCCAGGGCACTTCAGCTCTTCAGGAAAGGTTTCAGAGCCTAGACTATAATCAAGGGCTTCTCAGATGCACTGGACTGCAGTCAGGGATGTTTTGTCCCACTCTCTTTGCCTGTGTCTGTGTGCCAACAGCCACAGTTGTCCCTAAACTCTCTGCTGGGACCTAACTCACAGCAGATAAAGATGTGTTCTTTGCAAATGCAACACTGAGGTGTTTGCCTGCTTAAAGTTCTTTGGGAACGAGTGGTTTGGAGTTGAGGAGTGTAGCTTAGACAACTTCGTGCACGCACCTGTTGGATGGGTTTGCAACAGAGAATCCTTGACATTGATGGTGCAGGCTTGAAGCAGACCTGAGGGCTGTATCAGCTCCTCTGGCCTTTCCTGTCCAGATATAGCTCCATTTTGATAGGCAAATGTCCCACTGGAGTCTGAAATAACTGAGGTGCAGCAGCCATGTGGCGAAGTGTCTGCTACATCCAGAGTTGAGTTTCCCAATGATTTGTGCTCTGCATGCCTGGGGTCCATCTCCTCTTTCACCTTAAGGAAATGTTTTCCTTGTGAGATTCCCAGCCAGAGCCCTTCCCCGGTGAGCCAAAATTCAGGAACGCTTCATGTCTTGAGGACAACTGCCAGAATTTTTCCCTGTTAAGAGACTCCTCTAACAGTGCTGCTGTACTTGCCTCTTTGGTATCTGTGACCTCCTGAACTTTCAGTCCAGCTGGAGTTGTCATGTTACACAAAACCATTGATCCTGTCTAGTACCACTATTGTTGGAAACTTTTTTTTTTCCTGGCAGTTAACTGATCCACTGACTGTAACCAAACTGCTTGAGGACAGAGCTTAATATCCTCAGTTGGCACCTCAGCAAGGCTTAGCAAAATGCTGCATTGTGGAGCTGGACATTGGATGTAATCTCCTCTGGCTGCCTTTTTTATTGAAATGCTATGAGCTTACAAATTCAGTCTCTCTCTCATTTTCTGTTTTGAGATGTCCAGATCAGCAGAAGTAGGAATATGGGAGAGAAACGGAGTTGCAAAGGCAGTATAGCATCAGGTTTGGGGCCCAAATCTGAAACTTTTACTATGCCTGATACTGTGAACTGTTTGTAGGGAACATATGTGTGTTTTTTAGCGACGAACAAACCATGTTCTGATCAGGAAAGCTTTTTTGGCTTAGTGATTCCCTTGCAATGACTGTCTGATGCATGGTGGGGTAGTGGGATTCTGTGACCTCCCTGCCTGGTCAGATTGTTGACTGTCATTTGTCTTTGTTTAGGGTTGTTTAATAAATCAGGTGATAGAGTATCTTGCTTGTTTCTAACTCAGGCACAGAGATTGGCTAGATGTGCGTGCTAACATTGCTGTCTGTTTCAGCTGGGAAGGGCTACCCCTGCAGCACATGTAACATAGTGCTGAACTCCATAGAGCAGTACCAAGCTCACATCAGTGGCTTCAAACACAAGAATCAGTAAGTAATGTTCTTGTCTAAGTGTGTTTCCAGCCTTGCTGTTCAAATCGATGGCCTAAATATAACCTAAAATGCGGTTTTGAACACGTGTTTCCAGCTCACTTCCAAACAGAACAGCAGGGTCTGTGCAGGCTCTCTCTGTGTGTCCTGATGCTGCTTCGGGAGCTCCCTCTGCAGACAGCCCGGAGGTGGAAGTGCCTCCAGTTGCTTTTGGTTCCTACTAGTTCAGCTCAGCACAGACCTTTGCAGAAGTTCAGCTCAGCACAGAACCTGACACCTATAAAACATGGTTTCTCTTAACAACTGAGATTTTAATTTAATTAAGGGCTGGCTCAGTGGAGATCTGCTTGCCATTCTAATCTCCATTGGGATTGCTTGTTTTAAAATTTGGCATATAGTCAGCACACTCCAGAAACCTGGACTGTATTCCTGAACTCGCTCTCACAGCTGGCAAGTTAAATAATGGCATCCCCTGCATATATTATTAATTGAAAAAAAATTAGACTGCCAGATGATTAATACCAAAAATACTTGTTCTGGAGACTGTCAATCTTTAATTTAAGAGCCTTCGCTAAAAGAGGCTTAGTAATGAACCTGGGTTGGTTAGAAAGCTTCTTAGAAGGAAGAGGTATTAGGAAATCCTACCTGAAGGGAGGGCAGGCTCCTAGCCAAATTCCCCAGAAGGGACAGGAAGAAAACTGGAATCTCTTGTTGCCTGTCTGTGGAATAAGAGCCTCCTGGTCCCTCAGCTCTGGGGAGTACTTGATGGGAAGACACCTCTCATCCCAGGCAAGTTCCAGCTCTTGAACAGCACAACTAGACCAGTGAATAGGAAGTATCCCATTCTAGAGAGATAACATTGAGGATATTCCCAACACACACACATTAATGTTCCCTTTAAGGACACTGCTGTTGTTGGAGCTGTTGCAGCCACACAACTCCCTTTCAGAAAGCTGCTCTGGATTCAGCTGTGCAGTCCTGTTCCAGCTTCTGCAGCCCGCAGAGAGGCAGGATGCTTGCTTTGTAATGGGAGCTCTTTAGCAGTGCTTGAGCTGTGCCGCAGCTAATTCTGCCATGCTAAAGGTGTCTGTTTACACACAGGCACAGAGGGCAAGGATTCACTTGGAAGATTTTCTGGCAAGTTGTTGCCTTGGCTGCAGTGGGCTGTTGCTCCGCTGACAGCCTTGCCTGCTGAGCAGTGATTGCAGCTGGCACATTTCAGAGCATTTGTGACATTGTCTCCTTTTTTTCCTTTTTCTTGCTCCCTTCCATGCGCAGGATGCCAGGAGCAGTGCCGGTTGTCGGACCGTTCCCGCCACAGCAGTATGTCCGGGAAGAGTCAACTGCCCCAGGAGGCTACAGTTACTTCAGCCAAGACTTCTAGAGCAAGTTGCAGCACTATTCTTGGAGTTGTTGGTGGCCCCAGAACGCACATCCTTTGCCAGCCCACAATGGTTTCATTATCCCTCTGGATAAGCAAAACCCTACCCTCCTGTATACACCCGTTGAGCAGAACGGGGACTGAATCTGTCAGGAAAAGGATCCAGCTGGAAGAGACTTGCTAGACAGCAAATACTTCACTCCCTTAGAGTAGTTTTCATTGTGTAATTGCTTCCTGTGAAGGTGGGTGCGGTGCGAGAGGAAGTGTGTATCTGGTGTAAGGAGGGTTTGGCAGCAAGCTGGTAGTGGCACTTCCTCCCTGTCTCCACTCTGGGGAGCTGCCCATCTTGCTGCTGGACTGCTCTCGGGGGGACACCAGCACCCACAAGCACCCCTGGGCATGACAGGAGGGGACCTGGAGCCTGGCTGTGGGACCAGAGCCACCCACATGGCTGGGAGGCTGAGGATGGAGCATGGCCCTTGTCCCCAGGTGTGCCCTGGTGTTGGTGTGCTGTTGGCCCAGCTCTGCTCCTCCCTGCCCTGGACCAGGGCTCTGGCTGCCTCGCCAGGCTGAACTCCGTTGCCTTCTGGGCTGGCAGGCACAGGACAGAGCACAGAGCCACCCACCAGCCACATCCTCCACAGAAGCACCACAGTCCCCTGCCCAGGCCGCAGCCAGCTCTGTGGAGCCAGTTGCTCCTCCAGCAGCACACCTGGGGTCCCTGCCTCAGCTGGGGAGAGCACAGCCCTGGCCACAGCCCCAACCACTGCCATCCCTTGTGGCCTCGCTGGCTCCAATGAGTAAAGCAGGTGCAGATGTGGAGTCAGGACCAGGTGCCTGCTTATAATTAGGGGCTGGGAAGATTGGGGTGGCTCTGTTCCTGCCTTGCAGTTCCTTGCCATGGCTGCTGCTTTACTGGGATGAACCCCCAGTGTTGTGCAAGGGACAGGGCTGGTGAGCAAAGCTCCTGCTTGCTTGGCCCATAGATGGGCCCTGTGATGCCCAACCCAGCGCATGGTGTGTGCCATGTCCCCACGGGGAGCAGCACACATTCTGGCCCCATGCACCTCGTTCCCTGTACCAGCTGCAGCACTCCCCCACACAGCTGGGGCAGGAAGAGTTGGGGGGGCTGCAGCAGGGACAAGGCATGACACTGCCCACTGTCCTGCCAGATCACCCTCAACTTGTACGTTCCCTGCTCAGCCTTCACTGCCCCCAATCTGTGGACGCTCCTGTGCCATGCTGGGGCCTTGGTGAAGCCTGGGCTCCTGGTGTCCCTGTCCTGCAACCCCTGCGCTGGGCCCCACATTCTTGGCTCCCCAGAGGGAGCAGCAGGTTTATGTTTGCCAAGTTCTGCCTGGTTAAACCTTAACTGAGCTGGGTTGCCCCATCAGTCCCTCCCTGCCGGAGATAAGGATGGGCTGGCAAGACCAGGGCCTGGTGGGATGTGCTGCCCCGAACCTGGCTGCTTGTCTCCAGGGCAGGACCCAGCCCCTGCAGAGCACCCTGCCTAGTCTGGGGCAGCTGCCTGCCCTTCCAGCTTGCCCCCTGCCTTCCTCAGTAGCTCCCTGCTGATGTGAGGGAAGCAGGTTGTGGCTGGGGCTGGAAGCTACCATGTCGAAGCCAGTGGGACTGGATGGAGCTAGAAGCCCTTGTGCTGGGGCTCACCCCTGTGCTCCGGGGCTGACCCACTGCCACAGTGCCAGAAGGTTCACATCACCCCAGCACATGGCATGAGCCTGCTCAGCCTCAGATCCTATGCACGTACAGTGAGCTGGGGCTTCTGTGCCCCGAACAAGAGCCGTTCAGGGCAGGCCAAGAGAAACTTCCAGGAGGAAAGAGCCCCCCAGGCTCCGGCCCCCACAGGAGCCACCGTGCCGTGCGGGCTCTGGCTGGCCGCAGGTGCCACCGCAGCGGGAGTGGCGGCGAGTGCTGGGGCCAGGCACAAGGGGCGCCTGTGTTCCCGCAGCTCCGGCTGCCTTCCAAGAGCAATATTGTTGGCACCAGGCAGGCTCCCTGCACTGGCAGCACATACTTGGGCCTTTCATGAGGGGAGTGGGGATGATTTACTGCCTGGGGGAAGGGGCAGGGGCGGGAGGATGGAGCCCCAGCATGCCGGCGCCCGGCCCTTTGTGCGTGCTCGGTGCCGCGGGGCCCCGCACATGTAAGCAAGGCCAAGCGCCTGGCCAGGGGGTCGTCTCTCCCGACGGGGCATGGGGCAAGAGTGGGTCCTTCTGCCCCATCTGTGGAGTTGGAACACACTTCATCACTGGGCACTCGCTGTGTCTGAGCTAAGCAACCACGGGTCGCACATCCCTTGGGGTGCCACAGCGATGGGAGCAGCCCATGAGCTGGGGGAAACAGGGGCACCAGAGGAGGGTGCTGGAGCAGGGGCGCACCCACAGCGCAGAGTGCTGTGCTGGCACAATCCCCGCCTTGTTGAGCTGCTGGTGTGGCAGAGGCCGTTGTGGTGCTGCCGGCAGCGGGTGGCAGGCGGTGGGGCTGGGCTGCTGTGAAGGGCTTTTTGTTTGCCGTCAGTTGCTGTTATAAATCAAGCCAGGCGGCCCAGCCCCGGCCCAGCGCTGCCCCACGGCAGGGAGGTGACCAGTTCCCAGCCGCCTACAGCACAGCCCCACCAAGCCCTGGCCTGTGCCTGGCAGTGCCCTAGCCAATGGGGATGTTTAGTGTGACACTGGGCGAGGTGCCTGCACTGGTCTGCTTGCCCTTCTTCCACTCAGCATTGGGAAACCCTGGGATACAGGGAATCTTTCCGTGTTCATCCCAGGCTGTGGCTCCCACAGGCTCCCCAGAGTCCCAGCTCTCCCTGGTGTTCCCAGTACTGGGAACATCCCCTTCTCTCTGGTTTTAATTTGGTTTTGGTTCGAATTGAGCTGAACCCAACATTTTTCTGTGCTTCCGGCACGCTGTGAACTCTGCAGGGGCGGCCGCTGCTCCGTGAAATTGATGTTCTCGTCCGCTTCACGCATCAGCAGGAATGAACAGCTGCTGGGGGCTGCTGGCCCCTGGGACTGCTCTGTGCACTCCTGCACCCCAAGGGGACACCAGCATGGGGAGCAGCATGGGGTGGATGGTGCTATGGGAGATTTTAGCACCAACCAGACCTCACAGTGAAACCGTGTCAAGCTGGAAGTTGCTGGTTTGGCACAGTGGAGCAGCATGGACAAGACTGTGCCCAGGACTCGCAGTGTGGCCCTACAGAATGAGTGACGGTGACAGTGCACCCCACTCACACAGCCTCAAGCTCCACACCAGGCATGGGCAAGGCTGTGTGTTGGGCTCAGCACAGCCCTGGAAGGTTTTGCTGGGAAGCAGAAAGGTGGCGAAGCAGACGGCAATACAGCAAAGGGAGAGCAACTCTTGGGACCAGCCCCTGGCCATGTACCGGGGACACTGACCCCTCTTGATGGCAGGAGGATGCTCAGGGGACATTGTTCCTCGGGACCACACCAGCTCAGAGTGTCTGAGGCCAGGCTTCCCCCAGTGCCCAGGGGTCCTGCGTGGGCCAACGAGCAGCAAGGCCTGGGCATGGTGGGGTCTGCCTGCCCCAGCACAGGCAACAGCATAGGGAAGGTGAGGGTGAAGTGTTTATGGGTCGGATTAGGCCACTCCAACGCTGGCTCGCAGTTTAGCCGCGTTTTATGACACTCCATTATGGGCTCCTAATGAGGGTCACAGCCACTTTATGGCACCGACAGCGATAACGCTACAACTAATTATGGCATAATTAGCGTGTGGGCTGCTGGGCATCCAGCAAGGCTCAGCGCCCAGCCCAGGCCACGACACCTGCTTGGGGCTGGAGTGCTCCCACTCCCAGCAACTGGGGGGAAACGGGGGTGGCCTTGCCCCCTGTCCCATCTGCTGCTCCCCACGCGTGGGGTCTGTCTGCGGGACGGCACAGGGGAGCAGCCCCGGGTGGTTTGCAGCCCCCTGCGTTCCCCCCCCCGCAAGGGGAGGCTGCACCGGCGGGGCCGGGACGGAGGGGCCCTGGGGCCGCCTCTCCCTGCTGGGGGGAGGGTCGGTGTTACCCCCCCGCTTGCCTGTCCAGCTCGGCAGCGGGTCGGTTTGCAGAGGTGCCGGCGGAGCGGGGCCGGTCCCCGTCCCCCCCTCCCGCCTCCCCAGCGCTCCGGGCGGGGCCGCTGTAACCCGAGCGCGTCCCTACAAAGTGCCCGCGTCCCCGCGGCGGCGGCAGAGCGGGGCCGGAGCCAGCCCGGAGCGAGCCCCAGCCCTGCCCGCAGCCGGAGCCGTCCCGAGCCTGGAGCCGGAGCCGTCCCCGGCCCTGCCGCCATGGGGCCACGGTGTGGGGCGCGGCGGCGCTGAGCCCGCTGCCCCTGGACTTTGCCCCGGCCCGAGCAGCGCAGGCGGCTCCGCCGCGGGAGCCCGTCACCGCC
>VZRV01005702.1:0-13218 GCA_013398115.1 Falcunculus frontatus | reverse complement strand
CCCCCCCCCGGGACACTCTCCCCCTTCCTGGGATCCCCCGCCGTCCCCCGCCCTCGGTTGACCTCCCCCAGCGCACTGACCAGGCTGCCGCTGGCTGGAGGGGTCGGGTTCCCGGCACCCAAACGGGGTGTTTCCCACTCTCCGTGCCCCCTCCCATTCCTGCCCAGGGACCCCCGTGCTCTGCCTCCCGTCCATGCGCACCCACCCTCGCGGTGACCTGGGGACCTCGCACCGCTTCTCCCCGGTGCCTCGGGAGAGGAGGGGGCTGCCCGCCCGGATCCGCTCACCCGACCCTGCCTGTCCCGCAGGGTGGGACCCCCCGCGCCGGGGGGGCCTGGAAGATGCGGCCCCTCTTGCAAGTCGTGGCGGGGCTGCTGCTGGCGGCGGCTGCACGGGGCAGGGCGATGGAGCCAGGTACGGCTGCGGGGAGCGAAGCGGGGCCGGGGAGCGGCGGCAGTGGGGTCGTGCTTTCTGAATACTTTCTCCATCCCGGCTGGGCGGCGACCCCCGGGCTGGGATGCGGGTGCTTGCCCTGGGCACGCAGCCCCACCTCTCTGCCTGCAGGGCAGGGCTGGTGGGAGCTGGGGACACGGCACAGGACCAGCGTTTCCATCCTTGACAGGAGCAGGGTGGCTCCAGCCAGGCTGTCCCTGTGCTGCGGGGGCTCGGCTCACTCGGTGGACACACGCAGCAGAGAGGGGTGATAAGACTGCTGTGGGCTGTGGCAGCTGTGTGTGGCTCCTGGTGAGGTGCGGGCAGTCCGTGCCTCGCGGTTGTGGGTGCGGGAGAAGGACGTGCCCCCAGGGACCAGAGACCAGCTAGCCCACATCCCTCCAGTGATGGCCATACACTGGGCTGGAGACATACTTGTGCCCTCCAGGCTCCTGCACGTGGGCAGTCGGGCTGCGGTGGTATTGCTGTGCTGGCGGCCAGGTTGTTTCTGCCCTCCACGTGCACACGCTGCTTCCGGCCATCGGAGCTGGGTTCCACTGCCAGCCCAGGCATCGTCAGGGACAGCCAGGCTGTAGGGGTCCCAGCTGTGCTAGAGGAACGACGATGGGTGTCTGGGGGGGTTTGGTGCCCTCCTTCAGTAAGGCAGAACAGGCTGGAGCACCCTGCACCGCTGGGAGTAGTGGAAGGATGGTGGCATGTGTGGCCTTGGACGGGGACATGCCACTGGGAAAACCTTGTCCCCGTGCTTCAGGGCAGAGTCCAGCCCTTACCCGCTTCTGGGGTGGCAGAGCCAGGCACTGGGCTGTGTCACACCACATACTCTCCACACTAGGATAGGCATATGATGGGGTCCTGCTGGCAGGGAGGGGTGAGCACTGGGGTGGACACTCACCACATCTCTCCAGAGCTATTTGAGAGCCCCTTGCTGGAGTCAGAAGAGGAACATCTCCTGCTGGACCCAGGCAACACATTGAAGCTGTACTGTGATGCCAACCAGAGTGGTGCCAGTGTGGTCTGGTACAAGGAGTCCCGGCCACTCATCTCGGGGGGTCGCATCCATCTCAGGCAGAGCCTGCTGGAGATCTCAGAAGTTGCCTACGAGGACTCAGGGCTCTATGTGTGCCGGGCACGGGGGACTGGGGAGCTCCTGCGCAACTTCACCATCTCTGTCGTGGGTAGGAGCCCCAGCAGCACCACCCAGTTGCCCCCAGGGCAGCAAGGCAGCCACTGCCCGCCCAGCCCTGCAGGCAGGGATGTCCCTCTCAACCCGTTTCTCTTTGCAGACTCCCTGGCGTCAGGTGATGATGATGAAGATAGTGATGGGGACAGTCCCCACAGAGAGCAAAATGAGGAGTCAGTCTATGTGCACAGAGGTCAGTGCCACAGAGGGGCACTGCAGGAGAGGGCAGCTGGGGCAGAACCAGGGGCATGGGGCACTGCTGCCTCCTGCTCCCAGCACAGGCTCCCTCCCACTGTACATCCTGCATGTCCCCAGCTCCTTACTGGACTCACCCACACCGGATGGACAAGAAGCTGTATGCAGTCCCTGCGGGGAACACGGTGAAGTTCCGCTGCCCGGCCTCAGGCAGCCCCAGCCCCAGCATCCGCTGGTTCAAGAATGGGCATGAGTTCCGAGGGGAGCACCGCATCGGGGGCATCCGGGTACGGGCCAGCTCCTCCCACCGCAGCTTCCCTGCCAGGATCCATCTCCCATCTCACCTCGCTGCCTTACCTCCCCCTCTGCAGCTCCGGCACCAGCACTGGAGCCTGGTGATGGAGAGCGTGGTGCCCTCTGACCGCGGCAACTACACTTGCCTGGTGGAAAACAGGTTTGGCAGCATCCGCTACAGCTACCTCCTGGACGTGCTGGGTGAGGGTTCCTCAGCGTGATGCTGATCTGGGCTTCCCCATGCCTGGGGGGGTCAGGGAAAGGGGTGGACGAGCCTCTGTTCATGTCCCATCCACTGATACAGCCCACATGTCCCTCGCAGCCCAGGGACATGGGATAGAGACCAGGCTCGGGTTGCACTGGTCTGTTGTAGGGCTGGGGAAGGGCTCTCTGTGGCTCCACGGTAGGTGGAGAAGGAGGGAGAAAGGAGCCCGTGCTCTTGGCCACCGTGTCGGTGACACCGCTCTGCTCCCTGTGCACAGAGAGGTCCCCGCACAGGCCCATCTTGCAGGCCGGGCTGCCCGCCAACACCACAGCCCTGGTGGGCAGCGACGTGGAGTTCTTCTGCAAGGTCTACAGTGATGCCCAGCCCCACATCCAGTGGCTGAAGCACATCGAAGTGAATGGCAGCAACTACGGTCCTGACGGGGTCCCCTATGTGCAAGTGCTCAAGGTAACAAGGGCTGGAAGCACCCAGGTCCCAAATACCCACCCTAAAATGGTGACAGGGGTGCACAGAGCCCCCCGAGGAGAAGGGATACCGACCATCCATCCCTCTGTGTGACAGACTGCAGATATCAACAGCTCCGAGGTGGAGGTGCTGTACCTGCGCAATGTGTCCGTGGAGGATGCTGGCGAGTACACCTGCCTGGCAGGGAACTCTATCGGCCTCTCCTACCAGTCTGCCTGGCTCACCGTCCTGCCAGGTAGGGGTGGGGTCCCAGTCTGGGGTCTGGGATCCCCAGCACACACAGGCCATGCCTCAGGCCAGCTCATTCACTCCCTGCAGAAGAGGAGCTGGTGCGGGAAACTGAGGCCCCTGAGACCAAGTACACAGACATCATCATCTACACCTCGGGCTCACTGGCTGTGGCCATGGCCATTATCATTGTGGTGCTGTGCCGGATGCAGACTCAGTCGAGCAAGCAGCACCTGGAGCCTATGGCAGTCCACAAGCTCTCCAAATTCCCACTCATCCGACAGGTGGGTGCTGAACTGGAGCCCTGGTAGCACAGGGGGACCTTGGTGACCAACAGGCTCCATGAGTGTCACTTGTGCCCATCCCACCTTACCCTGCTGCCAGCCTTGGGGTGCCTTTCCCTCCTGTGCTCCCCCACTCTATTGCTCCAAGTGAGGGTCTCTTTGCTTTACTGTTGTGTCTTTGTTTGGCCCTGGAGCACGGGATGGGATGGCTGAGGACCTGTGTCTCTCTCCACAGTTCTCCCTGGATTCCAGCTCCTCCGGGAAGTCCAGCACATCCCTGATGCGTGTCACCCGTCTCTCCTCCAGCTGTGCCCCGATGCTGGCTGGTGTCATGGAGCTGGACCTGCCCCTTGACGCCAAGTGGGAGTTCCCCCGAGACAAGTACGGTGCCACGCAGGGCAGGGACAGGGGCTGCTCCCTCCAGCTGCCCCAGGGACAGGAGCTTGTGGGTCATGGATGGGGAAGCTTCTGGCCACCATAAGGCCATCCCTGTGATCTCTCATGGTTCTGCTTGTCCCTGCCAGGCTGGTGCTGGGGAAGCCCCTGGGGGAAGGCTGCTTTGGCCAGGTGGTGCGGGCAGAGGCTTACGGCATCGACAGAGAACGGCCAGACAGAGCTGTCACCGTGGCTGTCAAAATGCTGAAAGGTAATGGCTTCTGTGCCAGTGTCCTGGGAAGAGAGGTGGCATCAGCTCCAGGCAGGAGTGCCACCGTGACACAGCCCTCCTTCCCCAGACAACGCCACCGACAAGGACCTGGCTGACCTCATATCCGAGATGGAGATGATGAAGCTCATGGACAAACACAAGAACATTATCAACCTCCTGGGAGTCTGCACACAGGATGGTGAGGGGGCTGTGCAGGCAGGCTTCAGGCAGGGAATGGGCATGGAGCAGGACTGGGGATGGGGACTGCTGGGGTCAGTGGTTAACTGGGAAGGGACAAGGCAGGGCAGGGGCTGAGCAAGTGGCTGCCCTTCCCAGGGCCGCTGTACGTGATTGTGGAGTTTGCTGCGAAGGGCAACCTGCGCGAGTACCTCCGTGCCCGCCGCCCCCCGACGCCCGACTACACTTTCGATGTCATGGCAATGCCCGAGGAGCAGCTCTCTTTCAAGGATCTGGTCTCCTGTGTCTACCAGGTGGCCCGTGGCATGGAGTACCTGGAGTCCAAACGGGTAAGGCTGGCATGGCCTATGTGGGCTACCTGTGCTGGGCACGGCTTGGGAGGGCATGGTGGTGACAGAGGAGCTGTGTGTCCCTCGTGAACCCACTGTCCCTGTGGAAAGGGAGCCTGACCCATTCCCACAGGCTGTCCAGAACATCCCAGCCCCATCCAGCAAAGCTCAAGGCAGTACCTCCCCAAAAATGTGGGACTCAAAGCCTGACCCACCTCCTGGGGAAGTGTATATGGCCCCCCCACTGTGCCCATCACCGCAACCAGCCCAATGAGGGGATGGCCCCACCACTGCAGAGGTGCTGGGGGATGTGTGGGAGGGAAACGGTGATTTCAGTGTTTGAAGGGGACATGTGGAGCTGGAGTCACCATCTCACACCCCTGTGGGCGATGCTCCCCCCCCGGCAGTGCATCCACCGTGACCTGGCTGCCCGCAACGTGCTGGTGACAGCAGAGAGCGTGATGAAGATCGCTGACTTCGGCTTGGCCAGGGATGTTCATGACATCGACTACTACAAGAAAACCAGCAACGTGAGTGGGGCTCCTGGGAGAGGGGCACAGGGGCCCTCAGCCAGGGCTGAGCTGAGCAGGGGGTTGCTCTCATAGGGTCGCCTGCCAGTGAAGTGGATGGCACCTGAGGCCCTGTTTGACCGTGTCTACACCCACCAGAGCGATGTGTGAGTCCCAAGGGGAATGAGGGTCTGTTGGATGTGGGACAAGGCAGCACTGTGGGGTTATGCATGTACTGGAGGGTACCCCCATGAGTAGGATGGGGGTACTCTGTGGGGATAGCGGGGCACATATTCCCCAGGGGTGTTCCACCCTCTCCCATCCCTGCTCCCACAGCACTGCAGGGTGCAGTGGGGCAAGCTGGGGGAGAGCCCTAGGATGTGTTTGACCCCCCTTTGCCATGTGTGATCCTAGGTGGTCCTTTGGGATCCTGATGTGGGAGATCTTCACGCTGGGGGGCTCCCCATACCCTGGCATCCCTGTGGAGGAGCTGTTCAAGCTGCTGAAGGAGGGGCACCGCATGGACCGGCCATCCAACTGCACCCACGAGCTGTGAGTACCAGCCAGGTGGGTGGGCAGGGGGCATGGTGAGACCCCGCTAACACCCCCTCGTCCCCAGGTACATGCTGATGCGGGAGTGCTGGCACGCCGTGCCCTCGCAGCGCCCCACCTTCAAGCAGCTCGTGGAGGGGCTGGACAAGATCCTGGCGGCCGTTTCGGAGGAGGTGAGAGGTGGGGAGTCTGGTGGGTGAGGGGTGGGCAGCGTGGACACTGACAGCGCTGGTGGTCATGGCACCATCCCTCCTTGCAGTACCTGGACCTCTCCATGCCCTTCGAGCAGTACTCGCCCTCCTGCGAGGACACCGCCAGCTCCTGCTCCTCTGACGACTCTGTCTTCACTCACGACCCGCTGCCGCTGGCTCCTCGCCTCTTCTCCTATCCCAGCGTGAGGACTTAAGGGAGGGCAGGGAAGGGTGATGCTGAGGCCACCTCTGCCTTTGTGGGGAGGGGTCCAGGTTCCCGCAAGGTCCCTGCTTTGTCCAGGCTGAGCAGTGGGTGGGCAAGGCCTTGAGCCACAGCACTGGCGCAGGGCGTCCCTCTTTCTGGGCTCCTTTTGGGCACTGAGCCGTCAGCCCTGGCTGAGATCTGCCTGGTATTGTGGGGCAGCAGGAGGTAGAGCCTCTCCAGGCAGGCACTCCCTGGCATGCCCATGGCATTGCCCAGGGAGATGGGCTTTGGCCAGCGCTTCAGTGGAAGTGTCTCTGGGCAGGAGCCCCGCTGCTGCCGGGCTCCTGCTTCATCTGTACATAGCCACAGAGATGAATATTTATGTACGTGAAATATCAACCTGATAAATTATTTTTTTGGAATACACCCCGGTGCAGTTTCTGGGCTGCTCCTGGGGTGCAAAGGGCTCACCTAAGCTTGGAAAGCAGGTCAGGGGTTGCTTCCTCACTGCCTCCTTGCCCCAGCCAGCACAGAGGCCTGCAATCACTCCTGGGGGACACGGAGGCAGTGCCACAGGTGCAGGAAGCGATGTCCCCACTCCTGTGCCTCCAGGCCCGCTCCAGCACAAAGCACCCTCGCATCTGTTCCCCATTAGCCACTGCTGCACTAAGCCACCGTGAACTCCGCTACCAGCATCGCCCTGAAACCGATCCCCCAACTGCCGTGGGCTCCCAGGCTGGGAAAGTGCTCTGGGGCCCAGCCCCACGCACTGGGGACCCCCCGCACCCTCCTGCCCAGGCCAGCCCAGCACTCCAGATAAAAGTGAGTTACAGGCTCTGCTCTGTCTCCCCAAAGCCCCTGGGAGCACAAGGTGGGGGTCTCCAGCCCCTGTCCCTGCTCTCTGGTGCCTACTTTGCCCCCCCTTGCCCTGTGGTGCCCAGCAATGATGGCAGCGTGGGCAGGGAGGGCTGCAGCTGTCTCACCCCCTCCTGCCAGCCCGCTCCCTGGGTCTAGGGTTTCATCTAGGGCCAGGCTTTGCCGGCCGTTAGCCCCAGGATCTGGTTTCCTCCTTCAGCTCCCAGCTGCACTCACAGCCCCCCGCCTGGAAGCTGCCTCTTCCAGCATGGAAGCTGGCTCTCTGGCACAGCCTGCCCCAAAACAGCCCAAGAGGATGGGGGCTGGCAGGTGCTCTAGGGCAGGACCTGGGCCCAGGGCAGCTGGAAAAGGAGTCCCTTGATCCTGGCTGCTGCTGTGATGGTGCCAGAGTCTGGGATCTCAGGAGACAGAGATCTTGGGACTTGACTCAGCCATGGGTGCTGTGCTTGTTGCGAATTGTGTGTGTGCCAGGGAGCCCAACAAATTCCAGAGCCATCTCGGTGTCCCCTCCTTGTCACAGCCCCTCGCAGGGCTGCTGGGGGGATC
Organism: Falcunculus frontatus; assembly: GCA_013398115.1. Taxonomy (NCBI): domain Eukaryota; kingdom Metazoa; phylum Chordata; class Aves; order Passeriformes; genus Falcunculus; species Falcunculus frontatus. The sequence goes on along the minus strand of VZRV01005702.1, from coordinate 5,841 downwards.
CCACTCCACTGGCATGCTCGCAGCCTCCATCCCCAGCCCAGCTCCCCTCTCTGTTGGGACGAGCCCCCCATTCCAGCACGGCGGGCAGAGGCAGACAGCCCACTGGCAGGTGTGAAACCTGCCTGTCCCGGCAGCCTGCCTGCCTGGGAAGGATCCCAGCTGTCCTCTAATGTGCCAGAACCAATGCATTTCGCACAGCCCTGAATGGGGCATTCACACACTGAAGGGCAAGTTGCCCAAGCTGCCCACAGGCGCTGCCCAGATCCCAGCCAGGACTGGGACTGAACACGGAGAGAGGCTGTGCCCAGCTTGCCCCCACCTCACTTCAGACTGGGGTCTCCATGCTGGGGGCAGCACAGAGGGCAGGCAGTTCTTGCTCACCCTGCACTGCCCTTTCCCTGGAAAATGGGGCCACAGCCAATTTCACAGGGTGAGGCATAGGTGGGTTTGTTAATCCTTAATACCAAGGGGTTAGGGGCTGGGTAGGCACAAGGGGACATTGTGGGTAGGGATCTGCCATCCCCTGCCACAGCCTGACTCCATCCTTGCACACTTAAAAGCCTTGCCACAGGTGCAGGCAGTGCCTGCTACCCACAGCCCAACAACCCACACCAGTGCAGCCCAGGGATGCTCTCAGAGTTCTGGCAATGCCCAGCACTGTGCCCGCCTGCCTGCCCCAGCTTGGGGGCATGGCCCTCAGCCCCTCCCCAGGCACCACTGCATCCCTCAGTGAACCCCCCAAAGCTGCAGCAGTGGGTGGGTACATGGGCTGTGCCTGAGCCTGCTCTGCCAAGCACAGGGCAGCTGGGGCCATGGCTGGGCAGGGAAGCAGCCCGGGGCATCCCGCAGCCCCACGACAACTGGAGGCAGTTTTTATTGTTTAACATTCCTGGTATTTTCTGTCAGGGCTGAACCAATTGTCCTTAATCCGCCAGGCTCTGCTGGCCAAACAAGTGTGGCTGAGCCACCAGCATCCTGTCCGCACGAACAGGCCCCTTTTGTGAGAGGGATTTAGCATGTAGCCCAGTAAATCCTGCTGGTTTCCTGAGGCAGCGTTCCCACACACCCCCACCACTACAACCCCCCCATTGCCGTCCACTCCCAGTCCTTGGGCCCTGGCACCTCTCCCTGCCTGGCCATGCCCGCAGGCATCCTGCCTGCCCAAGTTCAGGGGCCACGTACCTGCTGCCCCACCAGAATATGCCTACTCCAGGGCTGCAGATTTCCCCTGCATGTTTCTGGGATATAAGTTCCTATGGGATGTGGGGTGTTGGTGGGGCTGAGAAGCTTCACAGCCACCCCACAGCCACCAGGACTGCTGGTCCTTCATGGGATGCTGTGGTCCCTGGTGGGGAGTACTGTGGTTCTGGAGGGATGCTGTAGTCCTGGAGGAGATGCTGTGGTCCCCGGGGGAATGCTGAGCCCTAGGTGGCTCTGGTCTGGGGTGGTGGAGGGGGGTGGGTGTGGGGAAGATGCTGGGTCCTGCGGGTGCTGCAATAGTCCTTGGGGGAATGCTGAGTCCTGATGGATATGGCTCTGGTCCTGGGAGGAGTGCTGAGCCCTGGGGGAGACAGCACCCCGGGGGCCAGGACACCAGCTGGTTCCTCATTCCAGCTCCGGGATGTGGCTCCGAGCCCCTGCCCGGAGATGCCTTCGCTTAACGACTCTGTTGTTTGGCCGGGAGCTGATGTTGTCTTTTCTCCACAAAACAAAGGCGACAGGATTTTATCTCCGGGGAGAATCTGGTTTCTGTGAGATGCAGAAATCCTCTGCCCCCGGGCAGGAGAGGATGAGGCTGGCGGGGCGGAAAGGCACCAGGCTGCTGTCTGCCCCATTGGTAGGAGGAGCTGGCACTGCCCCTCCGGCTGCTCCTGCCTGCCTTAGCCCCTGCTTCACGATCTGCCAGTCATTGTCCCACGCTTGTGCCCCATGTGCCCAGGCAGCGAAGGGAGGGAAGAGCCCCCATGGGCAAGCGGGCAGAGAAAAGGGGCCCGTGAGCACCCACACATGGGAGTAGAGGCTGAGGCAGGGGCCCATCTCTCCTGTGGAGTAATCCAAACTTTGGATCCTGCCGCACTTCCTGCGGCCAGGGCCACCTCACACATCGATGTAGCACACAGAGAGATGTAGGCATGCACCCCCCCACACACACATCTGCAGCTCCTATCCACGTACAAGCACCTGCACACACACACGTCCATGTGTGCACACTCACACCACCCTGCACACACACCTCAGGCACACCCTCCAGGAACATCCCCCCCTGCATGCATCCACCTCCAGCCGAGCACATGCACTACATCCCCCACAAAACCCCCATGAGCCCTCATACACCCCCACGCACCCCCTTCCACGCACACACACGTACACCACCATCCCTATTCACACACGCACACCCAGGCACACACACCTCTGCACCTCCCTTCACGCACCCCCCTCTCCCCCCAGCGGCAGAGCCGAGGCTCCAGCCCCAGCGATACTGCGGACTTCCAGCCCCAGCTGGACAGGCCAAGCTGGGAGTACCAGCGAGGGCGGTGGTCCCGTGCTGCGGACCCCCCGCCCGCCCGGCGGAGCCGGCGGTGCTGCGGGAAGCCGCGGACTCTCAGCCCCATCTCCCGGCCGGCGGGAGCAGCTGCGCGGGGCGGGCAGAACGGAGCGGGCGGGCAGCATTCCCGCCGCACACCCCCCGCCTTTAGGCTGGTGACAGTGGTCTTCGCGGCAGGACAGCCACGGGAATGTGTTGAAAGGATGACAAACGCGACTGGGAAAAACGGTCCGCGGCATGGGGATTTATCCCGGCTCTGCTCTCCGTCACCCACACAGATGGATGGGGTTGGGAGTGGGGCAGGGCAGGGGATTGGGGTGCAGAGCTGCACTGTGTCCCAATGTGTATCCCGTTTGTATCCCTCCGGGTGCCAGGACCAGTGTGGGAAGGGCACCCCATGGGCATTGGAGCCTGGTGAACCTGGCTCTACCTTGGGTGGATGGATCAAAGCCTAGCGTGGGCTCAGCCTCGTTGCCCAGGGCTGGGAGCCCTGCACACCCCCCTGAGCTGGGAATGGGGGGGCAACCTGAGGGCTGGGGAAGCAGGGCGGTCCCCGAGAGCAGCTGCAGCACCCAGACGGGCACCCTGGACCTCGGTCCCTCGGGATTATCCCCATGCTGCATATGGCTGCTGCAGAGACCAGCCTCCAGGTGCCAGTGCAGGGATTGCTCTTCCGCGCTGGGCTGATTTCGCTCAGCAGTGATGGCTCATGTCCCCTGCAGCTCATGGCAGGGGTCCTGCCCGCACCCACCGCCCTTGTGTGTCCCTGGGCTGCCCTCCGCAAGGTTTCGGGGGGCCAAAGGAACACCACGGCAGTGGGACTGCGAGGTGAGGGACCTGGGAAGCTGAGGTCACCCGGCAGGAGGAGTAGCCCCGGCGCCAGGCACACCGGCCCGATACAGCCCCGCCTGCGGGCACGAAGCCGAGCTGAGCCCCACCCGCCGCTCCGGCTCCCGCGGCTCCATCCCTGCGGTTTCAAGCCCCGCAAGCCGCTTCCTGGGGGAAAGGGGGCCCCCGGCAAACCCTCCGGGCAGGATGCTCTCCGCTCCTCTCCTCTCCTCCTCTGCTTCCTTCCTCTCCCCAGGACGGGCCAGCCCTCCCCCTGCCCGCCACGACTCCTTAACCCTTTCGCCCACGCTCCCGACCGTGATCCAGCCCCACGGCCACGGCTTCCAGCCGCCGCCCCCGGCCCTTTGTGCAGGATCCCGGTGCTGGCCCCCGGGGTCCGCGCTCCCCGGCCCCGCCCCGGTGAACATCCGCGGCCGGAGGCGACTCGCAGCCAGCCCATCCTGCGCACGACTCCCGCGGGACCCGCGTGGGCCACGGCTCCTTCCGCGCTGGGGTCTGGGGCTCCCCGCCGGCCGGCCGTGAACGCCCTCATCCCCCTCGGGGGGAGCGGGCGGGATCCCCCGGTGCGGAGCCGCGGTCCCTTGGGCATCCCCGCGGCGGCGGGGAGTGGCCATGGCGGGAGCCGGGGATGCGCATTCCCGCCGGGAGCGGGGGCACCGGGCCGTTCCCGTGGGGGAACCGTGCGGGCTGTGCGCGGGCACCGGGGCCTGCAGAGGGAGCCCGCAGTGGCGGGCGGCTCCGTGGCCACCGGCCGCAGAGCCCCTGCGTGCACTGGGAGCCGGGCTGGGCTGGGGGTGAGCACGATCGCGGGGTGGGTGGGGGGCTCAGGGCGAACCCCGCGGCGGGGAAGCCGCAGCCGCCCGCGCTCCCCGCTGCAGCCCGCAGACAAAGCCCTGCGGCAGCAGGGCCGGCCACGCTGCCCGCTGTGCCGCACATCCGGGCGGGAGCGGGAGGCAGTGGCCGGGATGCCATTTCCCTGTTCCTCTGCCGGAAGAGACGGGCCGGAGCAGGGCCCTTCCTGCGGGCGCTGGCCGTGGCACGGGCAGAAGTGACACTGCAAGATGGGAAGTGCGTCCGGGGGCGTCCCACCATCACTGCCCTTCTCCTCCCTGCGCCAATAACCACACGGCTGCAGGTGGATCACTGCGGGGCCCCACTGGGACAGCGGGATGTGGACATGCCTCAGGGTGCCCAGAGCTGCCTGGGCATTGCTGCCCAAGTGGTAAAGCCCCTGCACACCAGTGTCCCGTTGGGATGTGCTGTGCCATGTGCCCATGGACCAAGGGCTCACAGGGGGAAACCAGGCTGGGACATGTCCTGATGGTGGCCCCGGGCTCTCCCCGCTCAGCCTAAGAGGGGGCACATCAGCAGAAGGAGAGCATCTGGTGACAGTCAGGGCCCAGGATACAGTTCCCCTGCTTGGAAACAGCTCTAAACATCTCCCCAGGTCGCTCACTGGGCCTCAGACACCAGGCTCAGTGAAGACACCAGGCGTTCCTGCCCTGTGGAGGGCCCTGCCCGCCCCTGGGGGGGTATAAATAAACCATTCGCTTTATTTTGGGAACGTGGCAGAAACGTGCGTGACAGGTTGCTCCAATGAGAAAGGAGGAAAGTTGGCTGCTGGGCCCTCTCCCGGGTGTGCCAGGCTGCAGGTACCAGAGCTGGAGGCGATCCTGGAGAAATGGACAATGTATTTCCCCCATTCAGGTGTAAACCAAGGGACCCAGGCACGCTGGGTGATGCCCCAGCTCTGCGTAGGTAGGGAGAACTGTGCAGATACTGGAACTCGGTGCCAAGTTCATTCAGCACTGGGCACAGCATGGCCCCAGCTCCCACATGTCACCATGGCACGAGAGCATGGGGAGAAAGGGCCTAAAATAGGTCAGGTGCTACCAGCTGAGCCCTGGGCTGGGACCTCAGAGGTACAAACATGTCACGAGCAAAACTTCCTGCCAAGTCACCCCACCCTCCGTGGGTGTGCTGGAGTGGCATGAGCTGAACACGGCAGTCTCTCTGTGGTGGCAGCACACCAGTGGGGTGACAGTGGGTTGGGGACCTTGGTGTGTCCCCTCAGGAGCAGATGCTGAGAGAAATGGTTGCTCCACCGCCAGCCACAGACAGGGCAGAGAGAGCACTTGGGCAAGACTACAGGGGCACCAGGGAGCCGGGTGCCCTCAGTGGGGCTGCCAAGGTGCGCAGGCAGGGCGGAGGCAAGTCTTCAGTGCCCCGCTGAGGTGCCAGCCCGCAGCCGCTCCAGGACAGCGTCTCAGCGGGGAAAAGCTGTGCCTGCGGGGCAGCGAGGCCCGGGCAGCGGGCACTCCTTGTCTGGGTGGGCAGAGCGGCTGCTCCGGGGCCCAGCCCGGCGGGGGGAGCGCGGCGCCAGCACGGCCGGGGGCTCCCGCACGGCCGGGCCGGGGGGGCGAAACAAAGGGCAGCGGCAGGCGGGG
>VZRV01005701.1:43356-179194 GCA_013398115.1 Falcunculus frontatus | reverse complement strand
TTAAAAGAGCCGTTGGGTTTAAATGCAAAGCAAAGTATTTCCACCTGGAGCTTACTTCTTTTTGGGCGCCGCCTTCTTTGCCTTGGCCACTTTCGGCTTGGCTACCTTTGGCTTGACTGCCTTGGGCTTCACCGCCTTCACCTTAGCCGGGCTCTTCACTGCTGCCACCGCTTTTTTGGGCTTGGCAGCCTTCACTGCCTTCTTGGGACTCTTGGCTACTTTCTTGGGTGCAGGCTTAACTTTCTTGGGGCTCTTCTTCGCTGTCACCGCTTTCTTGGCAGCGCTGGCAGGCTTCTTAGCCGCCGGCTTCTTGGGCTTGCTTGCTGAAGGCTTCTTTTTCCTAGAAACTTTTTTTGCTTCTCCAGGTTTCTTGCTAAGGCGAAAAGAACCAGACGCACCTACACCTCTGGTCTGCACCAGGGTGCCCTTGCTGACGAGAGTTTTAAGCGCCAACTTAATGCGGCTGTTGTTCTTCTCCACATCGTAGCCGCCGGCGGCCAGCGCCTTCTTGAGCGCGGCGAGGGAGAGCCCCTTGCGCTCCTTGGAGGCGGACACGGCCTTGGTGATCAGCTCGGTGACGCTGGGCCCCGCGGGCTTGCGGGCTTTGGAGCCGCTCGCCGCCTTCTTCGGCTTCTTGGTAGCGGCCTTGGCGGCAGCGGCCTTAGCGGCCGGTGCCTTGGCGGCGGGGGCCGGGGCGGCAGGGGGAGCAGCGACAGGAACGACCTCTGACATGGCAATGTACCTGACAGCACTGGGCAGAAGCCGCCCCGCCGCTCCCCTTTTATAGCAGCACGGCGGGCGCTGATTGGCTCCGCCCGCCCCGCGCCGCCCGCGCCGCTCTCCCCGCTGCCGCCCAGCGCCCCGCGCTCCGTCTTGTGTTTCTTCGGGTGAAATGTAATGGTTTTTCTCTACTTTATCTGTCACGAAATCGTCCTTTTTCTGCATCTGTGAGACCGTGGGAGCGGCTATTTTTCGCCTGTTGGTGTCTTGTCGCGAAAAGAGTTTGATTTGGGTAGCTAGGGGACATGAAATGCCGAGTCCTGCCACCGAACGGACCTCGAGAAGGCGAAAATTTTGGTTTTCTTTGTAAATTAAAAATTCTCCTTTAAAGTTATCGTGAGTCAGAAAACTCAGTATTGGTCTTCATAGGGTCCTTTTTACAGTAGATAAGAAAGCAAACAGTTAGAATCTCATTCTTTAAAATAAAATGGTTTCAAAGAGAGTGAGGTAGCACAAAGCTGTGCTGTCACTTCTCCTACCGAGGTTTATACCTCAGGCTTCTGTGAAACATTCAGTCAGGTGTATTTATTTCCTGTACTTCCAAACATAAAGTTTTCAGACTTTCCACACTTCTATGCATGAAATATTAGACAGTATATACTTTATCCCCCTCAGAATGGGCTACTTTCTCTGAAACACTTTCCTATTGCTAACACAGCAAAAGGCTCTCTAATATCAGTGGTATAATTTGGGACACGAAGAGCAAAGATTAAAAAGTTTATGTTAGACCACAGAGCTTCATGTAAGTCTCTGGCGCACAGAAACAGACCACACTCTAAAGCACACAGTGCTAAATCTGTTCATATGACTCAATAACATGGGAAAAAAAAATTGACAGAGCTTGAGTCTGCAGAAGATGTGAAAGCACCATTCCATTAATATTTTGCTCTGAAGCTAGAAAGAAAAAAATCGCAATTTTTGCTCACTGCTCTTATTCCATGTTACAGATCATGTCATAGCAGTTTCTGTACATAAAAGTTTTGGCTGCAGCTCAAAGTGATGCAAAGCTCTTTCTCCACAATGTGGTGACTACCCTATTAGCACACACACATTCTTGCCAGCTACAATTTTGTGTGTAGTTTTGTGTCTCTGTCAGGATTTCCTAATTTGTTTACCTTGGGGTTTAACGGCCATCAATAGTTTAGCGCTGTCAGATTGCTGCATTTGTACCTCATGTTAACAAACTGCACTTGCATAGTTTAGGTAGGTTGCTGACCAGTTATGATCAACATCCCTGTTTCAAAAAAATGAAAAATCTGTGAGTAGAAAAATACCACCTCACTCCTCCACTTCATTCTGCTAGAGGACAGTAAAATGAACCTCTTGAAGATTTTGGAGGACTCTTCATCTTCAATTAATTCACAAAGTCAGATTCAAAAAACCTCATATGGGCATTTTGACAGTTTCTTGTAGAGGTATGGTAAAAAAGACTTTAGGAAAATAAACACGTTTTTCTCCCATTTATGTTTTCTTTCTAACTCTTCCTTGCCATCGAGGTCCCGTAGCTGAAGAATTACGATGTTATGATGACGCAGAGAGTGCCAATAAGATGGCAAATTCAGCAAATTTGGATCTGGGTTTTCAAACCATTTCAGAAGTGGGATGGCTTACAGAGCAAGGTTCACTGGAAATTTTACAAAGGCAAGAGAACTTGACTGTATGACATTTACTCCATGTAGTAGTAGGGGGCATAAAGAATTGAACAGTGAAATTGTTGACATCCCCTAAAGTTTCCTGCAGTCGGGTGGATGACTGTATGTCTGCTCCATCCCATCTAGGTCTCGTAGAATCCTTGGTGTCCTTTAAAAACTAAACTCGTTACAGTGACTAAGCAGAAGGTTTTTACACTCACCAACTCTTCAATCACCAATGCCAATGCCTGTGTTGGGACAGAAGCCTTTCTACCTCCCCCATTCTCTGCAAGCCTTATTTTACAAGAGTAATAATGCATCACAATAGCACACTTTCCTCCAGCCTGTAACTTAATATTACTGAGACTGTTTTCCCAATACACACACAGCTGGCACACAGCTGTATGCCTAAATCCTGTATAGCAGTGACAACCACAACACCAACCATCTCCAGAGGAAAAGCTTCTCAGCATGTGCCACAGCAACACGTTGTAGTCCTTGTCTCACTCTTTTGACTCTATCATTCTCTACCAAATGTTAAATTGAGCAACTTGAGGCTAAATTTTGTAATTATTTTAAGGGCTCCTACTTATTTGATTTTTCTCTTCTGTGTTTATTCCATTATTCCCTTTTCTTATTTTTAAAAGATTGTGTAATCTCATGACCATTTTATATCCAAGCAGTCAAGTCGTTTTTATAAGGGGTAGGATGCAGAACTATAAGAGAATAATCGAGGCCTATAAGGAGACATGAATACAGCATCACCTCATTGAGTAGTAAAGGTACAAAGACTGTAGTTCATGGTTCACCCTCCTCCCCCAAAACCTGCTGTTTCTTGTGTGATTAGCTGCATGAAAACCTGAAGCTGTGCACCAGAAATCATTACTCTAGTCATGGTCAAGCTTGTTTAAGACACATAGAAGTAGTACATATTTCCCTGCAATGCAGACGTAAAAACGAACAGATAGGGAGGATGCTTACTGGGAAAGATTCTCCCTCCCTCTCATGCATTTACCATCACAATTACAGTCAGCTTTGCTACCTCACCTTAGAAGAGGTGAAATCACAAACAACAGGATCTCAATCATATTCCAGGCTGTCGGTCTCTGCGTGCACTGTCATTACGGACAGAGACGTCTGGTAGAGTAACAAAAATCTACCAGCAAATCCTACAGAACAAATGTTTTTTGCAGGTGCTATCAATGTGAGCCAGCCCAGACTGCAAAAGATCAGATCTGAAAGCCCTTTAGAGCAGTTCCCAGTCAGCATGGAAAGTACAGATTATTACACCCAGTAACAAATGCCTACTAACTTGCAAAAATTTATAGTAATCCAAACCAAACTTAGTGCCTGCTAGTCAGCTAACAAAATTGCAAAATCGGGGTAGCTTTTCAATTATTGCATGTCCCTTTTATGATATTTGACCTGGCTGTAGGGGACAAAGCCGAGTGGCCACCATAGATGGCGTTGCAAGTCCTAGAAAGAGCACCTTACAAAAGTCCAGCGTTCAGCTGTTTGTACTCACACTGAGGATAATTCTTGAACTCTTTCTCCTATTCTTCCCCTTCCTTATGACTTTTCCACATGAACACCTAACTGCACTGCATTTTACCTTACCATGACTTTCCCAAACATGTAAAGCCCATCTCTATTTTGGAGATAGGAGATTTGAGAGGCATTCACATTTCTGAAAAAGACCGTTGCTTGGATCCTCCAATTTTAGTTTGATTCATGTTTTCTACCCTTCTCCTGCTGAGGCCCAGCTCTAGGTGCTAACTCTCAACATTTCCTATCAGCAGAAAAATGGTTCAGAGATGATTCATCTAATTTCAAACAGAAAAAAACCCAAACCAAAACCTGTTCAAAATGTAATTAATTTGTCTGCTCATCTCAACTTTTAATTTGCCACAAACCTCAGCTCCCTCCCATACACACACACAAGCAAGGCCAAGACGTCAGTCAGCAGATGGGATCAGGATCAGGCCTGGAGAGGGGCTCTGGCCTCAGCCCCAGCTCTGGGCATTGGATACCTCCCTGGTGCAGTGGGATCATGGCTGGGCAGGGCTGTGGGGAACTCGAGACTGGCCCTATTTCTGTGTTGCTGGGATAGGGGCTGATGGCTCCAGGGGGGCTGGAATGGGATCCTGGGATGAGGACAGGGTTGGGGAAGCCCCAGGAAATGCTGGGCAGGGACAGGCAGGGCTGGTGGTGCCCTGACAGTATCCTCCTTGATGAAGCAGGGACTGTAGAGGCTTTTAAAGCTACTGCTTCAGCAGCTCTCTAGATGCAGACAACAGGGAGCACTTTTGGCCCAGTTGCATGCAGCTGTTTGATGACAGTCCTAGTGGACAGAGAAGTAGTTTTCAGTTATAACAAAACTCTACTGCCACTCGCACTTATTGTCAACATTGTGTAGTCACCAGGTTAGGTTCAGGGTGGCTGGGAGCAACAGTTCCTGCCCCTCAGTTTGGTGATTTCCAACTCTTCTGCCATCAAACACATAAAACGTGGGAATGGCTTGGCTGACCTTTTACAGGGCCCAGAGTGGTCAGCTGGATCTGAAACGTCCTTTCACCTTTGCTTCAGCACCCTCACAAGGAAATATCTCAAGAGGTTTTGGACTAAGAGCAGCCAGTTTCAGTTTCCAAAATGTCCTTCTAAGGTAATAGCATTTCCATCTCATCCAGCAGTTGCAAAACCCAAGGGGGGCAGTAGAAAGAGCTGTTTGTTCCACCTTTCAGCTGGATAAAGTCCTGACCCACAGTTTTGGTTTGGGTGGCAATGTACAAGTCTGCCTACTAACTCCTGGTGGAAACTTGCATCTTTTCCCATCCCACTCTGAACCATGACACTCATATCACTTAGGCAGTTTCATTTCCTCTAAGGCAGCTGGTCTTAAACTTCTGGCTGACTGCAGCCCTTGGGGTTCAGCTGCTCCCCGCTGGTGCCCACCTTTGTCAAGCAGAGAACAACTCTCTTTCCTTGTTATGAGCAGCTAAGCATGTTAGCTTTCTCTGATTAATCTAGGCACTTAAAAGCTATATTTTGGGCCTGATTCACCTCTTGAGTTCTGTGGTACAGAATTTGGGGAAAGACTTGCTTGCAGAAGAGCACTCACTGCATTTAGGCAGCCTCCACAGAAAGATTCTGCATTACTGTCTTTGTTCCTCTTTTACTAACCAATAGTTCTGACTCTTCTCACTTCTCTTCCACCACCAGTGACCCACGATGCCCAAATACAACCTGCCACCCCTCCACTTTCCACAGGGAAGCCAGGAAGATGAGCTACCACCTCATAAAAACAAGCTTATAATGGCTCAGAATAGGTGCACAAGAATCCTTGAGGGAGAAGAGGTTGCCCCCTCTCCTGTCCCTGTGTTGCTGGAGGGCGGGGATTGAAGATGACGCTCCCTGCACTTTTCCTAGAGGGCTCTGGGATGCAGAGTCGGCAAAGGAAAGGAGCAGTTTGGCACAGATGTCCAGCAGCTGAAATGCTGTCCTGAGCTAAGAGCAAAAATAGCTGCTGGTATCACTGCACCTGTGAAAACAGGGGAAATGAGTGAATCTGGGCAAGCAGGCATCTTCAGAGAAGAGCCAGAGAAGGAGGAATATTTTTGGCAGGTTGTTTTGCCACCTTATTTTTCAGCATATGGAAGGTCTGTTTTGTAAACTGCTTAATTTTGGGATCCTGAATACATCGATGTCTATTGTTCATTTTCCACTAGACTCCTCTGGCAGTTTTGAACTGATGAACAGATTCTAAGATGTTTTTAAAAATTACCTGCATGAAGCAGTATTATTTCCATATCGCTGACATCTATTCAAATGAGAATCCCTATGACAGCTGTCCAATCACTTCCATATTAATAATGAAAAAAAAAAAAAAAAAGACGTTTTGTTCCAGAAGCCTTACAAGGGAAAGATTCTTGTTGGCTTACAGAAACCTTTTCTTTTCCAAGAAATATAAAGAAAAGAATGTTGTGGCATTGACAGCTGAATTAGTACTCCTCATATCAAGCTCTTTAGAGTCAGAAGTATGATATATCCTCAAATAAGGGAAAGTCTCAAACACTAATCTTGAAAAGGCCCAGAACAAGGGAATTTAAATTCATGACCTGATCAGTATCCTAAAAGCTGTGCCAGGTCAGAAGGTTGCTTCAGGGAGCAAACATTCATCTGAAACTAAGGCCGCCTACATTCACCGTTTGTTTCTGCCCAGGAGGCAACAAGCAAACCATTGGCTTCCTCTCTATTTCCCTGCGTATCAGGTGAGAACAGCCACCTCCAAAGCTCATTGAAATTGCTGCAGAACAGCAAGGAAGTGAGTTGTCTGTAGCTTCATGTCGATAATCAGAGGTCCTGGATCCAAACTGATGTGATTTTTGAGTATACATCAGGAAATGCGTCAGCCACCATATGCTTCCCAAAACATAAAAGGTGGTGAGAAGTAGGCAGTCTGATTATCAATGCCTACTTGCAATCTACTCTGCTATGGAGGAAAAGATTCCTACTGAGGAGCAGATTTTAGGGAAAGAGACTATTTTCTAGGCTCCCTCCTGACCACTCCCTGTGGGAAGACCTGCCTATGGAATGGCTGAAGAAGGAAGTGTTTCAGGTGCAATGTTTAGTGTGCACTAAAGCTAAAGGAAGGATGTTCATCTTCAGACATCACTGTAAAGAGGAACAAAGTACAGCAACATATTTGCTTTTTGAGACCCAATACAGCTCCCTGACTACACCATGTTCAAGTAAGGGCTGACAAGAAGAGAACATATTCGCCCTTTCTGCCCGGTTCCAGTTCTCCAAGTCTGCACAGCTGCTTCAAGTGTGAAAACATTTCTCTAGAGCTATACCAGCTCACTACAAAATGTTGTCATCTGATCTGAAGACTCACTAGATGTCTGATGTGCTGCAAATATAAAATAATACTCAGCCTGGAGGGGAGCCGTAGGATGCTACAAGAGATATTAGTCAAAACCTGATCTCAGTGTCAAGAATGCAATTTGTCCTTGAAGGCAGAGTTCACAAACACTCTTCAAAGCAGGTTTGTCAAATACAGAGATTTGATTCATGATGGACATAAAGGCCATCCCAACAGCCAAATATCTCCTGCTGAATACTGAGTTCAGTATGGATGCAAGCAGTGGTACCCGTATGACGAATACTTGGGAGGTACAGAAGGCCACACTGCATGCTCATAGCCAGATGCCCATTTCTCTTCGGATCTAGATGAGATCCATCCCTCTCACACAAGTGTTCTGTAGTTCAGAAGTGTTCCCAAGTCTTGCTGAAATCTTATTCTCATCCACGTTGTAAAACTGCCGTCCCCATCCCTCCCTGGCTGCGAGCAGCACGCCAGGAGCTTTTCAGCAGCACAAGGAGCACAGACATTCTGGTTTTAATTTTCTTCCCCAGGAGCTTACACATCGCATCCAGGGCTTTTCTCCTTCCTTTCACTAGAACACAGGCACTGAAGTAGACCACAACATGCATCCCTCTCTAGCTTATCCTAGGAGCCACACATGTACCCTGTAAAGTTTGTCATCTTCATGTCATTCCTCATATACTTCCTCAGAGTGCTAGGAAACACCTCTGACCCTCCAGCATCCTGGTGTTCGTCCCCACCAGTGTCTCAAAACAGGGAGTTAGGGTGGAAAGCTGGATCTAGAATGCGTGCACAAAGAGAGAATGGAGTGAGTGCTAAAAGGGCCCCATTGATGATATTGCAAGGAGCAAGCATAAGCCAGAAGACCCTGTATGAACATGGGAATGATCTGACAGCTCGGTCCAGGGTTGTCCTATGGAGCATTCCTCCCAAGCTTCATGGATGTGTCCCCTAATCAGGAATAGGATGGAGAGAGTGAGCGGGAGAGCTCATATGGTGAGGACACAGGCTACAAAACAACCTGAGGAAAGCTATCTTAACAGCTTAAATTAAACACGTAGCCATCTGTAGCTTGTGAGGAAGTAAAGAGGAGATTCCCTTCCATGCAAGCACCTCCTCTGCACAGCACTTGTATGGCCTGCCTGTGATCTTGCTGTAAGCATGAGTCAGAAGACTTAGGTAGACTTAGGTAACCTAATTCTTCCCTAGTGTGATTTAGGCTTTCTGTTTCCCCAAAACTCCAAATACCATGAAGATCAAAGGAAATGCTGTTGTTAAGATGTTATTTTACAGAATATTCATTGAAAACACTTTTTTTTGGTTTTTTTTTTTTTTCATTTCAGCAGAGAATCTCCTTGTCTTAAGCAATTTCCATCTGCCTGCAAAGCAACTTCTGGCAGTGAGAAGCAAAGCATAAGGTAGAATCTGTTCTGCAATGGACTCAGTGACAACAGGGTTTATCTCGACTCGATTCAGCCTGGGGAGATACAAAAAGCTTTACTCTTTTCTATAAAACTTGTCCTAGACCCAGTCAGCTAGACTCAAAACCAGGACTCTCTTTACTGCTGCTGTATGGGGTGGGTCAGAAAAAAAACCAAACCCAAAAACAGATGAGGAGTGCTTTTTTTCTTTTTTGTTTGTTTGTTTTCTTACCTTGGTTTTGGGGTGGGCTGTTTTATTGTTGTTGTTGCTGGTTTTTATTACTGGACTGATAAACAAGAGGCACTACCTGATCTTTTCAAGGGCTGCATTTGATCAAACACTACCAGAGGAGTTTACTACACTTCCAAGCCTTTGTATCTCCAAAAATGATGCCATTCTTAAAATGTATTTTTGAAAATGCATGTGTTTGCAAACCACAGGGTCACATAGCCATGTTCTGCACTTGACATGGCTTCTGCTAATCATGCAGGGAGTATCTGCAGGTGCAGGGAAGAGCATTCTCTCCTAGGTTTCCTCTCCTCCCTCCCACGTCTTGATAATTTGTTCATGAGGGTGCAGGAAGTGAGCTGAATACACCCAGGCCAAGAGCATCTGCTGACCATCCCTATAGTCTGAAATTGCTTTGGGGACACTGGGCAGCTGAGTGCTCAGGCACAGCACACATCTGAACTAGGAGCCTGGGAGAAACACTAAGCACCTGACCCCTTCATGTCCCACCTCTGCAGCTGGCCATCTTCCCCTCTTTGGGAAGCAGAGGTTTCCAGAACTCTTGGGAGTGGGAACTTGCTCTTGCCAGACCTTCCATTAACAGATTCAGTTCTGTGTTTGAAGATGCCCTCAATTCCTTCATGTGACTATCACTCCCTCTTTAAAAACTTCCCTTCAAAGCGTTTTATATTACTGAAAGCTCTTCTTTCTGATCAGGTCTCAGCAATATGTAATAAATAATTCCTGAGCCCCTCGCACCAGGTAATGCCTTAATGCTAACAAAGGTACAAAAAGATTTATCTGGCTTTTAGTGAGGAAGACTTTTCCTTTCTTCTTCTGTCTAAAAACACTGGCAAAAGGTCAAAATGTTTCTGATTATATTTTCCAGCCCTTGTGGTTGCCAAGAGGAATCACCTTGCGGCCATCATATTTTGAGAATGGAAGACATGACCTTGAAATAAAAGTCCTGGCTTAATTAAAACAATAACAATTTGAATTTGTTTCACTTTGGTTTTGTTTTCAGTTAAGATTAAGCCATCTTAAATGGTATCTTAGTCTCCCCGGGCTTATAAGAAATGATTGGAGCTTGGATGCAGTGATGTTATGGGTAACGTGCTTTCTTTGCATTCCCAAGTGCATCTCTGTAAAACCATAAGTTCTTCTGTACATGTCTGGCTCGTACATGTGCTCTGCTAATACTGGAAATGAGACTGACAAATTGTCACTGACAAGAATGAGGGGGGACCACGTGCCGCAAACATCTTAGTGCGGCGTCACCAAACCCACGGCCTTCTCTTTCCCTGATCCCACACAGCTATCGTAAGGATCACTCACTGAAAGGAGCACATTGGCTGAAAATAGGCAAGAGAAGATACTTCTTTACACCACGAGTAACTGTGAACTTCTGGACTTTCTGTCCCAGGAGACAACGGAGGCAGCTGGTGTCAGCAGGGTCAAAAGGTACCTGAAAAACCCACGGGCGAGAAGGGCCTGTTAGGGGAGGGGACAGGCAGAGATGCACCACTGCCACACAGAGTCTTCCACAACAGCATCTCCTGCTCACACTGCAGGACAGCAAGGGCTGCTTTAAGGGACCATCTCTGGCCCAGAGCAGTGTCTGTGGGACAGGATATTTGGAATTGGAACATAAACCTAGCAAACCTGTGCAACATAGAACGAGGCAGGAAAGGGATAAAGAATTGCTGTCTATAATTTGTCACATATTACAGAGCAGGTGCCTGAAGAGATGGACTGAACCAGCTTTTGGGGTGACTCTTTCTTCTCCTGGCTCTAGAGGGAGCTTCAGAGTGTGAATAAACTGACTGCGTATGAACCTCTAAAGAGGGCTGAAATTCAGTGAGATGCATCTCTAGCTGAAGTTCAAGGTAACAGTTTTTAACTTTTCCTAGACTTCTTTAGGCCATTGTGTCTCTGTCATGTTTCTGTTGTGCCATATGGGAAGGTGAGTCAATGTAATGACAGCAGCTTTTGAGGTTCCTAGGCAATCTCAGCCAGAATTTGACAAAGCAGTCAAGGTTTCAGAGACACTGAATTCCTGAAAGTTTCACAAAAATAAGCAGTTTTTGTAGGTGACAGGAATCCAGACTCTTTTCTTTCAAGAGAAATGTTGCCTTGTGAACTCAACCATCGAGAAGTCCACTGGAAAAGAGGCACAAGAAACCAGGTTACCTAATTTCTACTTTTTACCAACTTATTAGGTTTCTTTGCAGTTCTGGAAATAGGTTAACAATTCTCTGTTTTCTATAGTCCTGGAGGGAATGGGTAGCCAGGCTTGCTCACTGTGGTGCTGCTGCTGCTGCTGCTGCTGCTTCTAAGATGGTGAACAGAGAAAAGTCCTCCAGCAGCACTGGTCTCAGCAGAGGCTGCATGTGGCTGCACTGGGTTAAGTCAGCTGTGCCACAGCCAAGGCTGGAGGCTTTTGGGCTGAGTGGGGAGCTGCTTCTTTGTGCGTCAGAGACAGAGCCTTATGCCCCACAGCCTGCACTGAAACATGTAATTAAAGCTGGCAAATGGCAGCATAAGCTGGGCTGTTTAAATACATTGCAGAAATTAATTCTCCATGTCCAAATAAATACTTGATCTCTGCAAACACTGCAACAGTGTTTTGACAAGGCAGTTTAGGGTGGTATTTTTGTTACATGAATGCTTGCTCACAAAGCAGGCACAGTCAGCGCGCTTGACTAATTTTCTGCTTAAATGGAACTAACAAGAGGTGTTCTCATCCCACCGGCTTTCCTGTTCCCCCCTACCCTGCTTTGCTCTTTGCAGCTTTCTTCAAACCCAGCTGGAGTCCCACATACACCAGTGACCAGAGGCCAGAGCAGCCTGTCTCATTCTGGAATGCTTTCAAAAAATTAATTTGGATCTACCGGTAAGGTTACTAAAAGCTGATGCAGCCCTTTTTGTTCCAATTTGTTTTCTTTGTTTTAGTTTTGACCTATTCTAGTTTCTACTGATTCTGAATTAATATCTTGCTGTGAAAAGTTAAAATTTGGTTTTGATGCAACTGAAGAAGAAAATAAAAGGAAAAAAGACAGCTTTTAGCTCCACCATCCAGCAGTACCAAGCATGGCAGAAATCTGTTAAAAAAGATGGTATATAAGTGTAAATTTACTCAAATTTTCTCAGTTATTTGAGCAAAACAATGTTAATAAATGAAGGGTATATTTGAAACTCCAGCTTCAAATTTGACACATTTGCATTCAAATGTTATATCACAGTAGCTGCAAACAGCTTTGGATCAAACACTTCTACCATATATCCCTTCTGCTGGAGACACCAGGAGTGTAAAGACCAGTCCTTTCTGCCAAAATCCTCGGAAAGGAAGAGAGCTGAGGCAATAAAACATCCTTCCTTCCCTTTTCTGCTCACCTGCTCCCACAAAATGCCCTCAGGCATTTCAAGAGGATATGGCTGGACGGGAAAGGGTGGAGCAGAGGTACCATTTTTGGCCAGATCATTGTGAAACACCTGCTGTGCCCCTTCCACCATCAAGCCCAAGTGCTTCACAGGTCACCAACAAAGAGGCAGCAGCAGCAGAGGGGTTGGGTGAAAGAGTACAGCAGGCAGGATGGTGAGGCCTCCACCAGCTTGCAGAACTGCCCAGTGAAGGTCAGACCTACCCCACAAGTCTAGAGATCCCTGATAAGCTAAGATTCACTCCAAGCAGGCTCCTGGGACCTACTTGGTGATCCAGCATATGTACTTACATCTGGACAAGTGCACTAATGGTACTAAAAGCCTTTCAGTCCTCGGCAGGTGCTGAGAGAAAACACTTTTCTCCCATCCAGCTCCCATTCCCACCTGCTCACCTTTGCTGGAGCGCGTCTTTCTAATTATCAGTGGGAGAGGAGACCAGTATTCTCACCAGAGGGATGTTTGTGAGAGTGTCAGTAGGGACAAGAACAGATAGCAAAATGAACAGAAAGCAAAAAATAGAACAGGTAGCAAAATGCTGTGGTAGGGCCACTCCCTAGGAAATAATGTTTCTTATTATAATACATGTCTCTTTTCTAAAATCACATTGGCATCTGTAGCTCCTCATGTGAAGTCCATACTTTCTGGGTATGCACCTTATTATAGGGGTGGATTACGGGGAAACATTCTCTTTAAATGGTGAAGGAGCCCAGGGATGATTCCTGTGAGAAACCATCCTCAGCTGAGACCAACAGCTCATCTTGAGTGAAGTGCAGATCTTTCAGTGGGTATGAAAGTCTGTGAGGGTGAGTTCTCATTTTCTCTAAGAAAAATGAGTTGTCTCTTCTGCACCCTAATCAGATCCTTGCCCACAGATTGAGCATTGCAGGCGTTTCTGACAATATTTTGCATCTGAGTATATTGAAAGAAGAGAGCTGGGAAAGGAAGGGGATCATCCAAAAGTATGGTGTCATCTTTGGCTCATTCTAGACCTTTTTTTTTCCTTGTTATTTCATTTTTACCAAAACTCACTGTCCTAAAAAGGACATATCTGCAGGCACAAATTCTAATGCAGATGCAGTTCCATGAAAAAAAGGTGCCCTATTCTATTTGGGAGTGTGAGAAAAGAGCTCTCTATCAACTGCAAATGCTTGCCAAGGCAGATGGGCCCCAATTCAAGCATACGCTTGCTAAAACAAAGGGAAGGGCTAAAGCACAGTTTCCTTCAGTGTCAAAGCTCACCTTCCTGTTAATGTGCAGTATGTACAAATTGTAACAGACCAGGACTGCATATTTAGGCATCTTCAAAATGATGTTTTCTCTTTTCATGTCTGTGACAGGTTGAAAGAACTCTTCCATGCTGTTTAGTTTTTCATTCCTGTTTCATCTCCTGTAGGTCCACCCCTGAAAAAACATTTGGCATACTATTTCACACCTATTTTAACATAATTGAGAACCAAGTTGCCATTGAAATGAATAATCCCAGTCTTCTCCTCTGCCTGCTTGCTGTCTCTCAGTCTTGGCCCTTTTTAAGGTCAGCTGCAGCAACTCTGTGGCTATGCATCTCACAAATTCAACAGGAAAGCCACACCACTTAGTGACAGCTAGACAGCTTTCAGATTAGATAGGTCAGGGGAACTCTAGGGCACAATCAGAGCTTCCCTGTGCACAAATAGTCTTGAAGAGTAGGAATCCACCAAACGAGAATGTAAATGTCCCATCTTCAAGCACAGCTGCTCTAAAGAAATGTCCCCAGAACCACAAGCACTGTGTCAGTAGAGACACATGCCACTTTGGACTACTACTTAGTGCCATCAAAAAAGTGATTTTTTCCTGACCTCATCAAAAGAATCTTTCTTTGATTAAAACAGGCCCTGGTTCAGCATGGAAGGCAGCACCAAGAATGGCACTTAGGCTGTTCCTCCCCAACACCTTCATCACTTCTTCCCTCTTACAACATCTGCATGGCATGACTGCCAGGCAACAGGAGGCAGCAAAACAGGGGATCCAAATGATCCTTTTTTTCTGATTATTGGTTGCTGGGCAGGCACTTCAGGAAAACAAGAGGGTTGTTTCTCAACCATTGTGGTGCCTACGGTTAAGAAACAAGAGTAAAACCACAGCATGATCACTCCTTTTGCCACGTTTTTATGTACTGGAAAGGAGAAGGGATGGGAATTCAGAGCAATGATCTTGCTGTGGGGCTGGTTCCCTTTTATGGATTGTCCGAAAGAGCTGGGATTTTAAAAGTACACTTGCCTTGAATGGAGTAGTGGGCTGGCTGATAGCTCCACTGGCTCTAGATGTGTAGTGGAGGGAAGCTTAAGTCATCAAGCAATTGGCAGCTCCAGCACAGAGTAAAGTCAGTTGCTATTTCAGGGAAAGGAAAGGCAACTGTTCCCTGCAGGGAATGTCTGCACTACCTCAGAGCCAGGAATAGGCTGCGATTTTTAAATTTTTTTTTTTTTCACCCTACACTTCAGGAAAAGCGAACACACAATGTTCATTCGCAGGGATCATTTCCTGAACATGATGTGTGCTCGCTGTCCCGCAGGTCACTTTCCAGTGTGTCACATCCTTCTGCACAAGGGAGAACAGGAAATGGCAAACTCCCAGTATGAGGCAAAGCATTCCCATCGCAGCAATTGGTCCGCAGGAGCTATAAATTGATCTCCTCCAGAAACAGATCAAAATTTGTCTTCTGGGAGGGCGGCTGGAAACTGAAGGTAAGTTTGAACCAGTAATTTTTGGAGTTTCTCTGAGTACTCCATTGGGAAAGTGTTTGCAAGTTTTGGACTAATGTATACCTTTATTGTTGGGGAGGTTTTTCTCTAAGAGCAGGAGTTGGATTTTCTTTTCCTTTGTGCTGGCATTAACCAATATCAAAAGATTTGCATCACTACATGGCCTATGCTATATATTGAATGATTGTTCTAATAATTCAGTGAGATAGTTGCTGTTATTACCTGAGACAGTTCTCAGCAACTAAATCTTTGGAACAAATTGTTAAGAGGCTACA
Organism: Falcunculus frontatus; assembly: GCA_013398115.1. Taxonomy (NCBI): domain Eukaryota; kingdom Metazoa; phylum Chordata; class Aves; order Passeriformes; genus Falcunculus; species Falcunculus frontatus. The sequence goes on along the minus strand of VZRV01005701.1, from coordinate 163,791 downwards.
GGAATCAATACATTTAATGATCATCATATTGATCTGTTGTTAAGTTCTCCGTGATATGCTCATTATTCATTTCAATGCTGGTATCCATTTAGATTAGTGTTAGTCCTTGTGCTTCCAGCTTTATCTCTGATTATAGTGTAAAAATAATAGGACACTGCCTCAAGTTCAGAGAAGCATAATATACTAAGTGATTATTCAAATGACCCAATGACACCAAGAGAGAGTGGGGGAATTTTCTGAAGGGCATGGGGGGGGGGCATCTTAAAGGATCTGCGTGAGATGGATTAGGATGAGCAAGTAGAAGTGGGAAAGATTGCGATGAGAATTATTTATGCATACACTCCAGGATGGAAAGACTATTCATGGTACAAGGTTTTCTCCTTCTGACACACGAGGATTCTGCAGAATGAAGCCCCAAGGATCCTAACTACATAGTGTAACTTTGTGAGGGACCAGGCACCTCCAGTTCCCACAGCACAGAAGACTTAGAAGTGAAAAGGTGCCTGCAGCAATGAATAGTTTTGCTTAGCTGGCTTAGTGACGGGGTCTTTCTGCTACAGAGACTCCTTTTGGCCTCTGTATTTCTCCAGTTTCCCCATCCCCAAAGGGAGTGCACATGGAAAATGGGCCTGCTTTTCTGATGTGCTCTTAATGAACCTTTTAAACACGGTTTGTAGGCCTCCCTGCCGCTCTAACTGGGTATCTATGACCACAGGTTGGACTAAGCACCACAGAACAATGGTTCCCATCTTTGTTCATACACTGACACCAAGTTACAATAGGAAAAAAATGCTGCAGGACCTTGAGTTACTTAAGCTTAAAGAAAGGAAGGATGTTCACGATACCCATCCAAGGCATCAATAAGCTGCTCACCTCCTATATGGAAAAGCCAGATGTAGATTCCACTCAGCAGCTTCCCTCTGTCATCCTTTAATGGGAAATAGCCCCTAAATAAAAATCTGGGATGGTGGCTTTCACCTCCTTGGAGTCTGACCTTTCTTGTGAAAGATGTCCTTCTATACTGCAGATCCTCTGAATTCCATCAGGGAGACAACACACTAATTCTGGCAGCATTACTCTTCTGGGCACTGAGTCATGTAATCTAAGGGGAATTTCTGTCTCCAGGGTTTGAAGAGACATTTTGCACCTTCACAGACATAACGGTAACAGCACCTCTGACCCCAGTCCTTAGGCTATTTCAGTCTTTTCAGGGATTAAAAAAAATATTTTAAGTTTCTCTGTCTGAAAGTTACAATGGAATATGTAATTAAATGTGCACGTCCATATGGGTCTGTGTGTGTACGTGAGTGTGCGTGTGTGTGCAGAAGGAAAACCTTTCTTGTAGCTGGGTGAAGCAACAAAAATTTGGCTGGATGCCATCCCTGAAATGGTGGTCCAGGATGAGCATGTCTCATGGGGATTTTTTGACACAAAACCCAACCCAGACTTTTCTTTTCTGGACAGAAGCCATGGAGAGGAATAGTGCTGCCTTTCCGCCAACACCAGACCCCACACACCACTTCCACGTGGCCCTGCTGGATCAGAGACGGAGGCTGCGTGGCCAAATTGCTCACCTTCACAAGGCAGCTCGTAAACTCAACAAGCTCCGCAAAAGGTCTCTGATTGCCAATGTCGGCGGGAGCACCCTGACAGCTGCAGGAGCAGTCACAGCCATCCTGGGGCTGTCCCTGAGCCCGGCAACGCTGGGAGCCTCTCTCCTGGCGTCAGCTGTGGGTCTGGGCCTGGCCACGGCTGGGGGGGCTGTCAGCATCACTTCTGACCTCTCCTTAGTGCTCTGCAATTCCCGAGAGGTGAGGAAGGTGCAGGAAATTGCAATGACTTGTCGGAAACAGATGAGGGAAATACTCGGCTGCCTGGAGTTCCTTCGCCGGGGGCAGGGCCCAGGCGACCCCTCACTGCGCCAGTCAGAGAAGAGGGCATCCATCTCGCTCTACAACTCCGTCTGCTTCATGGTCTTCTGCGGCTCCCACAGCTTCCTCGTGCCAGAATACACAAAGGAGGTCACAAAAGTAAGCCAGGCTGTGCTGAAGGCCAAAATCCAGAAGCTGGCTGACAACCTCGAGACCTGCACCAGGGCAATGGATGAAGTCTGTGATCTTCTTGAGTCCAGAACAGAGCTTTCCCCATGTACAAGGAGACTCAGCTTGGGTGCTAAAACCACTGCCGAAATCCTGAGACCATCCAGCTGAAACAGTGTTTGGCCCACATTAAAACTGGGTTTGGAGACATTACATTATTAACTGTGACCATAAGCACTGCTGCCTGTTGTTTTACAAATCATGGTGCTGATGCTGTGAGGCGGACATTCTGCAGACCCGTGTTTCCCCAGCCATCTCCACTGCTCTGTTTCCCCAAGGCAGCAAAAAGAAGTAGCTTAGGAGGCTGATGAAATACCTGATGCTGACTGAACCTGGTTTGTAAACAGCCTACAAATCTGCGTGTGGTACAAGGGCTGGAGTACCCTAAAAAAGCCAGCAGCTGCCAATTTCCAGTACAGTCCCATTACCAAGGTACATCTGGAAAGGCTGTAGAAAGAAGCAGCTCCAGATATGACAGACTGTATGGATAGTTCACCATCCCAGGGTAAAATAGCAGGGCCAGAACTTATCCCTTTTGAAGAAACCTCTCCAGACCGAGAACTGTGATGTTTGTATTCTATTTATTTACATAGAATGATTTTAAGGTTATGATATTGTATTTAAGAATGTATATAATTTTTTTTAAAGGAGGCCTCTGTTCCAAAGGAAAGCAGTTGGGTTTTTTAGAGTAAAAGCAAGTCTGTGGCATGTGAGAGCAAGTTACCTGCTATTTTGCTGTGAGGGAGAGCAGGTCCCTGTAGGAAAAGGAAAGCATGACCTGAATGCTGATAGTTATAAAACAGGTGAAACACAGTCAGACAGTGACAATAGATCTTAGGAGCCGAAACAGAGAGAAGAAGAGTGACCCTGGGACCAGAGTCTGCCTCAGGGCGTTGGTGGAAGGAAGCAGTTATGTCTTGCAGCAGGAAGGGAAGTGTAGGTTGGTGTTACTGGTCTGAGCTGGAGCCCCACTGTGATGGGAGCACACCTGAGAGGTGGAGCTGCCACTCTCCATGCAGTCAAGCAGCCTGTGAGATCCACAGTGGATCATCTGTGAGGAGGGAGGCAGCACTCATGGAGAGCTACATTTACTCCTAGCAATGCTTCCCAGGGAAGGCTTCATAATAGTGAAATATATGAGGGTACTAATATTCAAGAGAGGAGTAGGATGATTCAGTGGCAGAGCCCCTACAAAGCAGGAGCAAGGACTGTTTCACCTGACTGTTCTGCTAAATATGCCCTTTGTGATTTTTGACCCATCAGTACCTCAGTTCCCTGTCTAAAAATGGGAATAGTAGCACTTCCCTACCTCACAAGGTTGTTTCTGGGACAAATACTGAAAAGTGCTCAAGTATGGTGATGATGGGGATCATGTCAGTACCTGAAAGAGGTACAAGGAAGAGACCCTGAAACTAGCTTGAAGAGACTAGAAGAGTTAATGCAGAGGTAACTCCCTCCACAAGCATGTCCCAGCGGATAAGGGAAACTTCCCTGCGCAGGCACAAATCCAAATGATGAGAAAAACCTACTCCGTAATTCTGTAACACCGACCAAATTCTTAGGAGGGGCAACACTCCATGTCACAAAGCTTGAATCCTTGTCCTTTTTGTCTCTTCTTCTCATGATATCAACATTTGTTTTAATATGCTGTAGGAAGAATTTTATTCTGGTTCCTCAGAGTGTGACTCAAATGCTTGTGATACCCATGCCTGTTTGCCAGAAATGAACAAGTACACTGCTGATTCGAATAAATGAATATGAAGCACTTTTGTGTCAGTGCCTCTCTGCACACCTGGATGTGATGTGCTGTACACCTTGTCCATCTCATTATGCATCCCTTATGAAATAGCTGACATTATATCTGCACTAAAATTCATCTGCTGGGGATGCTCTCACCCTGCCCCTGCTAAGGAAGACTGGGCTGTAACAAGCAATAGAGGTAGGAGCATATTTGTTTAAATGCTAAGTTGAAAAGCCCTGGAGTGAAAATTTCTAAATCCAGTATAATCTGCAGTGTCCTGTGTTAAAAAGCACAAAAAAAGGAATTACTATTTAGAAGCTGTATATTTATTTTATCATGCATGAATGCTCCCAATAGCAGTTTAGGACAGGAGAAAACTTTCATTCAAATACATCAATTGTCAATAGGGAATTACACAAACTGGAATTTCACCAGAACAGAATTGCTCCACTCTGCTCCCCACTAAAACAGCACCAAATTATATGGGCAATGAGTTCAACAAAGAATCACAAGCAGTGACTTCCTGTCACATCCCTGATTCCGTTTCCTGAGGCATCCCAGTGACCCTTACAGGGGTCCATGTCTACATGCTGGCCAGGCTAAACCTTCAGCACTAATGATATATAGCAAGCCCATGGCTCAGACTGCTGTAATTTTTGAAACATATGGTCACAACCAGCATCTACACAGGGTGGTTTTGGGTTTTTTTTTTTGTTTTTAATTCATCATTGCTCCTGAGCACAGTGGGATGCAGCAGTTTCATTTTTACTCCTGCCCATGAATTGTTTCAGGTTTCCTCTTCTTTCCCTGTCACGCAGAGAGCTTGTTCGTATTTCCTCTCACTTTCCTCATTGTTCTGGGAGCAGAGGAAATGCCACGCTTGGAATCCAGTGACAGATGCTGAAGTACATCAGCATTTCCACTGAGAGCACACCCAGACAGCCTTCCCAGAGAGGGGGAAGTCTGCTCAGAAATGCAGTCATGAGTTTCATTTTGGAGCCAGCTCTGCTGTCCTTTTTAAGCCCAAACATCTAACCCTCACATCTTGTATACATTAGCCTTCTTTTCCCTAAAACAAAGGAAGTTCACCTAGCTGCAAGGTTAACCTGCTGCAATCAGCATCGGAACTACAGATTAGAGATGTTACACCCAGACCAGATGGAAACCAACGACTCAGGAACTTCCATCATGACGATATTTTGATGCTGCACTCCCTGGATGGTCATTAAATGCATATCCATTTTCACCTCACATCAAGCACTTGCAGGCCTGAGTCGCAATAGCAGCAATCAAGACAGCTGGGAGAGTGTCTGCAACTATTTTCATCCTGTACTCCCTCATTGCATGGTGTGAGTTGCCACAGTTCAGTTTATTTCGGATTTCTGGCACTTCAAAAATTCATACTAGCAATTACCATAAACAGGAAAACAACGTGGAATAAATGACAGCTCTTTTCTCTCTTCCCATCACTAGTGCTTCAAATGTTTCATACCAGCACTTCCGAAGCAGTTAATTTGTTCTTTATATGCATCATGTATGTAAGTTTACACATATTCTTGTCTTTTTGCGCCTGGCCAGCTCATTTTGCCTGTTCTTTCCCAGCTGTGGAAGGTATGAACTGGGTACAGCATCACACACTGCCTAAGCAGTGCAGTGCTGAGCCGCAGGCCTGAGGCTTAGCCGCTCGCCTGAGGTTTAGCCGCTCGGGGTTACCGCCAGGCGGGCAAGCTTTCCCACAGCCAGTCAGGGTGCCCTTGTCCCAGGACAGGCGGCTGTAGAGCCGCAATTCCCCCTTCCCTGGGCACCTCTCGGAGTTGAGGGAAAACCCACCCGCTCCGCTTGGCCCTTTCCCCGGAACTACAAATCCCATCGCACCGCGAGGAGGACTACAGCTCCCAGAGTGCTCTGCGCTGCACCAGGCGGGGACGGGCCAAGATGGCGGCAGGAGAGGAGGAAGGGTCGGTGGCGGAGCCGGAGCAGGAGCCGGCGGTGGAGGAACCACGGAGCTTCAAGGACTTGGTGAGGCTGGGCCAGAGCCGCTTGTGCCCCCGGAGCTCGCTGCCCTGTCCCGCAGATCAGGCCGGGGGAGCTCCTCGCCAGCCCCGTGTGCGTGCGGGGCAGACACGTGCGGCGCTCCCTGGGCAGCGGTGGGGGGCCCGGGCAGGAGCTGGGGGCACTCGGGCGCTGCCCCGCTGGGCTTGGCATTGCTGCTCCCCTCGCCCCTTCGCAGCCGAGAGCCGCTGTGTTCAGTTGTATTAATTTGACATGGCGGTTTTTGTTTTCCATGGTCATGGGACACCCCCTGAGGTGAAGAGACAGCTACGTGTGGGAAGGGAAGTTCCTTGTGTAAACTAGGGTAAAACTGACCATATTCTTCCTGATAACAGTCATCTCTAACAGATGATTTCGAACAAATCCGGTGAAGTTACCGATGGAAGTGGGGATCGCTGTGAGCAGCCTGCCCTTTCAGAGAGTTGCACTGGGGGCCTGGTGGGGTTTGTCTCTGCTAGAGATAAGTTGGCTCTGATGAAGCATGTATTTAATTTAACTCTGTGGTTTAGTTTAGGCCTTTGTGGTGATGTCTGTTTCCCTTTTCTCTTGTCACTAATGTCCAGGGAGTGACAGATGTCCTTTGTGAAGCTTGTGACCAGTTGGGATGGAAGGTGCCAACAAAGATCCAAATTGAGGCTATTCCAGTGGCCCTCCAAGGTGAGCAGTGTGCTTCTTTGAACTGGGGACTGCTCCCGGAGCTCTATGTGAATGAATTTTGCTGAGTGAGAAGGATCAGGGATGAGAATGTTCCAACTTCTTCATTATTGAGGATGTCTGTCTAGACGTAGATTTTGTGTTTGTTGTGTGTCCTTCCCAGGTGGAGCTTGGAATATGCTAGTTCATCCTATAACACTGCCTGCAATCACAAACTTTCAAATGGGTGCAAGCATTGTTCCTTGAGTGTTCACTCCTATTGTGTAGTTCTGACACTTGATGTTAAATAGAATTCTGTAGAATTCTTATGAATCATTTGAACTGCTAGTCCGACATACCCAAGCATACACAGGAAGCTTCCAATAGATTTTGGACTGTGCTGCTTCTGATGGAGACTACAGAGTGTGTGTGTGTGTGTATGTGTATGTGTATGTGTGTGTGTGTGTGCCTGAAAGTGAAGGTGCCTTGACTGATTCTGTAGTGTGTATAATTGCTTTGCTGTGAGCAGGCAACTCTTTGAAATTAGATTTCTGAAGTGAGTAATAACCAAACCACAGTGACTTTCTGTAAGCATTCTGGAATTACAAAAAAATAAATTACTGAATTCAGCAGACATTTCTGCCTCTAGAACTATTTTTTTTTTTTTTAAACAAAACCCCCCAAAACACTGTCAAGGAGGAAAAGAACAACGTAGGGAACAAACTTTCATTGTCTACTCTGTGCTAATATTTAACTTTTGTCAGACTCTTTTACTACACATATAAGATTCTCTTGGGGGAAAAAACCACCAAAGGTAAGACAGCATTCCTGAGAAATTTTTTCCAGTGTAAGGCCTATTGACAGCATGTTCTCAGCTGTATGAGCTTAGGATGTCATAATGGAGTCTACTGATGAATTCCACCTTGTTGCCTGCATTTTTTTTTGGGCAAAATACTTTATGTCGTACCCTTCTTACTGCAAACTGGATTGGATTACTGTGCTAATCGATGGCACAATTGTGGCTTGTGAAATGTGAGTTTGGTAGTGCTGTTGTCCTGTAGTTTGTGTGACTGAAATTCAAACACTGCAGTCTGTTTCCTTGTAAGCCTGCAAACAGACAACACGTGGACTAGAATACTGAGACAGAGTCATTAACCTGTAAACTGATGTCAGATTTGAGACATAATAAAGTAAAGCTTATTTTGAACCTAAAGTTTGTATGAAGCCCTGTATATTAGCAGAATTTTAACTAGAAAATTGAATATCGAGACTGTAATTACTGTACAAATAAAATTACAGTCTAAAAAGTCTTCAGAGAGATTCTGAAGTTCTTTGGTTTGGCCCTTTGTTCTTTTTTACCTTCTGTGTGTCTGCCTTTTTTTCTGTCCTTAGGGAATTCTTGTGTTTTATTGCACAGTGCTTTAAAGTCTTCTTTCTCTGTTCTAGATGTATAACAGTTTTTGCCCCTTGCTCCTTCTCACTCCTTCTCGCAGGCAGAGACGTCATTGGACTGGCAGAAACTGGCTCTGGAAAAACAGGAGCCTTTGCTTTGCCAATTCTTCAAGCACTGCTGGAAACACCTCAGCGATTATTTGCTCTTGTCCTCACACCAACAAGGGAGCTGGCCTTTCAAATCTCGGAGCAGTTTGAAGCTCTTGGGTCCTCCATTGGTGTTCAAAGTAGTAAGTAGCTTTTATGGTATTGGACCAGTTTTTCTGAAGACCAGTTTGTCAGCTCGAGATTGCAAAGATAAAAATAGAGGATTTGTATGAGGAGTTGAACAAAAAGTGAGAAAAGCTTATGATGCTGGAACACAGAGATCTGGTATCAGGTATGAGAAAAAAAGGCTGTATGGTCTTTCCTCATGGAGTGGTCTGCAGCTCTTCTGTACTTTATGTCTAAACAGTTAAAGGTGGAAGCAGAAGAGAATGTTCTCGGTAGTGGGTTTGTGTCCAGTGAAATTGCACAGAGCTCCCTGCTATAGTGTGATGTAGTTTAATCTTCCTTTCAGACTGTCTGTATTGATTCTTTAGATAATCTCTCAAAAAAAGCTTTGTGGGTATTTTTAGAGTTCCTAGATTTTTGCAGCTGAGTTCAACTGCAAGGAATAGATTCTGCCTGTAGCTCTTCAGCTGTGAAAATAAAACACTTATGGCCAGTAAGGAAATAATTGCATGGCTTAAGAAGCCTAGGAAGGTCAGATATGCTAAAATAAAGTGAATTCTCATAAAAATAAGTAGCTTTTCCTTTGTACAGAGTTGCTGTGGGTGGTGGGCAGTAGGAGTAAAAGCTACAGTGCCAGGGGAGGGCTGGTGCTGCACTGAGGGATTCATTCCACTCTGTTTGTCCTGCAGCGGTTATTGTGGGTGGAATTGACACGATGTCTCAGTCTCTGGCCTTAGCCAAGAAACCACATGTTATAATTGGTAAGTTGATGTGCTGGGGATATGAAATGTGTGAATATTATCAAACTGCAGTTAACCAAAGAAAGGAGAGTACATCCTTCATTTGTTTTTGTCCCAGGCTCTGAGTACTGGCTTGTTAATGTTTCGAAAGTATCTACCAGTAACTTGGTTGCTACAAGCTCATTCCAAAGCATTCCTGCTAGACCTAGAGTGTTTTTGGCTTGTTTTTTCATTCTCCTCAAGTATTTAAAATGCTGGTCTCATCCTTCACAGTACAGCTTGTCTACGGTCTTTTTTGTGTCATGTTTTTTAAGGACTTTTTTCAGAGAGTCTGACTCCATTAGTCTTATTTCAAAACACTCTCTGAAGATATCCTATGAAAGAGTTATTCCCACAAAGCAGTCTCTGCTTTTCTTGGGCAAATAATCCCTTTTCTGTAGTGGACAACTGTCTCGTTTGTTTGGATCTTTTCTTTTGCTTTCATTCTGACTTTGCTTTCGTGATGCTGTTGGTAGCAACCCCTGGCCGTCTGGTTGATCATCTGGAGAACACAAAGGGCTTCAACTTACGAGCTCTGAAGTTCCTCGTGATGGATGAGGCTGACCGGATTCTTAATATGGATTTCGAGACAGAGGTAGGAATATGCTAAAAGAAGAGTTTGGAACACCAGATGGATCCCTTTAAAATCACTTTGTACAGTCACATAGTAAACACTGAGCTGCTCTGTAGAAATTAGTAGCAAATTGTAACTAAGACTAATAATTACGCAAAAGTCTGTGGTGGGATTAGAACATAGCAGAGTTCTGCAGAGCACTGCCAAGACAGTAGGAGGCACTTCGTCTCTGAAATCCACTGGTTTCTCTGAGATGCCTGATGAAGAATGTAGTTAGTATAGAAAACAATCACACACACATTCCTGCAGAAACATTGCCTGATATTTGCACTGTCGTTGGACTTTTGGAAGTTCACACTGCCTAATTGTCAACAAGATACCAGCCTGCACCTTCCCTTTAGAAGAGAAAAAATCTGTTCCTACTATATGTTTACACATGCATTACTCTTCATGTGGATGGTCATTATATTTGTGGAAGGCTTGTGTCTTGCTTGTTTGTAGTATTTAGTATTTCCATTTCCTTATTTTTTTACAGGTGGATAAGATATTAAAAGTGATTCCTCGAGACAGGAAGACGTTCCTGTTTTCTGCCACCATGACCAAGAAGGTGGGAACAGACTAATCTGCTTTAGTTCTCCTTCCATCAGGCTATCCTCTTGACTAGACTGTATTAATACAATTTTCTGACAAGATCTCTATCCTGCTAAATTTCATTGATCTTACCAGGTTCAAAAACTCCAGCGTGCTGCTCTGAAGAATCCTGTTAAATGTGCTGTTTCTTCCAAGTATCAGACAGTTGAAAAACTACAGCAGTACTACATTTTCATCCCCTCCAAATTCAAGGTAATGGCACTTCTGTTTCTTCTCTCTTCTTGTGGCTTTACTTGTTCCCACATCTGTCCAGTATCTTGTCATCTTCTGAGGCTTAGACTTACTCTTTAATATTGCGCATGTGATTATCTCTGGGGTTTTTTTTTAATTCTCTCTGTTTCTTTACAGGACAGCTACCTGGTTTATATCTTGAATGAACTGGCTGGTAACTCTTTCATGATATTCTGTAGTACGTGTAACAATACTCAGAGGACTGCTCTACTGCTTCGCAACCTGGGGTTCACTGCCATTCCCCTCCATGGGCAGATGAGTCAGGTATGGGCATGACCCCACAGAATGGAGTAGACAGGAGGCCTGGGGCTTGGGAAATGGGCTGCACCATACTGAGTCAAAGCTACCTTGCAGGAGGAGTATTTCACAGCTACTGGACTGGACTGATCCATAAAAGTTTAACTAATATGAATGCCGCCCCTGATTCTGTAATACTTAAGAAAGAAATTAGAGAAGTGAGATTTTTGACTAGTTTCTTCCCCAGTTCTTTTCTGTCAGTATTTCAACAAGAGCATATTAACTAGAGACTAGAATGAGTATTATTCCCTCATTCCCTTTTTGTCCTTTTCCAGAATAAACGTTTGGGCTCTCTAAACAAGTTCAAGGCAAAGGCACGTTCTATTCTGCTGGCTACTGATGTTGCAAGCAGAGGTCTGGACATCCCACATGTGGATGTGGTGATAAACTTTGATATTCCTACGCACTCTAAGGTAAGCTTGTCTGTGTGCTAGCTGAGAGCTTCTGGTCACCACGAGCAGATAGACAAAGAAGGTGGACAAAGGAACAGAGACATCTCTTCTCTGTTCTGCTGACTGAAAGCCTAATTCATTATTCTGTACTCTGAAAGGTGTAGTTCAGCTTCCACAATTGAGTTGGTATCTCTGTTTGTATGGCCTCATGGCCTGGGTTATAGAAGTGACCCTGTAAGTGAAGAGAGGAAGTGAGGAATGCTCTGTGTCTTTGTATTTCTGCTCAGACTATATGTTTTGCCATCTTACGTTACAGGGCTTGGAAAACAGTTTTAACATATTACTAGTTTCATGTAGTCATCTCTGTGCCTGTGATCCAGGTCTGCCTTCATATTTTAAATTGTGTTTTAAAAAAAAAGAAAAAAACCTAAATTCTCATTATGACATTCAGTGAGCATTTGGTTAAGAAAGGTGTCCTTAATATGTTTCACCTTCGTATCACAAAAGCACCGCAAAAGAAAGTGAGATACCAACTCTGTCTTACAGAAAGTATGGGATTATCTCAGGGATGTGACTGTTTCCCAGCTTAGTTCCAGAAAGCATACCATTAACGTGCACTTCAGGAATTGCTATTGTTGCTTACAATGACTAAAGATATTGTGTCTCGCAAACACAAGTATGGTAGGTCTTTTGAAGACACTCCTTTTGTAAAAGGACAAAAGTAAAGAAAAAAAATGGTGGGGGCAGCAGCTTGAATTGTGTTATTATGGTCTTTGTGCTCTTCTCTTTCATCTAACCCATAGAGCACATCCTTATGATCCTCTCTCCACAGATCCTGTATGGAGAAGGGAGTATTTTAATTTCCATAATGTAGCATAAAACCTGGAAAACAGCCTAGAACCATATTGACAAAAGATGCTCGGGAGATCAGACTCTTCTAAATTATTCTCAATCATCCTCTCTTTCACCATGCTTACCAAGTTTAAATCTACTTGTCAGAGAGTTTCTCTGGAAGATGGACTATGCAGAGCACTAGATCCCAAGACTGAAAACGCAGGCATGGGCTCACTGTGAATATTAGCTTTCCAAGAAGTGATAGTGGAGTCTTGGCAAAGGTCATGGGTTGCAACTTTTGTCCTGCAGTCTGGAATAATTTGAGTTGGTCTTCTCATTTAGAAAGAGAAGAATTCAAATGTTAAAACCAAAGTTATGCCTCCACTTATGCCTCTTCTCAAAATCTGATGCTGCACACCGTCCTGAGCATTTAATCCTGGCTGTATGTTCTCAACATTTTCTTGTTCTTTCCTAAAGAGAAATATATAGCCTGATCTGCAATAAGATCTGTGTTTGCTGGACATATATTATTGCTTATCAAGAAAATTCTTTCCAGGATTACATTCATCGTGTTGGGAGAACAGCTCGAGCTGGGAGATCTGGCAAATCTATCACCTTTGTCACACAGTAAGTGATAAAATTTAACAGACTTACTCTTTCCAGCTGTGTTTCAGAGCAGAAAATATCTGACCTTATCCTGGGTGAGAATAAAATACTACTTTTCATTTTGAAGTGCCAGGTGGTTTTATTTAGTTAAAGGGGAGAGAATTCAAAGCGCTGGGTGAGAAGGGAGGAGTTTAGATAAATTCTAGAAGCAGTCATGTATTGAGCAGAACTGTTTATAACTGGACTCTACAATATTTTTATATATTTTAAAAATATATAATGCGGGTTCAGTAACTGTGGGGATGTTTTATATACAGTGAAGTATTTGTCAACTATTTAAATCTTTGCCAAGTGAATGAGAATGAGCTGAATGGAGATGAGCTGAATAAATCAGAGAAGCCATGCCAAACGGCATCATTTGGATGCAGTTGAGCTGCTTGTGAGACCATCAGCACAAACTTAACAGTATCTGTGGGCTGGAGATAAGGGGTAAAGTCTATGAGTGGTGACAGCTGAGGCCCTCTCAGGAGGGCTGGTTCAAGCTGATGTCTTGTCTTTTCTCAGGTATGATGTAGAGCTGTTCCAGCGCATTGAACACCTGATTGGCAAGAAGCTGCCAGCATTCCCCATGCAAGAGGAAGAAGTTATGATGCTGACAGAGCGTGTGGCTGAAGCCCAGAGATTTGCTCGAATGGTGGGTGCTGGCTTTTTGGCCCTGTCCTTGCTGTTGTAGTCTGAATTTCTTCAGGTGCCAGAACTCTTGGTCAATCTGTTGATTGCATTGCAGGAGCTGCGGGAGCAGGGAGAGAAGAAGCGATCTCGGAATGATGATGATGACACAGAAGAAGCTATTGGTGTCAGGAATAAGGTGGCAGGAGGGAAAAAGAAGAAAAGGAAAGCCTTCTAGTTTTATATTTGAACAGACTTTTTTATTTTTCTCTTTATGGCTATCTGAGCTATCAAAAACAGTCTACCAAGCTGTTTCCAGTGGATTTTTTTTCAGAACTACATATGAAATCTGGCAGTCTGTGAGGAAAAAACTTAACTTCTCTTCTTCACCAGCTGTAGACTGAGCTTGACCCATTTTGGTACCATGGTACCAGTTTTCCTTTCAGGGACACCATCAGACACCATCACCTCTGGACCTGGAAGCAGCTGTGGTCTGGCCCTGCTCATTCCCGAAGTGCAGTGTGAATGCAGCTTTAGCACTGCTGCAGCCTGTCCCGCTATCCAATCTCACTGAGTGCATCTGGAGTCAGATCTGTCGGAAGAAAGAGAGGAAAAAGTTAAAAAGAAGTGACTGAGTTTTCACAGCACAGCTGTGATGCCCTTGCCTTGGTGAAGGGATGTGTTACATTGAGAACTCAAAATATATTTTGCTTAATTTTAAAGCGGGCTGGTTTTCCTTGTCTTGTCACTGACCTGTTCTGTTCACTTTGTGTATCAGCTCTGCCAGGTTTTCTTCTTGGGTCAATCTTAGCAATTCAGATGTGACATCAGTACCTTAGATTTGTCAGCTGAAGAGTGCTCCAGCACAGAGAGAACGAGTTTCAGCAGGATGAGGCTATTCATTGCCTGGAATTCGATCCAATATCTGTTAATGATTGACACCATCAAGGATAGGTCTGGGTTTTGGGTGGGGTTTTTGTGGCCGATTCTCGTAGTACTTATAAATGAACACAAGAGGGGGGTATTGACGTGGCAAAGTAGTTCACAAACTGGGAGGTACAGAAAAACAGGTATCCTGGAAAGCTCTTTGTTTCCCTAGGCAGGGAACTTTGTTAGGCAGAGTTCCATGCCAGATAAGTAGATTTTGCAAGAATGAGATAAATGTACTTCGTATCAAACCAGGAGGTTACTGCTAGTTCTCACTGACAATAAAAATTTTCACACTGGATGTTCCTGCTGGTGGGCAGAGAAGAGTAGGAAGCTCCTGCATATGAAAATTTACTGAATACATCAAAATTTAATGCCCATTAGAAGCATTTATAAAGTGGATTTTGTGCTACATGAAAAACAATGTTCAAAATAGTCCTTTTTAGATTAAATGGAAAGTAGAAACTATTGCAGTAGTCAAGATGAGCACAGTGGTTATTTCACATTGTCAGCAGAAATCTAGTTGACACATGTATGCAAGTCAGAATGCTTTTACACTTCTGTTAGGGGCAGCACATTTTGCAAAGAAATGCCAGGAAACCTAGGTCAGTTTTTTTCATGAAGAACAGACATACTCTTTGGAGCAAAAGGAGTGCCAGTGTTCTCACTCTTTGTTTATGTTGTAGCAGTTTACTTAAATCCCCCAAATATCTTCAAGTGTAATAGCTCTAAAATGGTCTCAAGTCAGTGGCAGACAGTAAGTGTACAAGTCTTGGGTCTGTTCACTGCTAAGAGCATTCATGTAAAGCAGAAAGAATGTCTATCTTCCCTGGGTCCTAGCACAGAGGGGCAGCTGTGAAAGCCCAGAAATGAGAACATGTTGATTCTACAGGGCCCTTTGGTACCGAACCACACAGGTCAGAGGAGACAGCCCTAGAATGCACCAGAGACAGAACAAAATGAGTAATAATATGGGTGGAGATGCAAATGCTTGCTCCCCATGGAGCAAGGGAACACTCCCAGCTGTCCTGCTGGGTGCTTGAACAAAATTTCTTACTCTTTGCAGGCAGGATAGGGTTGGTTCCAGTATTGGCAAAGGAAGCTTAAATCCCTCTGAGGGTCCTGGATCCCTGGAAAACCTCTGGAGTGTTATTCCCAGCTATGTAATGGATGAGACGCAGAGTCAGTCCTGAACCAATCTTATAACATGATGTGAAGGATACTTTGACTGCTGGAGGATGTAGGGCAGAGTCATTCCTTTCAGAAGTAGTGAGGCTTGCTTTAATAAATTGTTGGGAGTCTCTAGCATCTCTCTATGTTCTTCCTGTGGAAGCCTCCAACAGCAGAGGGGATGTCTTGCTGCTTGATGGAGTCCAAGATTATCCTTCTTTTGCAGTAGCAAGACTATTGGTGGAGAGAAATAGAGCTGCTCCTTGTGAAAGAGTACAGAGCCTCCTTGAGAGGAGTGCCTAGACAGCTGGCCACCTCCCCTGATTTGGAATGACAAGCTGTAGAAGCACTTGGCATTAGAAAAGCAAAGGTCTCACCACACCCACATTCTCACTGGTGCCTCACCTGCCACAGGTATGTGCATTCAAATTCAACTAAAAATATCTCAACAGGTTGGAGGGGCAGGAAATGGGTTTTTTATTGTGGCTACTCCAGGAGGGCTGGGTCAGAGGGTGTTTGTATAACTGAAGTGGGAGTGTCCAGAGGTGTATTTGGGCAAAACACAATTTGCAGCCAACCTAAAACAAAATCTCTAGCTGATCTAATGAAACATGAGGAGAAAAGAATGAAGTGAGACCTGTCTATCTCTGAATAAATGTTCAGAAAATACCAGCACTGGTATGTGCGTAGCTGCATACTTTCGTACAACAACTGCTGCCAGTGTGTTTGTTCAGTCAGGAGGGCTTTTGAGGGGCAGTTCTGAAGCACATCCCTGCATGCTCTCGAGTTTCACACAGCAGGGAGCTGAGTGGAGGATTAACCTTAGCGTGATGTAAGGTAGGATTGGGCTAACACAATCTGTCATATTTTTATGGTTGAAACTCAGGTGAAGTTTCAATGAAAGCTGTATTCTCAAAAAATGTTCTGTGGGGATGTTTGCAGTTTGAAACAATTCTGCACTTCCCAAGTCCATAATGAGAAGGTGATTATTTATATATTTGTAATACATATTTTAAATTATGTTTTATTGTTTTGATTTTTAGTACTGTGTAGGTGAGTATTTTGGGCAGTAACAAATGGGGATAGAGTGTCTTTCATTTAAATGTTCTAGAGATAACAGAAGTGAGTCAACCCTTGTGAGGGGAGAAGTAAAATTAAACATGGATGTCAGTGTGGATAACTAACTTCAGGATAAATGACAATAGCTGCAAAAAGGTAGCAGTCCTTGCAACCACACAGTGGTCCAGTACAGAAGCTGCACTGAACTGACCCGTCTGAAAAGGATTTGGCCATGTCAGCTCCCCAGTGCCATGCACCTCCTGCCCAGGGGCTTCAAGAGAAGGCATTGGCCAGAAAGCACAACTGGGAGCCAAAGTAGGAAATCCAGGGCCTTTTTCTGTGGTGGCAGCATGAGCCTAAGTCTTCTAAAAGTAACGAGGCACACATGAACTTGTTCGAGGACCTGACAGCCCACCTGTCCCCCTGCCCCCAGAAAGGTAGAGATAACTAAAGAGGGAGAGCTAAATGCCATGACTTTCTAGCAACACCACTAAATTGTGCTGAGAAGAGTCTCAGTTTAGGAGGGGATTCTCAGAAGTAACTGGCAATCTGGAAGGCCTTAGTTTACAAATCAGGACTGAAGTCAGTAAAAATTTCCAATTTAACCAAGGACAGAAGAAGGGAAATATCCAACATACTTAAAAGCACTTGGACATACTTAAAAAGGAATGGAATTCATTGCATTACCTGTGAAAGACACAGGCATGTACCAAGCATTCAGGTGTTGTGTAAATGTGAAGTTGTGGTTTGCCTGCAATGACATGTAAGGAGCTTCTGTAAACATTCAAGTGAGCAATTAATTATTGTAAGTGTTGCAGAGTAAATGCTGTAAAAATCCAGCTTCAGTGCCAGACGTAGTTCATGTAGTCATTCTGAATTCTTACTCCTCTTCCTTATGTACTTAGTAGATTTTTTGGGGGGAAAAACCCCCAACAACTGTAAACACGGAGAATCAGAATATGCAATACTGACAGAATCCCAAGATCTGGGGTTAACTCCTGAACTTTAGAAAAAAAGGTTAAAAGATACTTTCTGAGTTTTCAGATGCTTTTTCTCCTGGTCTGACTAGGAAAGCTCCTTTTGAATAGCAACATTTAAAAGGGAGAACTAAGGATGTTTTGTTCCTCTGGCACCTAAGAAATGGAAATGGTTACTTGATCTCTAGCCCAAGGATGAATACAGCCGTGCCTTCAGTGCTGGATCTCTTCCTGAGGACCTTTCAAATATGGAAACTTAGGATGATGACAATAACACTCTCTCTCTGCTTCCAAAGCCCCCCTGAGGCACCAGAGTTTGCCTTCCTGAACGTGGTAATCGAGTATACGTCATGTCTCATGGTAGGATGTGTGTTGGACTGCGCCAAGGTCATGCCTAGTTGTGCAATAGAAGACAGTGGCACTGTGCAGTTTTTAGATGTTGATATTGTAGGTCCTCAGGGAGGGGTGGATGCGTTTGGAGCTTGTTCAGCACTTTTTCAGGGAAGCACCTACAAGCCTGAAGCTGTGTTTCCTAGAGGTTAACACAGAGTAATTTTGCATGCCCAAAGGGAAGAGAACTCTTTGCCTTCTCTTCTGGAGGATCCTCATCATTGCAAGGGTGTACATGCTGGTCTGTTGCCTCTCTCTAGAATGAAGTTAGGGACAGAACTTGTGTAAAAAGCTTCTGCCTTCCTTCGGGCTTGGTGCTTGCTAAAGGTTCCTGAGGAAAGGGAAATGTAATGGGGGCTTTCTATGCAAAAAGTGGGAAAAGTTTTTTCTTCCGTCTCACAGACACCATTGCTTCTGCCCATCACTTCCTCCTCCCTTTTTGATTATTTTCAAGGAAGGTGGGTTTTTTGGCATGTATTCCCATTTGGGCTTAAGTCCCCCCCTTAATCCTGCTCAAATTTTTCACTCACAAACATGCCTCTGTGTAAAGGAAAGCAAATAGCAAAACTTGCTCTGCAAGTTCTGTGTGATGTAGATGGAGGACTGCATGGTAAGGGTGAATTGCTTTGGTTATGCAGGCTTTCCAGAAAAAAATGACTCCTTTGTGTGGTTTTCACTGTACATTTGCTCCATCCCATGACCAAGGCTAAAGCATGAAATTTCTTGGCTTTGATGTAGGAGAAAGTCTTTCATATAGTAAGAGTTGGAGTCACAAAAGTACCTCATTTCCTGCAGTGGCAGTGTAAGGATCCATGGAGTAAGCCTGGGAGAGAATGTGTAGAGGCTCATTCAGTCTTATTTAAAGCAACAGAAATTAAGGTACCCCACTCATGCGTGTAATTGCATATACTTGGTCTTCTGTCTTAACTGCAGCTCAGTTGAAGGGCATTTATAACAGGAAATACCCAGCCTGATCTGTCCTTGACAGCTTCTGCGCTTGGTGTATCATCAGCAAGGCAGTAATACTTTTTATCCTTCAATATGTATTCAGAATGATAGACTTGCCACAAGTGAGTGATTTCCTATTACTGCTGCTCATGTGCATGCTCACAGGCTTGTTAAGCCTTTACCCTGGTGCCTGCCAGAGGCTGTCTCTGGTCATTAAGGATTAGTCTTCTCCAAACACAATCAACAATATGAAGCAGGCAGCCTAACAGACTCCTGACAAAGCAGCTTTCCATGCCTGTAGTTGCAGGTTTTGAGATGCTTCTTGGAGATCCTGCAGAGCTATGAGCTATTTTCCATTGGATACACTCAAGGCATGTACGTGTATCTTAGTTTAGTCTTTCTCCACCCATCGGTGAGAATTTCTTCAGTATTATCTAGGAATCTTGGAATTGCCTTCCCAGTTTTCAAAAAGAGTTTAGATAAAAACGCAAACTTTTAAAAATTAAAAAGGCTGTGCTCTCCAAAATGGATAACATAGTGAGGAATGATTATAAATGATCTATGGAAGAGATGTCAGAAACAGATTTATTACTGTGTTCTCTCTAAGATCAAATTTAGAGATAAACACAAGCAGATGTGAGATTATCCAGCTGGCTGCAGCCAGGCCTCCTCATCTTGGATGTGTTTGTTAGAGAGCTCTTCCTTGCAAAAAACCTGCTAGTGTTTTGTGACCCTTTGATTCTTCCAAAGCTGCCACTCAGATATTTTACTCCAATTGTACCTCTAAATAGTTCAGAGGATGACTTTTTGAAGACCCATTCTCTGTATACCAGGCTATTCCCTCCTCTTCCAAATGCTGCCACCTGGTCTGTCTGATGAACAGTTTGTCATTAGTGTGGAAATTTCCTCTCCATCAGGGCTGCATTAAGCTGATGGCAGGAAAATCACTGTCACTAGTCTTGTTACTGTATTTGCATGGACTGTTTGTGAGTGTGTGACTGCTGTGGTCCTTTGAAAAGCCTCTAGCAGAAAGTTGTGTCTCTCTTGGATTTAGTAGAAGCAGCAGATGCAGGGGAAGACTTGACTAGTGCAAGGGCCCTGTTAGCCTTCTGTTGTTGATAAACCTGTTGTGTAATGGGAAGGGAGCTTGCTGGAGGGCAAGGTATCAATTAAATCTTTGGTGAGTGTCTTTATCTCTGTATCTTCCACATACAGCAAATAAGGCTTCCTTTTTCGTTTTTTCTTTTAAGGCAAGCAGCCCTTTGGAAAGCTAATTGCTGTGTTCTTTCTTGAAAAGGAAGGTACAGCCCCTGAACCAGTGTGTCCTCTGCCAATCAGGATGAACAGATTAAAAACTTTGAGAGCTCTCCTCCTTTGTCATGTTCTTTAGCTTCCACTACTTGGGCCCTGGGCAGCCTCAGCTGGAAGTGTTCAGCTTTGTTAGCCATGTCAGCCCTTTGTTTCTCTGATTACCTGAGATCTACAGGACTGTGTACTACCAATTTATATGGACAGCACAGAAAATGTGGAGGGTGGGGATGATTTTGTGCCTCAAATGGCTTGTGGGCTAATGTCCAAAAATATGCTGAAGTCTGTGGAAAAGACAGTGCTGTAGTTATTGAGATGTGAAAATACAGGGATAAAGAGGAGGACTAATGGGTGGAGAAGCCCTCTTTTTTAGCAGGACAGTGAGTTTGCATGAAGCTGTTATCTCTCTTGGTGCGAAAAGACCTTTGACAGATAGAGAACTGAAGCCAGCCGTGGTTGGGTGACCTTGCTTTGAAGTGGCTTCTGTGATCTGGACACTCATTTCTTCTGCCTTCATGAAGAGGGACATGCATATTTGTCATGGCAGGACAAATATATAAATTTTTGCTTGCTTTGCCAAAGTAATTCTGCACCAGAAGCCACTAGCCTGAAAATGAATCCCATACAGAGGGAAACAGCTTGTGAGCTTCTGTACCGCCCTGGGTTCTGCTTCAGTGGGAAGGCTTTGCTCTGTGACTGAAGTGGGCTGAGCCTCGTGGCAGAAACCAGAATTGCCTGATGTACAAGGTGCTGGTACACCAGAGCAGGTGAGCCTGCCTGCTCTGCATGTCAGCAGGATCCCAGAGAGGCAGACTGCATCTTTCTGCTCTCCTGAATTGTCTTGCAGGATTGCATCATTACCCAGCCTGCTGGCATCATTTGATCAGATAAGGCTGACCAAGGGATTCCACTGACCTTTAGAAGAATTCGGTGACTGGCATCTTGGGACAGTGATGCCTGCAGGTGCATCAAGTTGGGGAACAACCTCTCCTGTGACTGAGGGAGAGGGAATCTCCCAGCACAGGCTGGGGTAGGGAAGCCCCTCCGCCCACGAGTGCCTGGGTGCAGCTCCCCTCCCTGCCTTCAGGCCTTTCCACATGGGCTGACTTGTTCCTTTGGAAGCATTGGCCAAGAGTTCCCTTCACATAATTAACTGACAATGATGTGCTTTGTTTCTTCAGCTGGCACAGAGCTGCTGAGTTCTGCTGAGATTCTTCACAGGCAAGATTTCCTCTTGCTCAGCATGTCCCAGAATGTGTTGCATTAGTAAGCTTCTATTACTTGGTGGTTTTTTTGGGACCTGCCATCTTCTCACCCCACCTTTAGACTCTCCTACATGTTTGAATCCTTTCCTTCACCGTGAAAGTCTCATGTATGCATCCCCTTTTCTAAGCACCTTCTGCACTCTCTCCCGCTTACTTTTCCCCAGCCTTGCCTCACCAAATAGCCCACAACCAGGCCCCCTCAACAGGGCTGGTTCTTTGCGTTGCTGTTCATACTGCATTGCAGTATGTCCTGCAGGCTCTTCTCCTGTGTAACGGGTGTCTGCCCAAGCTGTTTGCTTTCAGTTCTGTTTTGCTTTTGCTTTGCAGGGTATAGGGAAGATGTGAGCTGCCTCAGCAGTTCCCACGTGGCTCTCCCCATCTTAATGGTATTTTAGGTAACACTTGTGTGCCTTGAAGCCTCTTGCCAGAGGAAGCTACTACAACCCCAGGGCAGGTAGAGGTTCCTCCACTGCACACCTGCAGGCATATCCATCTCTTGTTGGCTGGAATCTGTGTTTCCAGGTGCTCTAGAAGATACAAACCAAGTAGGTATATGATAGAAAGTAATACAGATCCTGTTGGGCTCTCTGGGCAAGTCTCTTGTTAATTAATGTAGCACTGCTTGTTAGGAAAAGATGGTTTATTTATATTCAACAACTCATTACTTGTAGTAGTCAACTCTTTTTGATAAGTAGAGAAGGATGGTTAGATTTAGGTCAAAACAATCAAAATTTTGTGCTGTCCTGCAAGGGTAGGATACATCCTAACCAATAATAGTTTCAACAGTGTCATCGTTCTGCTTGATGATTATAAATGAGTAGTTAAGAAAGTCAGATTTCAATTGGCCAGCAGAGGTTTTAACCATGCACACATCTAGATTAACCACTCCGGAGATTGGGGATTATCAACTGTTACATAATAGCAGACTTTTTTTTTTTAAATTGGAACAGGACTGTTAACAGATGCTGTGTTTGCTAAAGAAACCAGATTGTCATGTAATACATCCAAAATGTGTTCTTTGTTTGACAGAATCATGCATGTGGATTGCTGCTTTTCTTTGCCTTTACCTCTAGTGACAGCACACTGCTGATCAGACAGGTGAATCATTAGAGGCTGGATTTAGTTCTTATTTGGGTTGTCAATTAGAACTGAAGTTGGTTTGGTTCAGTTCTGGTTCAACACAGCTTCAGATCTACTGTGAGTGTTCAGTTCTGACTGAGGGAAAGCTAACACCCCATGTACTGTAAAATCTCATGGTAACTTGAATCCCATATGTATCACAGCTCTGCAATTTGATAAAGCCCTTGGAGCAATAATATTGCTCAAATCCATAGCATATGTGGGTGGGATCCCTTCATTCACATACAGCATAGGCTTTTTTTTTTTTCAAGAATATATCCTAGTTCGTCCCACATAATGGAATGTGTTGTGCGCCAAGCAGAAGGTCGGTGCTAAAATTTGTAGTGATTCTTTTTGCCTTTTAAAATGTAGGCACAGAGGCACTGAATTTTCTGTGCGATCAAATGAACTTCCCCACAGGTCCCAGAGAGGGAATAATGGGTGCTTGCTGAAATGCAGCAGCACTGCCTGGTGCCCGAAAGCTGATGGGTCTTATCCTGGGTGAGGTCCCGTCTGCAGCCAGGGATTCCTGGAAAAAGCAATATATAGCCTTTTAAAGAGAGCTACTCGTGTGCCAGTTGGTATTTCATTACTGCAAACAAATGTCCGTTATAGCAGTTTGTTCATAATGAACAAGGAAGGGATTATCAGGCAATGCAACAACTTTGGAAGAGGAGAAGAACCTGCTGCAGGGAAGCAAAGCTCCTCTTTGCCATATCATGCCCACACCAAGAGGCATCCCTCATCTCTGATGCTTTCCTGGATTGCTCATGCCATTAGCTGAAGCTGTGTTTGCATTTCTGAAGAGGTTAATTGGCAATTAAACCTCCACTCAACCATTCCCTGGGGTATGGCTGTCACTTACAGTGTCGCTTTTGTTTACCAAGCAAAACAGCCAGGGCTGCTGGGTCTGGAGAGCAGCAGGGAGTCCAGGGGCTCCCATGGGAGGCTTGTCCATCACACCCAGCAGCCAGCTAAGTGGTCAGGAAAGAAGCACGGCCAGAAAGGGGCTCCTTAGGTAGAAATTACTGTCATATGGATGCACAGGCTCTCTTCCTACTGCAAGTCAGATGCTTTGTAAACCTTCTCTATATCAGCCAAATACTCTGCATTTGGCTATTAATAATGCCTGCACACTTCTTCCCCCTAGCTTAGGGGAGATCCTGGGTTGTCAAGAAGTTTGGAAGAAAAATAATTAATGCCAGGGACATGGCAGTCGGTTGTATTTTCTGTCTAGGTCAGACCTCGCCTTTTCCTAGCCATGGGCACAGCATCCAGTCTGGAAATTCACATTTAACAGTTTAATGCTCTTTTCTAATCCAATATTGCTGCTTGTTATTGTAAACACGTCAAGTTTACCGTATCTTTAGTGACCGTAGCAAATGTGAGATAGCAAATATTCCCACAGGCTTTTCTGAAATCAGGAGAGGAGTTAAATGAAGATGTCAGGTGAGACAAAGAAACTATCCCAGCAGCAGATCAAGAGACACTTTTAAGTTCTGACAGCTGGTCTGAATTAGCAGTGGAAATTTCCATCTGAACTTTCAATGGAATAATGGACTTTTGGTTAAATGACTGAGGAAGAGTATCTGTGTATGTGTGACTGTTTAAGACTACACATTTGAGGGATTCTTTTTTCTTTCCATGGATCAGAAAACTTAAAACAATAGTAGTAGGAATTTTATGCACAGACTGCATTTTTCAGTTAACTTTCCCTTTGAGACTTCCACTCTTTATCATGAAAGATTTAAAGGGAGAATAATTAAATTGATTACATCAGGCCCTCCGCTTCAGTTCTCAAGGACTTAATCTCTCTGGCTAGGATTCAAATCTATGGCCTCAAATGCTCCATCTTTAAAAAGTGGAGCCACTGAACTAGATAGCATTTAAAGAGTGCACATCTTTTGGATCTGGTGTCACAAAGCAGAGGAGACCTATTGAAGAGGACTAGGTAGATATGCTAGATATCCTGCTGTGAATTTTCTATGGAAAACCATTTTCAGTGATGCTCCTGGCTTGCAATTGTCCGTTCTCTTTCCCAACCTGCCTGACTGCCACTTCCACTCCTGGCTTGCCATTGTCTTGTCTTGCTCTTCCCTCCCCTGGCTCCCACTTCCACCAGCAGCACCCTCATGCCTTGCAAGTCCTGCATTTTTATCTAGTTTGAGTAGACATTGCAACCACAGAGGCACAAGCGTGGCAGGCAGTGCGAGGCTGGGTGTGGCTGACAGCAGGGTGTGCGTGCTTGCACACAGGTATGTGTGTGTTTGGGTATGTGCCTGCTGAAATTAGGTAGAAACTGCAGAAAGAGGCATCGTTTTACAGAAGCCAGCAGCTGGAGCAGGAATGCTCTCGGGCCTCTAAAACACACCCATGTCGTTGGTATGTCCCTTAGGGAGCTCAGTGTCTCTGGTGATACTTGGGAGTTGGAGATCTCATAAAGCATCAGCTGTGATTAGCGGATAGGGCAGAAAGAAACTTGAGAGACCTTAATACTGATGCCACAACTGGTCACTTCTGGCAAATACTGCACCAAGAGAATAATTTAAGAAAAGGGTTTTGGTGGGATGAGTAAAGAACTGAAATGCAGTCCTGGGACTCCAGTGAGGCAGTATCCAGGGATGTTGATGTGCTTGTGTCGTCCTTGAAGCAGGAAGAGCAACCCGCTCGCCTCAATGCACACCATGATGGAGGAAGTGGTGGACGGAGACCTGATGCATAATCTTGTGCCAAGTGAAAAGAGGGTACCCAGCAATATGCTGGCCTCTGAAATGGAGGATACCAAGCTCTGCTGCCCAGCCAGCTCCATTTTCCACCCAGGATGAGGGTCGTAAGCAATCGTCTGTGCTCCCCCAGCAGTGGTGGGACCCACTGCAGACACTGCATGAGACCTCCAGGCTGCCAGGGCACACCATCTACCTGTGCCAGAAACCAAGTGTTTTGCCAGGCTCCTGGGTTGCCACAGAGAGGGAAGCCTTCAGGATTTGAGTGAAAAAGCATTTTGTGCATGCTGAAAACATGGACCTAGGCTGATAAAACACACCTTCTGCTTTTCTCCTATCTCATCTCTGAGCATTTGCAAGGCTGTGTTTGTCTTTTAGGGACATGCACACTGATCTGGGGAAGGAGTTCAGCATGGACCAAGCTAGTACTCCCCTGATGGATGCTGACATATGAGTGAGTGCTTGAGCTGCCCTGGAAGATATCTGAGGAGTTTTATGGTCATCTATAATCAGGACCAAGCAACAAACTTTATCTAGAGTGAGCTATCAAGCAGAAGTGAGGCGTTGGCTTTACAAGTCATTTATATATAATCTGGTAACTATTACTCACTGGTATTTCTGCCAGGTAAGCACTGGCCTGGCACTTCTAACAGTCTCCAGCTCTAACCCAGAGGAACACAAACCATCTCTCCCATGGGGACCCACAGACTGCAATGCCCATGGCTTCTGGGAGATGGCTGTGAAGCAGAGCAGAGCTAGAAGTCCCCAACTCCATCTGCCTGAGCTTTGCTGCCAAGCCCCTACCACCCCAGAAGATGAAACTGCACAGAAGAGAAACTCTTTCTCCCAGCACTGCAGCAAGACATCCTTCAGCAGGGCTAGCACTAGAGCATTGTGTGTTCTCATGTTCTTTGCTTACATTTTCCTGAAGCCTGACTGTGATTCCCACTGTGGTTCCCTACATGGCTCCTCAGTAACTCTCCAGTTCCAGGAGGTGACACTGGGATTTGTGACACTCAGCGAACAAGAACTGCCCACCCTCGGGACCTGCTCTAAACTGTAAGAAAATATTTGGGATCAATAGGCTGTGAATTCAATTACTTGACCTTATCTTACAATTGTTCCTTATATTTTTCTCCCCTGGTGCTCATTTCCTTCAAGAAAAATCACAGCATTGATTAAAGGTTAGTCTACACACACTGACCACAACTGCTGGCTTCTTCCTGGGCCATGGTTCTGCAGTGAGTAGCAGATTTGTATGTAGCCATTTCATAGAGTAAATAAGGTTGGAAAAAATCTTCAAGATCATCCAGTCCAACCAGATGTGTCTGATTAAACATGTAAACACAACTGTGTTTTTGATAATTCATCCAGGAGAGACAATATGGAGTTTATGCCAGCTTTTATGCTGGCTGCATGGGGACAAAGATCTGTACTTGCATGAAGAAGCTTGTTGATAAAAAATAATCCAAAATCTATCAATGTTTTTAATTTTTTTCTGATGAAATCTAAAAGGGAGGAGTGATTTATGTTGGATCTCAGCTTTGCTTTGTGTTATTGCAGTAGTGTTTGATCCAGAAGCAGTAAAGAAGAATTTTCTGTATCATTGAACAGGGTCATTTTTGTGTGCAGCCTGATTCCCAGGAATGCTTCTTGCGTGGAAGCAGTCTCCTGCAGAAACTCTTACCCAAGACACTGCTGGCAGGAGAAATCAGATTCCAGGGCAGGATGGCTATCTCAGAACCTCTACTGCCAAAAGCCAGTGAAAGAGTGAGCCTAATTCTCTCTCAGCGAGAATCTCAGCCAATCTTTGCAACCCCACATCCCACAATGTGGAGTGGGACAAGGAGGGAAAAGGGGAAACTACTCCAGACACAGTGGGCAAGGGATGCCAAGAAGAACACCATTAGTGGCCAGATAAGGTTACCAAAACCAGGACTGGCACATAAGGGAAGCAAAGGCTGACTCCACCCGGAGGGCTTTGCTGAGAGTCTCTCTGTCATGCCTCACTAGCTAAAGATGCAGCCAGACATCCCCTCTCTCCTAAATCATTACCCCAGCCTTGGAGTCAGCCTTTCTGGGAGAGAGAAAATGCAGATGCTCCTGGATCTCCCCTGGCACATCTTCCTTTCTGGGGGTATGTTTTCAGATCCCTTGTTTACTGAGAGTTATTCTCCCAAAATGTCTGTTTATATACAATACCCAGTCATCCATATCAGGGCAACTTGCTGCTTGGGAATGCATCAGCATAAAAGCAGATGAGGTTAATGTCATAAAGGAGGGCTGAAGCATTCTCTGCTGATCTAGCAAGTGGATGGGCACAGGATACCTCCAGGAAACTACATCTAGAGGAATGGCTCAGTTGTCATGAGTGAAATGTTTATCAGCATACTGCTGAAAGTCCTAAAGGAGGTGATAAATCTAATAAAAATTTTTAACTTGTTTACAGCCTTAAAAAACACCAGTTTGGTTGTATGAAAAGGCTCTTCCTGGCCAAAGTGATCAGTCACAATTTCAGCTGTTCTCCACTTACTTCTGCCCATTCTTGCTCCAGCTTCCACACTTGTGGAGTGTGAAAGACTGTGATACTTGTACCCATGGGACAGGAACAAGTCCAAGGCATGAACTCAGCACAGGTTCAGCAGGTATTCCAGGAGCTACCCCCTGCCCCTGGGTTTCCAGGTACCAGGCTGTTCATACCTGGGGTTACATGCAGAAGTGATCCTGTTTGCAACATTGCAGAGCATCCTAGTGGAGGACCAGGCAGTCCATTTCCATAAGCAAGGTCTTCTCACCAATTAGGAATGCTGCAGCAGTTAATTCATGGGTTTGAAAGTTTCTATTTATAGGATATACTCAATAACATTGATTTCAATATTTTAATAAGTCTCTTTGCCCTTTTCTTGACCAAATCTCTTCCTTTCCCAGTAAATGAAAGTCCTGTACCAGGAATCTGGGCATTTAGGAGCCAGGAAGAGAAAGGGGTTGGCCAAAACCTGCTCATTTAAAGAAGGGAACCTCTTCAGGAGGAGGCAGCAATCAGCACAGAAAGCAAAGCATTTTTACATACCAGAAATGTTTATTTTTTTCCTTAGATTGAAAATAGTCTAAGGAAGGCAGGGAGCACAGCATGCAGTTTGGAAGAACTGATAGCTGCAGAGACAAGTAAAGACTGTGAAGGACACCAGAATGTGTCTCTTTTGCAATTATTTTAGATAATATTTACTTTTTGGTGCAACACTTTACATTTCCAAAGGAAAGCTATTTAACTCTTAGAGTCTTAGAGTTTTTGGTAACCCTTGGATACATGCTTTCAAAGCCAGAAGATGAGGGCTTCAGGGACAGGGCACTCAGGAGAAAGCCCAGTATTATGAAAAGATCCCATATGCCCCTTTCCAGAAATGACACCCCCTCCCTTGTCTTCTCTCCTGTCCAAGGCAAAGGTGCCCCAAACTGGCTGGCTGAAGACCCGTCACCTCTGTGCCAGGCTCTTTCCAAGGGCGTCATAATGTTTATACCTGAACTGATTTAAAGATGAAGGAAATGGATGGAGCGGGATGGGGTGGACGTTGCTGTAATGTTAGCTGAGGATGACTGTGATAAGTACTGGCAGGGGGATGTTTTTCCAGGAGCAAGGCTGTTCTTACGTTATTAAGCTATCTGTTGTGCACAGGCAGCTAAGCAGAAGGAATGACACAAGCCTATTCACAGTGCAGCCAATATCACTGGTCAAACACAAACGTGTTATTTAGGCACACTCCAGAGCATCATGCACCATCTCTCCCCAGGCATCTACTTACTTTATTACTTGCCTTAATAAAATATACTATCTCAGTCCCTGCACCTCCCAGACGTGCTTCCTTCCCCACGCCTGGCTGAGCTGAGGGGGCTGCAGCATTCTGCCATTTGCTGGCAGCTCAGCCCTGTGACACTGAAGCCAGCAGAGAAGGGCTGGCTCAGGGCACTGTAGGCAGCACTGGGCACTCTCACCCCACAGGAGAGAGCAGAGCCAGGCAATGCCAGCAGCAAGAAGGGGCAGGGAGCAGAGCTGACACAGAGGGAGAGCCCAGCCCTCATCCTGCTGCCCGAAAACTGGAAGAGGAGTTGTGGGTGCCTGTTGCCCAAAGGGGTCAGACCCTGCTGCTGTCCCTGACTCTCCTTTTCAACCAGAGTCACTCTCCTTCCCACTAGCAGCTGCCAGCTTGCTTGTCCAGGGCTGCAATATGGCCAAAGCAAGCAGTTTTGCTACCAACAGCCTCCCACCTAAAGGAACTTCCAACACCATCAGCATTTTGCTACTGGATTGTGTTTAGATTATTTTGGAGATTTGCTATGCATTCAGCTGTCAAGTATAAAGATCTGTATCATTATCTTCTCTCCCTTCATCTCTGTTGGAAAGAAATGGGTACTTCTCAGGTGTGATTTGGTTTGTCTTGAAGCAGATCAACTGCAGCTACCCTGGAAGTGCCCCTTTTTCTCCACCAGCTATAGTGGGAATCCACATGACTGCCTCCAATGAAGTCTGCTCTGTAGGCACCTAGGAGTCAATTTAATTGTCCATGCACTGGTGCCTAGGGTTATTTGGGATCTCCTGTTATTTAGTGTGAACTAATGCTCCAGAAGGATTGATTCCCACAGCTCTTGTATCTTATATGGCATCTCTATGCTGTTGACTGAGTAACAGATACCAAAGCTACAGCACCTTCAATGAACTATTTATCTATGCTGGTGTACCAGAATTAAGTCCATACAGTGGACTAGGTACCTGCATATAAGCTGGGAATCTCAATTCTGAAATAGCCAAGGAGATTGAGCGCTCAATCCATTTGCTCTTACAAAGGTGATTTGAGATGCCTACGGGTATCCAAAACATCTGCACAGGACTGCCAGATCTGATAGAGGAGGTATGGGAAATTCATGTGCTCCTGCAGTGGTCACTGGAAGCTAAGCAGGAGACACTGGGGCATCTCAAATGACACTATGCTACTGTGCAAGCAACTAAAGTGAGGCCCCAGGCAATCCAGGCAACCACACCTGGGAGCATTTCAGTGTACACAGAAACAGGCACCTGCATCCAATCAGCTGGGACAGTCCTTCTGACGTTTTGGCTGTTCAGGAGCTGAGACACCCAGTTCACATTTAGGTAATAACCATCAGACATCTAAATTTAGGTGCCTCTATCTGCAGGTTACATCCTGTCCCTAAAGTGAGGTGACAGCTATCTCACCTTTCTGGTGTGATCACTGTGCCATTTGTATTCACCCATGTAGACCAGTGCTGCCTCTCCACCCTCCTTGGCACAGCACGAGAGCTGTGGCCACCAGTCTCACACTAACTACGGTGAGTCAGCAGCCCTCAGGCTCCTAAGTCGCTTGGGATTGTTTTTAAATGTAGCCCCATCAGGCTCCTGAAAGTACAGGTTGTGTTTGATGACTGACTCTCATGGATTTCTCAGGCATACTGAAAAACGTCTGTGTTACTTTTATCTTGTCTTCTTTCTTCCCCTGATATAATTTGACACGGTCTATTCCATGAGGTTTTGTGTGTCTGTGTAAAAGCAGGGAAGTAACTGGCAGTCCATAATGTGCTCTGACAAGATGCAAATGGGTTGGCAGTGACCAGTGACCTTTGAAAGCTTCTTGGGATGCTTTCCTAGACAGGTTGGGTCCCACTGAGATGGTGCTAAACTCCTCTCCATGACTCCTTATTTTCTCTTCTCATTTTTCATAACTGTCTCCTTCTTGGCTGGCTCACTAAGGCCAGGACCTGCTTTAAAGTTTAGATTAATTTCATGTAGAGAAACCTGGTATGTCCTTTTCTAAGAAGCCTCAGGATTTTACACGGAAATAAAAGTTGGAAGGACGTGAAGAACTGTCGTAGGGCTCAACATGGCCCACCCCTGAGTGACTGCACTGAGTGTTGCCTTTCGCTGGATGAGCCACGCATCCCTGCGGGTCCTCATGTACTTCTGTGGGGTGTGGAGGAGAAGACTCTCTCTTATGAGTTTTGTGGCAATCTCCACATGTGAGATTCAAAAAGGATCAGCACCCAGAAATAAGCCAGAAGCCCTAAAACAAACAAACAAAATTAACAAGCAGATGAGACACCTGTGGGCACTTAGACCTCAGCACAAGCATGTGCAGCTGCTCTCCCCCCATCCCCGGTTTGGGGAAGGAGCACAAACTTCGCGAGGTGAGGGGGATTTTTAGGTTTGGGGCTGTGTGTAGGGACTGAGTGCTCAATGTGGATAGGCCCTGATGTCAATTCCTTAATGAGGATAATGAAATACTCCCAGTGAGTAATATCTAAAATAACAAATGAAGTCATGAACACATTGGAGATACTCGAGGATTTGGATGGGGTAGTGCTGATAGGTGTGTCGGGCCAGAGGCATGAAATGTAGAGCAAGGGGGAATTTGTCATTGCCTGTGTTCATTAACCATTTGGGCCAGCAATTCGGACAAAGTGACTCAGTGCTCGCGAGCTGGCAGAGCTGAGCCTTCAGAAAGTAAGGCTGGTCTGAGCGAGACACGAGGAAAGCCAAGCTGCCCTTCTCAGGAGAGAAGCCGGTGGCTCTCACTGGCCCGAGTGGAAGGGACAAGCAGAGCGGACATGTCCCCACACGCCTACACAGCACCCATCGAGAGCCCCGAGGAAACCACCCCTGATCCAGGCTTGCCATTCTCTCTCGGGGCACTGCGGCCCGTTCACACACCACAGCCTCCTCATCGCCTACTTTGCAAGCAGTTATCTGGTGAGAAAGCAGGCGAAGAGACAAAAGGCTTGGAGCAGGGAGGGGACGCGCTGCTATTCATAGTTGCGGTCCCCACCCACGGGTGCCAGGAGTCAGACAGGGGAGCACCTTATCAGGTGCCTGACAGAGCAGCATTCAGCGCTGTCCCAAAGCTCCATCCCCACCCCGACGCAGGGGTGAGTGCCCCGCTGACGTCAGGAGCCCTTACTTCATTTCCTGGCACAGGGGCCGAATTTTCACAGCCGTGTCCTGTGGGAGAGGAGAGGCGGTGGAACTGGAATAGGCGTGCTCAGCCCCACCTCCTCAGCCCTCCAGCTGTTAAAGCTCCCAGGAGCGGCGGGCGCGGAGGTGCTGCTCGGCCGGGGTTGCAGGAGCGGAGGCGCCCCGGTTACTGGTGCGCTGGGAAGGTGCCTCTCCTAGACGGAGCCTCCCTGCTGCCTTCGCCAGGCAGGACCCAGAAAGGTAATGCAAAGCAATATTTACAGGATTCAGGGTGGGCCTGCCTTGTGCAGCTGGGTTGGGATGGCGTGCAGGACCATGGCTCTGCGGCGTGGGAGAGCAGGGGCATGGGTGCCACAGTGGACTGAGAGTGCCTCCCATCCTTGACTCTAAGATGGGATTGCCAGCTGGAGCTGGGGGAGTTACGGCAGACACTGCTGGGAAACGATTTGAAATTTGTGGGTGAATGGGTGTATTTTATATACAAATATCAGTGGGAAAGGAGGGTCAGGGTGGAGAGAGAAGACTCAGCACTCAAGTGAGAGCTATGATTCGGGGTGTGCTGTGTAAGCTACCGCAGCACAGGCTCCGTTGCACAGACTGCTGAGCCCCTTGGAATTCCTAGACACTTCTGTAGGTGCTGCATGAGCAGACTCAGCTTCTGGGGAGCAAAACTCACCCAGGAGACAGGGTAGAGACTCTTCGTGCCTCATCGTGCCTCACAGGACATCTGCCCTGGAAAAAAGAGAAGGCAGCAAAAATGCTTGCAAGCAGCCCAGTACTCCGAGTCAGGAAGGTTATTTGCATCCCATTTGTTCCGCTGGCCGAGGTGGCTGGCTGTGGCAAGCACCGCTTGCAGTCAGCGCCAGTCAGGACCCAAAGCTATGGGTGTGCTCCGTGCTGTCATGAGGTCGCTCACGCTGGTTCTCTGGGCTCTCCACGTGCCTCAGCAGCGAGCACCAATCTGTATCTGCCAGAGCTGTGAACAGATAAGCTAATCTAATCAACAGTAAATGTCCGTGGATAAAATTTTATAATTTTCTCTCTAGATGTTCATTATTTATTATTTACAATTGCCCAAATAACTCAGCTATCTGTGCAAGAGATCATAAATCCCCAAAATTTTGTGTGAAGTGATTGTGAAAACTCCTGCATATGTTATCCACTTATTCCATTCTCTCCATGGGAGTCCAAAGTTCCTGCATATTTGAATAATTTTTAGTTTATTGTAGCCAGCCTTTTGAAGAGCTGCACATCTTTTACACAGTGAGGTCAGAAGCTGGAAAAATACTTCCCCAGTTCAGTTATAAGCAGGTCCCTTTGAAGCATATGTGGGCCTGAGAGTGGGTCAGTGATATTTTCACCCTTTGTTCATCCCTTGGTCAGATCAATTGCCATTTGTTAAAAACACAATCTGCACTCACTAAAATCTGCTGGAAGGGTTTGAGAACCAAATTCGTGAGTGCAGTATGTTCTTCTGGAGCAGGAAAATCAAGGCAAATGGCATAGTGAGCACTAAAGTCTAAATTTTGCAAGGTTAATTTTTTCTGTATCTATTAGAAAGCACCTGGTTTTCCGGTGTGGGTCGCCATTAAGGACAGGTTTGCCCATGTTTCATTGTGATATTGTATCTAAACTCCTCTTTTGATAAGTTTTAGAGACTCAAGTCTAACTGAGCAATTTGGTATCTAAAAATCAGTACCCGGCCCCTAGGATCTAAACTCACTCGGTGCCTGCATAATGGGCCATTAAGTGCCCAATGACCCTCGTGCTGTGGTTTCTGCATACTATTCAAGCTCCCAAGAAAGTAGGGAACTTAATTCCCCTAAACAGCCCACTTAAGCCCTCTTATCCCCTGGGGGACAGGTGCTCAGACAGCACTGAAATCCTTATGATGAGACAGCAGGAATGCGTTAGAGACCTTGACATCATTGACTTGTGGACTCCTCATGCAATAACTTGGTGGTTACTTCTCATGCAATGAACAGCATTAGCTCTGACATGTCACGTCTCTAGTCAGTGCAAGGCAGTGTCTTGGGGAGGAGACTGAGGTCTTTGAGGCACTCCTTATTGCTACACTGCCATGAAGAAGGAGGAATATGAGTTTCAGGCTAATGGTTTGTGGCCTGTATTTGCTGTTGAATTTGGAGTGAGAGGAGCTATGCTGGAAGCATCCAGGTTAGTTATCTGCAAGGTAAAAGGTATTAAAGTTCCCCCTTCATTCATAAGGGTAAATCAAAGCCAGAAGTGCTTCAGAGAAGGTGAAAGGGGGAAAATAAACAGAACAATGAGTTTCCTGTTCTGCATTGTTCATCTCTGAATCTCCCTGGTACAAGTTGTTTGAACTTGTCAAAAGAGCGTCAACTGTATTATGACTAACAGCTGCTCTTGTATCACAGAAGTGACAGCTCAGTCTCAGCACTGCAGGGCACCAAGCAAATGCCTGCTGATGCACCTCACCTTCTCCCTGCTCCCCACACTCCTAAAACATTGCACAACGTCAGGCACAGTGCAGAGGACGTGCAAGGTGAATTACCTCCTCCTGAGGAGCTTGGCTTCTCTTTGATGGGGAGCCAGTGCCAAACAAGGAGACGACTCTGCTCCCATTGCCCCATGTCCTTAGCACTGGGGTGTCCTTGCCCAGTGAGGTGGGGGTGGAGGTCTGTCCTGCCTCTCCTTCCCCACTGCTGACAGTACCCAGAGGGTTGACTTGACAGCTTGTGTTTTTTCTTTTTCTACAGCTTTGGAGAGGTTGTTTA
The DNA here is from genome assembly GCA_013398115.1 of Falcunculus frontatus. Classification (NCBI taxonomy): domain Eukaryota; kingdom Metazoa; phylum Chordata; class Aves; order Passeriformes; genus Falcunculus; species Falcunculus frontatus. Next base: position 128,950 of record VZRV01005701.1, on the reverse strand, counting down.
AGAAGGCAAGAGGATGACAACGCCGCCTCCCCCAGGCTGCGGCAGCATCGATGCTGACTACTACCTGCTCTGTGACACGGAGAAGGCCTGGGGGATTGTCCTGGAGTCGCTGGCTGCAGCAGGCATCCTCATCACCATTTTCCTCATCTGTTCGCTCTTCTTCCTCATCTGCAAAGTCCAAGACAACAGCAAGCGGCACATGATCTCCGTCTATTTTTTCTTTCTTTTAGGCACACTCGGCGTTTTTGGTCTCACTTTTGCCTTCATCATTAAACTCAATGACAGGACTCGTCCCACTCGCTTCTTCCTGTTTGGAGTCATCTTTGCTCTCTGCTTCTCGTGCCTCCTCACCCATGCTTGCAACCTCACCAAACTGGTGAGAGGAAGAAAGCCCTTCTCCTGGCGGGTGCTGCTGCTCTTCATTGTTTCCTTTGCCCTGGTACAAGTTGTGATCAGCATTGAGTACTTAGTCACCATGTTAGTAAACCAGAGAGATCAATTTCTGAATATGTCTCGGGAGGATACCAACAAGGACTTTGTCATGCTTCTGATCTATGTGCTCTTCTTGATGGCTCTGACCTTCTTGATTTCCATGTTCACATTCTGTGGGTCATACAAAAGCTGGAAGAGGCATGGGGCGCACATCTTTGTCACTGTCCTGTTCTCCATTGCCATTTGGGTAGTGTGGATCACTATGCTCATAAAAGGCAACACGGTTTTGGACAAAGAAATTTGGGATGATCCTGTTGTAGCCATTGCTCTGGTGTCCAATGGCTGGATTTTCCTGATAATGTATATTGTCCCTGAAATTTGTTTCCTCACTGCTCCTCTGAAGCTAGAGGACTATCCTCCAGAAAATGAATTCTGCCAACCCAAGTTCATAAAGCAGGCAACTGGAGTGGACAACCGTGCCTACACCCAAGATGAAATTGTGCAAGGTATGGTGAAGTGAATGACTCCACTGTCCCCCCAGCCCCAAGCACACAAGCACCACTCATGACCTAAAAGAGTTAGGAGAGCTACAAGAAAAGATTTGAAGGTGATAGATAAATTAGAGGCTAGGAAAGTTTCAGACTGATGAAACTTTGGAAATGCACATGAAAATTAATCTCCAGACAAGAGGGAAATGAGTGAGTACCAATGCAAAAGCTAAAGATGTGTAGGAGGAGTGGCTGAGTAGGAGACTTGCTGCATGTCAGGGCTGAAATATAACTCTTTGTGACCTTGCTATGTCTGGGAAGTCCATGTTAACAATCAGGAGGTTTTTTTTGTTTCTTACTGACACATCAGCTCTTCAGGCCTATCTAGGTTTTACCTTGGAGGTTATTTATTCCAGTTCTGATCTGGTTCCCTTATCCATGTAAGAATGAATCCATCATCCAAAAAGGAGGAAAGGAGGTCTTCCTTTTCTGTATGAGTCTTCTGCCTATTTGGACAAAGCAAAATGTTCTATCAATTGAGGTTTCCCAGGTCTATGGGTAGGAGATGCGATTTCTCTGGCTGTGGATTTGCTATTGGTATCATGTTTGTCACCTGGAGTCAGATCCCCAGGTTTGTAAAACAATAGCCAGGAAAGGCTGTGCTCTCCCAGGGAATACCACAAAGGGGGTCTTGTGCATACAAGTGGGAGGGATTTGGCTGGTGGTGGTGACAGTAATTGTGAGGCAACAGGAGGTGTCTAAACTCCAAGGCCACCTATGTCCTGTTATTTGCAATACCATTCATTCCTGCTTTCAGAAGGAAATATTTAATGTCCTCCACCTGTGGATTTTAGCTCATTCCTGACTGCACATTGCATAGTTAGACCAGTCTACAAGCAGCTGCTAATGTAGCCACAGACCCTCTGAGTCTCCCTTGATGTGGTATTTCCAAGCTACTGTGTAGTGCTAATGCACTAACTTTCCCCTACTTTTGTCTTGTGACACAGGAGACCTCAACTACTCCCCGTACGCTTCTCACTTTCAGATGAAGGTAAGTTCATGCCACCTTCACCACATGCAGGCTACAGGCTGTTGTTTAGGCACTGAAAGGGCAGGAAGAAGAAGGGGCAAAGACAGATGGACCTAGAACAGGCTCTGTGAAGGCAGGCAGGTGCTTTGCATGGAGCCAAGTGATACTGTGACATGTTCATGGAGGTGCCTGTGACAGGCGGAAAAGAGCTGTGACATGTCCAGGGACACAGGAAGGCAAGAGGGCCCCAAGATAAAGAGGTTGTGGTTTTCAGTACTTTGGGATTTGGTACCACGTAAGAAGTCCTCTTTTCGAGCACCGTTCCTACAGTAGACTGTGCCCTTTCCTCAGGAGAGTGTGCTTTTTTCCTCAGCCCATGCCCTGAATGTATTCCCACCAGCAGACACTGGAAGTTGCAGTGCAGATCCAGAATGGGCAGTCTGCATGTCCACCTGTCCATTCACCAGTCCTCCTTCAGACCACAGCCTAGCCAGGTCTAGTAGCTCACACCATGTTCCCACATGTTCTCTGGTGACATGTCTCTATCACTAATTCCACCAGGATCCTCCTCCACAGCCTTATTGGTCACATTCTCAGGAAACCTTCAGCTCTGTTTCTCCCTTCCTTCCTTTGTTTTTATTATAAGCCCTGTTTTATGACTTCTGTCCAATTTTCAAACGTAAAGACTTCTGTGCTTCCTTTTCAGGCCATTGAACCCCAGAATGATTTCTCCATCCCTCGCCCCAAGGCCCGGACAAGCCCATACCATGACTACACTGGTGGGAAAAGCCCCATGTAGCAGCTCCACAGTGAGCAAAGAGACTTAAGTGCCTCTCAGCAGAGGCACAGGGAATGGGCCACATGGTGACAAGTGAGATGATCCTGCAAAAGAGTCAAGCCACACCAGCAAAAGAAGAGAGGGATCCTCTTTCCCCCACACAGGCACTCTTGTAGCTCCCTCTTATTCTTCAAACATAACTTTCAGACACAGCCCTGGCTGTCTTGTCCCTGCTCACTGTGTCTCCATGGAATGGAGCTTCTCCCTTCTGATGGAAGAGCATCCTGGCCTATTTTCAGCAGGAATGCTGGAGAAGCAGGAAGGTCATCAGCTGGCTCTGCCCCAGACAGGACCTGCTTTAATCAGCTCATGGGAGTGCCTGCACCCCCCTGTCTGATGGGAGAAGAGGAAGGACCAGGAGCTTCAGCCCTACACATACCTTCCTCCTGCCCACCCACGAAGACATCTCAGGTACTACTGAGGACATCTTTATCTATCCCCTATTACTTTTGTGCCCACTCTCAGCCCTGCCTGGCTGTTCTCCAGAGATCAGTGGGGAAGAGACAGCAAAAGAGTATTCATTTTTTCATCTTCATATTTGCTTCCAACACCTTCCTCATCATCTAGGGACCATGCTGGAAATGGGGAAGAAAACTTAAAAACATAAAACCAGCTACACCAATTTACCCTGACACATTTTCCAATTCATATTCTGACAGCCTCCTTTCCAGCTCTGACTTCTACCCATTTGCCCCAGCTGAGCTCCCCAAGGTGCCTGCCCAACCCTGCAAACTCCCCACGCCTGCTACTCCAGGCTGTGGCTCCCCAAAGACAAAACCTCTTCTGTGTGGCTCCTTGCAATACTCTGGTGGGATATAATCCTGTGAACCTTGGATCTCAGCCCCTTCTTGAGTGTGTCTGTGAATTAACAAACATTTCCCAAGCAGCCAGGTTACAGAGGGCAGACACCCTTCTTCCCAGGCATGAATGAGCAAAAGCGTGTGTGTGTGTGTGTGTTTGTGTGTGTGTGTGGTGTGTGGACTGCACCCTGGTGATGAGCAATGAGTCTGCAGAGTTGAATCATTCTGTAACCTGCTTTGCATTTGATAAATAGCTTTCCATGGTATTTCATGTATAACTACAGAGAGCTCTCCAAGTGGGTGTGTATGGTACACTGGCGTCTGACACAGCTGTATATTTATTTAGTACTTTGTATATGGACTGTTTAATTAATAAAAAGCCCAAACAGCCTGACTATGAGAAACTGGTGTTCTTCCTTGGGAATGTGATTCCTGTAATGGCTGGTAGGGTGACAGCAATAGCTCTCCATGGGTTGGAGTGGGCCAGCTGGGGGATTGCACTTGGGGAAAAATGGCAGAGAGATGCTGGCTTCTTTGAAGCTGTCCGTGGGGACCAAAGACCAGCTGCTTGAGGGTGCAGAAGAAGGGTTAGTACTTTCTCTGTGCTACTTTTCTTGAATAAAGTTGATTCAATGTTAGGAGTGCTTAAGAAATGAGGATATAGAAATCCAAGCCACAGCAAGCAAATGCCAGAGGAAAGATGTGAACTTTTCATCACTGCACACGTCTGTATCTGCTGTGTCAAATCCGTATTCATTTGCTTGTCTCTTGTTGGGTACTTCCATAATCAAGAATAGGAAAGGAGTTTGTAGGTATGTAACTCAGTTTGTTAAAAGTTGTCTTTCTGATGTTCTGAATACATGTAATATTTTTATTTGAAAGTAGAAACAATATCAAAACAAAATAATATCAGTGAAGAAGATGATGATGATAATAATGATAATAATTTTAAAACCTCCTGATGGTATGAGGCTATAATTTCCCTTTTTAGAGGATACTCTCCCATGAGATCTTACGTGGTGTGTTATGCTACTGCATATTCATATGCTCTTAGCAAGTAAACCCCTGGCTCAGGCTCAGTGCTGTCTAGAATCAGTCAGCCTGGGTTTCCCCACTCTGCCTACCAGCATTGAAGGGCAATACAAGGACATTCTGAGCCTTCTAAATCCCTTGGCATGAGAAAGAGCCCTCCTAAAGTCTGACTTTAAAATGTGTCACAGGATAACTTACCTTTTTCTAGTAAATTTGAAGTGGAAATGATGCTAACCCTCCCTCTTCTCCTTTCCACCTACACAGTCCACAGGTGTAACACAGAGGATAAGAGAGAAAACTCAAGGATGCTAATATAACATGGGAGAGCAGGCTGGGAAAAGGGTTTGTGAAGCCGGGATGCAACTTTTTGACTTGCAGACTGAAGGTAGGAGGGATTATGCTTGAAACAGTAACAAACTTTCAAGAAATTAGCTTTTTGAGCAGATGTGGTGTCATTGATAGCTATAGGATGATTCAAAAATGTGTTAAAACAGAGCCAGCTCCTCTCCTTCAGTGGAGTCTGGTGGAGCAAAGGAACAGGCTAACAGGAGAAATAGGAGTGAAGTGTGCTCTTACCGTGTTTTCCATATCCCAGACACTTACCAACTTCTTCACTAACTGCCACAGACCAGAAAGTGCCTCCCAGTGCACCTTGGCCCCAGAGGCAGCAGAACTAGGAGGGGTGAGAGACATCTTATGCACTCCAATTGAGTCAGGGCATGGCGATTTTCATGATTATTTGGTTGTTACTGTGCGTGCTGCTCAGCAGAGAATGAAAATCTCCTTCCACGGATTTACAGTGCCTTTTAGAGTAAATTTTTTAAACCTCTGTAATGACACAAATACTAATCTGCCCAGGGTTATTTTGCACTTGCTCGATATTAAGACAGCTTTGTGTGAGAGCTCATTTAAATGCCAAAATAAATATGAATTTCTGTGGAACTTGGCACTGCTGGGTAAGGGATGTTGCTGTGCTGCAGGTTTCTCACACCTCGGGAGAGACTTTTGAGAAAGCAGCAGTTTCCTCTCTCCTTATAATTGAGCTTAAACCAAACCAGTTGGCCACTTAGTCACGCACACGTGTCCCAGGGAAATCCTAAACTGGTGGGGCCAGACAGACTAGACCCAAAAGGAACAAGTGAGTTGAGGAGACAGGAAGGTTACCTGCTCCTTGTGCTGCTTTTTCTTAAAATCTGCTCGCTGGGAGGCCTGTAAACCCAGTAAGGCTCATCCCTGCCCTCTCTCCTGCACAGGGCTCCCTTGGTGGGGGTGGTTGCAGGTGCACTGCCTTCAGGGCCCTCTGTTTTCCGGTCCCTTCCTCTGCCTGTTCGAGAGGAGACCAGAGAGCCAGAAATGTACACACCAGAGAAGGGTTGGCACAGAGCACACCTGGATTATGAAAGCAGCCAGGATTATCAGGAGGCAGGATAAACTCTGCTGAACTTCAGGTCAGAGGTGTCATGGGAAAAGAGCAAAGAAGGACAAAAACACTGTTCGGTCTCAGGACCTTCAGGGTCACCATCCCATGGCCTTGCCAGGGCTGTAGGGCTCCACGTGCCTGGCCAGGAGTGAACATGGAGGGTGCAATAAATCCTTGGGGCACAGACCCAGGTCAGTGGTGACACAGCCTGGAGTGGGGAGGAACCTTGCTGTGGTCATCTCTCAAATGCTCCCTGCCCCTTCTGGCAGCTGGTGCCAGTGCCACCCTCCCTAAACAAGATTCTTCTTTGAGAGGGATTCACCCTCTTCCTAGAAGTCCTGTAGCCCTTGCTGTGGCACAGGGGTCGTGAGTCCCTCTCCCTCAGCTGGGGCCACTCTCTCCAGGCTCTCAGGGCCTTTAATCACTTTAATCAGATCTGCTCCCCAAGGAACAGAATCACAGGTCCACAACTTGGATGTGGCAACTTTTGGTCTGAGTGTGCATGTTGCTTCTTTGCTAAAGGTCACTGGCTGTCTCACAGCAGGGCTGACAGTGCAGGTGGTGTGTCCAGTGCCCAATTACAGCAGTCACTTTCTCCCATACAAACTCTATGCTGTAGGTTTCAATGTGTCTCATCACACAGAACCAGAACCAGAGGCAGCTGAAGCAGAGAAATGCCTCCCATTTTCCTGGCCCTGACAGAGGCAAAGTGAACAGCTGGGAGCAGTCTCCTCCAGCCATCCCTGGCAGCTGCACTACAGCCTGTGAGCAGCACCTAGAGGGCAACACTCGGGAGCAACAGACAGCATTCAGCCTGCCCTACATTTCCACTTACACTCTGCTCCTACACACTCACACACTCCCCAGGGGGGGACTAATTTTGCAGCTTCTTAAAGACAAACACGAGATCTAAAAGCTGCCAGTGTGAAAGTCATGTGTGGATAACACATGGGATGCCTCTTGCTCTATTCTACCCCAAGCTCCTTTTAAAGTGTAAGCTCACAAACATGGAGGGAGCTGGTGGTTCTGAGAAGCCACAGAGTTCTTCCTTGTTTCCAGCTCCTTCCTACATTTTAGTAGGTTTAGCAGTACTTCAGAGTCACACAAAGGTTTGGTCAGATGAGACTCCTGGAGAGGTCCAGTCCAGCTTCTGCCCTGAAAAAGGCTCACCTCAAAGTTGGACCAGTTTGAGGTAAGGTTTGAATGTCTCCAAAGGTAGAGATCACATAGCTTTTTGGTGTCCATGTTCTGGTGTCTCACCGCTCTCATTGGGATTTTTTTTAAACCTGTGTCTAATCAGAATTCCCCTTCTTGCAACTTCTCTGTCATCCTTTGGCTTTTCACTGGGCACCTCTAAGAGAAGTCTGGTTCCATCTTCTCTATAGCATCCACTTAGTTAATAGACAAGAGCACCTGGATCCCCCTTAGCCTTTCTTCTGATGACTGAGCAGGTCCCTCAGTCTTTCCCCCTGGTGACATGGTCCAAGCAGCTCCCAATGGTCTTAATGGCTCCCCTGCCAGACTTGTTCCCCTTAATCAAGCTCTGTAGCAGTGAGAGACCCAAACTGGACACAGTACTCCAGACAGAGCCTCCCGAGCACTAAGTAAAAGGAAATAACCACTTCCCTCACCTTGCTGACTTCACCCTTACTCAAACAGCCTGGTATGTGGTTGGTGTACATTGCCATAAGTGTGCATCACTGGACAATGCCTTCTTCAGATTAATTTTCCCCAGCACCAGTTACTCCCTTAGCCCTGGAGGAGCTTGTGTGGTTATAAATAGAAGGGACTGAACAGTCTTGAGCTTCCCTCTGTAAGGTGGGTGGTTTCTGACAGGAGCCAGAAATTGCACCTAAGGCCACTCAGCTGAGGGCTGCAGTGGCAGCTGCCTCTCCTAGGAGGAAGCCCTGGAGAAGGAAACCCAAGAGCCCCTACTCAAATTTGCCTGCTTTCTGGGGCTTAGAATGCAAAGTGGAGGTGTGCCTCAGCGGCAGCAATCCCAACCCTTGAGTACCACCTGGTCTGTGTCACTCCACTCAGGCTGGGGTTCGTAAACTACTGGTGAGCAGCTGCACTCAGTGCAGCTCTGGGGCACCCAACCACGGGGACTCAGCTGCCTCTGCCTCAAGGCAGTCTCTGCCACTGCAGTGAGCAGTGAGGGACAGTGGCCATGAGAGTCTCTGCTGGGGGTCCCTGCCCCACTCCAGCCATCTTGGTCCCTGTGGGCCTGAGACCTGTCTTGTCTCCTCTCCCTACCTGCAGCACACTCACCCTTCTGCACCCAGTACTTTCCTATTTAGGATTCTTTCCCTCCCTTAAAGTCAACATGCCCTGCCACATGCAGTTTCTAGGGAAACTGGTGTTTGCTTTGCTTTTGCTATGGTGACGAGTGAAGCACTCTGCTAGATGTGAGTGCCATTTTCTGCAAAAGACTCTCTGAAGTGCCAGACATGGAGCAGGAGCTGCCCTCCTGTCTGACCAGGCTGATTTTATCTGTATCTATCTCCAGAGACAGCCAGGGCTCTGCCTGCCTGAGCGGTTTCTCCCATCAAACTGGTAACAGGTGCATTTGAGGAGAAAGCAAAGGCTGTGGCTTTACAAAATGGGCATCTTGCTCTCTAACTAATTAGTCAAGAGCTGAAATAGAATGCTGTGTCTCCAACACATGTCGCCGTCTGCTGTTTCTCTCTCAAAACAGTCTGTAGTGAGGATCAAATGCTGAGATCTCTAATCATGGACAGAAAAGGACCTCAATAGCATCCTGGGCTCTGGTACTGCTCCTTGCTCAGTGCTGTAAGAAACTAGGTTTTCCTGCAAATCCTCTCTTTACTGGTTTTGCTAGACTGAACAAACACGTTTGAATCTCAGAAGTTAGGCGCTGAGGTGCTGCTCAGTGTCACTTGGTCATCCCAGGACACCCCTATAATCCAAAAAGCACGCTGTTCCTGCAGGCACTCTGTTTTAAGCAGTGCTGAACCGCCCTCTCTCACTGGCTGTTTGCCACGTCCTCAGCCCCTAACCCAGCCACCTGAGACTGGTGCCAAGGGAGAAAGGAATGAGGCACGTAGGGTCCAGGAATGACTCCAGCACCCACCTGGTACCCACGGTGTTCTCCAGAGCAGAGGGCCACGTCCCACCGCGCTAACTCTTGCAGGATTGAAAGCAACCGCCTCGAAAACAGGGAGGAGGCTGGGTTTAGGTTTCTGGTTCCTCACAGGAAGCGGAGGCAACGCCAGGAGGGTCGGTGCGAGGAGAGGAGCCGGCGGCGGGATCGGAAGCCCGCGGGCGGCTCCTCCTGGCGTTCCGCCGGCGGCCGCCGGGCGGCGCCCTTGTCCCGCGGAGCGGCCGCGGCCGGAGAGGCCGGTCCTGAGCGGGGGAAACGCGCTCGGCTCCAACAAAAACCCCGCCCCAGGAGAGAAACCCGCACGTCACCACAGCTTTGGTATTAAAACTCTTCACAGGAGTAGTAGTAGTAGTAATAATAATAATAATAATAATAATAATAATAATAATAATAATAATAATAATAATAATAATAGGAAGAAGAAGAAGAAGAAGAAGAAGAAGAAGAAGTTGTTGTTATTTCATGGCCTTACATTGAACTTTGGTAAAATTTGCAATTTTGCCACCATGAAATGATTTCTTTGACTCAGCATGTTCCAATAATAATAATAAAAAACCCCAACCCCAAGCAACTGTAACTTTCCAGCTGAAAAAAAAAAAGCTTTTCTACTGTGATGTTCTGCTTGTTTTATACAGCAGCACAAAGACCTTGTCTCTGAACTCATTTTATTTTAGGCACAGTTTAGTTTGATTTAAACTAGCCTTTACCCGACTGTCTGCACCTTAGCTGCTGGAGAGAAATGACTGCCTGGAAAGGCTGCTGCCCATCTTTGGTGAGGTGTCTGTGGTCAAGGTAGATCAGCCAGCCCCCAGACCCTGCACTGCAGATTCCTGGTGCTTCACAAAGCTGCGAGAGGTGGGCAGTTGCTGGGGTGGGCAGCAAGTGGGCATGCTTCTGGCAGACTGACTGTCCAGGAAGAGTATGGCTCACCAGCTCTGCTCCCCATTCTGTCCAGCCTCCCAAATGGAGGTCACCAGCTTCTGGGCTTGCCTAGGTGGGACCGTGCCAGTCGGAAAGCCAGGAGATCCCCAGCGCCAAAGGCTGTGATATCTGGCAGCAAAGTGGACAGAACAAACTTATTACACAAAGAAGTATCAGGTTATCAGGTCTTTGTCCTTTCTCCTGCTCACTCATCACCACCATCACTACTGTGTTGTGTTATATCTAGACTTTTGGGTTAAAATCAGCAAGTTATTCGTGTGAGATGAGACATCGACAGGGCCAAGATTAAATGCCCGGTTCTTAAGCACAAGTCATCTCACAAGCAGATGGAGTCACTGACGCAAGGATGTGTGTGCTGAGACAAGGTATGCTCAGTTCTCCAGAGCACAGGCTGATGGAAGGACGGGGGGACAGTTGTAGTACTGCCTCAAATGACCTGAGCGCCGTCTACTCAGTTCTTGCAGCATTGCAGTGCCACTGTCACCCTCTCTGCTACCCTGCTCCTGTCCTAGGAAGACATCGGCTCTACTGCCTGCTGTGCTTTAGTGAACGAAAGCCGAACAAAATCGCGAAATCTGGAACCGTCTCTGTTTCACCCTGACATCGGATCTTCAGCAGCCAGGCGGGGGCACTGCGGTATCTGCATCCACCGTGAACACACGGTGCCGTTCCTGACGAGTTACCCAGAACGCACGAAGATACACCATGAACTACTTTTAACCTATTCGAAGTGTTCGAGTGAGTACACAACAGATCAGTGCTTCGTTTCTTGGTGGCGAGCACATTTTTCATCCGACAGCAGAAGTTCTAAAAACCAGGTTTACCGAGGTGTCTAGCCCTGGTTCTAGCTACAAGTGCTTCTTTCCAAATCCTCGGACAAGTGGGGTGGGAGGAGGGGAAAGTCCTCTTTCTGCAAGTTTCATTATGGGTTTTGCCTTTTATTGAATATCATTTATCTTTATTGTCTGGCAATACTCTCTAAAAAGGGAATCAACTTTATGGAATGAACGAGGAAACACTGAAAGAAGCTGCATGCTCCTTTACAGGATCCCAGAGATGAAACCCTTGCTAGTGTCTCACCTGATTTCTCTTTCACAGTGCACTCTTCAAATATAGTCAGCTTTAGGAGCATGCTCTGCCTCCAACTGTGCATACAACGCTCACATTGAAATAAATAGAAACATGATGATACATTTGAAGTGAGAATATTGGGGGGAAAAAGTTAAATTCTTGTGGGTACAATCAACGGCAAAGAGTTTATTTGACTTTAGTTTTCACCTTAGAAACATTTATAGGTCTAAGTATGTAAGGAATCATTTTTATGGGTATATGTGTCTTAGAATAATCCTAAGAAATAAAAAAACCCCATGAACTTGGAAATATATGAGGATTTTAGAAACATGTCTTTGCAGCCTCCCTCTTAACAGAGATTTGTTACTGTGTTTAACCCTACTGTCTCAACCCCAGTCCTACCCTGGGGAATGGAGAATTGTTTGTGTTTGGTGGGATCATCACAATAAATGTTAGATCTGCTATTCAGAAATTCTGCTGTTTCCTTTTTGATGTGTCTCTTGAGTCCCTCAGGAGGTCTTCCACATGCTTATCCTTCCATCATACTAGCATAATGGGGAAACGATACTTCCTACATTTTGGGCAGAAGGTGAAGGTCAAATTTTCACCATGCCTCGGTGATTGCTCACCCACACACCCAGGTGAAGTACTGGGTGTCATTCAGAAAAAGAGAGTCAAACCTGGGCTGCTTCCAGGCAAGGACCCAAACTACAGGAAGTAGTGGAATCACCATGCCTGGAAGTGTTTAAAGAAGCAAACAGAGATGGAATTTCATGATATGGCTTTAGTGGGTATGGTGGCATGCAGTCGAAGGTTTGACTTTACGATCTCAGAGGTCTTTTCCAACCTATATGACTCTATGATACTGTGCCCTCCTTCCTGTCCCTGTAAAGGAGGTTATTTCTGGGTAATCCCATGTGTCTGCAGCCCGGTGGCTGAACTCAGAGGTGACTGCAAGGGAGCTGGAGGCTGACAAGCAGCAGCTTCTGCAAACACACATCATCTCACATACAAACAGGCTGGGTCCACAGCTGAGCCAGTGGCTCATGGTTACCCAGGCAGTGATGGACACCAGTCCAAACCAGAAAGTCCACTGTCTAACCTGGGAGCAGGGGCTAATCATAGCACGGAGTTCCTGGCTCCTTTTCCAATTTCCTGGGGAATAACTCGTCATTGTGTATCTGTGAGGTGAAGCTAAGCAGCAAAAGATCTCAGACCTGAAACTGCCCCAATTTCTTTAAGGGTGGAAGTAAGAGGGACTCAGTGGATTGGTGTCTCCACTCCCAAGCAGGGAGACTGTGACCCCTCTTGACTCATCCCTGCAGGGTAGTGGGCAGATCCACAAGTCCCGAGGGACTACAGCAATGGGATGTGGTCCCTGCGGGTGCAGTGCTGTCTTTTCCACTGTTCCATGCAGTTGCTGTGACCACTCTCGCAGCAGGTGAGCAGTGATCCTTGACATGCCCCATCCTTGCAAATCTCTCTGCATGCAGAGACCTGAATAACTTCTTGCATAAGTAGCCTCTCCATCTGTTAGAACAACCTGAGCCCCAGCAAAGCTCCCACCAACATCTGGTTTACAGGACAGAGGGGACCGAACAGGTAGGACAGCTCTCCTGAGCAGCAGCCTTACTCAGAAAGGACACTATTATCAAGTCTAAGGTTTAAGATCCCTTCCTGGAGGAGGATGTCCTCTCACCTAGTGCTGCTCATCTGCTTAAATGGAAGCCTCTGTAGGAAGAAATGAGGAGGGTCAAATCATCTGGATGCTCTCAGGGCATGAAGTAAGGGGATGTTTGGGATAGGTCTTCGTATTCAGACTGTCCTTTCGTCCCTGGCACTGACTGAATTGCAAACCAAGCACAGAAGCTCGGTGCAGCCCACACTGGCAGCTGGACTTCAGGATCTCTGTGGACCCTCCACTCCAGCACTAATATTTGGCCTGTCCTGCCCTACCAGCTAGATGAAGCAAGAGCAGTTTCCAGGAACAAGCTGCATGTTTGCCCTACTTCTGCTGTGTAAAATCATCCAGCAGCATCTTGCTGCAGAGATTTCATAAGAGGAAGTCATGGGTTAGTGGCACTTGGTCAAAGGTTTCTCTGGCTGCAGCTACGCCTGGCTGAAACTCCCAGTCCTTGTCTCATGAGCTGGATCAGATTTGCAATCATGAACAGACATCAGGGAGAATGGGAGCATCTCCCAGTCAGGCAGAATGACCTCCTGTATCCCTGGGCAGGACAGCTGAGATGCAGCTCCCTGCACCCAAACCATCCATCCTCCCGTTACACCACAGCCTCCTCCTTAGTGTCCATCTGTTACCCCGGCCAAGGGGAGGAGAAGAGCAGGAGAGGAATGCAATCCTGTCACGTTGTGCTGCCAGTGAGCATTCAACCTTTGCAGCTTCCTCTGAGCATCTATAGCACTGCTTTTTCTGTCTCAGCTCCGTCCAGCTCTGCAGGTGAATTCCTGAAAGGGCTGTGAACTAACTGCGCTTTCTAAAGACCTGAAGAATGAGGATATTATTTACTTTGGTTGTCGATGGGCATCAAATGGTGTGAAAGAAATGTGTGCCTCAACTCCATCACTATCTGGGACCAAAATAACAGATAAAAGGAGAAAATCTGTGGGAGTTATCATTATATGGAGTTGCCATGGAAATAGCATGAGAGAACTTGGAGGAGAGCTGACACACCATGTCTCCAGGAGGGCATAAATCTCCAGCTAGCCTCACTCCTTTTCATCACATTAACAGGCAATATTTTTTGCTTCAGCAAGAGGTGGGAAAACATCAAAGCACAGTTCTGACATTTTTGTCTATCCCTTGATTTCTCTGATGAAGACCTCCCTGACCCCTCAAGAAATAGAAAAGCGAACCCTAATGCTATTGGTAAGTTGCCCTAGAAACCATTTAATAATTTCAGTAAAATGGTAAGAGGGATGTAATTCTCCCCAGAAAACATTACTGACTTTTGTGAAATCATATGAAAAAAAAAAAAAACCAACCTTATTAAAAATGTACTATTCTAAGAGTTTTTTCAAATAAAAAAAATATGCATTCATTAAAAAAAGGTTTTTTAAATGCTGATTTCTAAGGAAAAGCATTACAATTTGAAGGATCCCAGCATTTTGGTGAAGTTGCTGTCTTGTGTCGTTGCACTGTTCTGGGAATCCCGTTTTATTCTCTTCTCTTCTCTCAGCTGCCAAATCCCACTTTTAACCTACCTCATTCCCCTTGATCAGGACAGGACAACCAAGTCTGCTCATACATTACATCCCAAGACTTCACAAACACAGCTCTGAGGTATGGTGTTGTATAGGGGTGGCATCCTCCTGCACACAAGTCCAGCTCTCCACCCTGTGCTTCCGGGCAGGCCATGGGTCACTCCTCTGGTGGTCAGCCCCCGCTCAGGACTATCAGTGGTGGCTGTGGCAATCTGACCTAGAGCAAACCACCATTTGGATGCTGGCATCCACCTGCACCTGAGTACAGGTGTGCAAGTGTGAGTGAACACAACCAGTTCTGTCCGCTAACAAAATTGTTGTCCTCGCCTATAAGGCCTTACATTTTGTTCTGCTACATTATTGCTCCAATTTTGCAAAATGTTTTCCCAGGGTATTGGTTTTCCAGCCCTATCTTCCACCCTTTCCTAGGGCTTAGGCTGCTACAGATTGTCTGAGCCCCTTTAGAGGCAGGAAGGACCTTCATTTAAAGAAAGAAAGGAGGGAGGGGAGAAGAGAGGAAGGTCTCTTTTGACACCTGCATTTCTAAGACGAAAGTCTTACAATTATCTAAGAACAAAACTTGTATTAAGTTCTTGTTGATTGTTTTGTCTCTTTGCTCAGCATCAATTTAAGATAAAATTATACACATAATTTTATAAATGCTATTTATAAAGCTGTGGATACATATTATGCATATTTTGTGCCAAAATGAATCCATTTTTACCCCTATGAAATGACAAGTCCCAAACACTGAATAATTCCACAGGGGCTATTTTTAAGGCACTTGGTGGTGCATTTGTTGCTGAGTAGCATCTCTCTGTCTATAGCCATGGGAATAGACACCATTTTTAGCTTCTCATAATTCAGGAGCTGGATTCAGTCCAGAAGAGTTTGTCACAACAGTTTGAAAGGCTCTTTATGATAAACGGATTTGTGGATTATGGGATCAAACATTTCAGAAAACAATTGTGCTTACCTTCACATCAGGACTGTCTGGGGAGCTCGTATTCATCCCCATGCTACATCTCCCCAGAGCAGGAACTGCAGTCACAGGGAAACTCTCTGTCCGGGTGGCAGTTCCCAGGACATTTTCCTCATCTCCCTGGTGTGCCTGGTTGAACCTTGCTGCTTTTAGCAGAGTTATTTAGAAGCAGGTGCCTCCAGTATTGCTTCCTCCAGGATTGTTATTTTCGTGTGTTTCTTACCAAGGAAGGGGAAAACATCCAGAGCCTTTTCAAATGCTACTGCCTTAGCACCAGGAGTGGGAGCAACTTGAAAGGTGAAACAAAAATCCCTGCCCGTATCTGCAATTTTTTGCTACATTATGTGCATTCTGGGCTTCCATTCAAGATAAACAAATTTTTAAAGGCCAAAAACTAAGTCATACACTTGAGAAATAAACTCTCAATTTCTCTCTTATTCAGAAATAGCATCATCATGATGAAAAATAAATGAACTCCTGTTGCCTGTTAGCAAACCAGCTCTGTGGAGAGCTGTCTCCAGCCAAACGACTCCCCTGGCTCAATATCTGGCCTTCATTCTTGGATTCAGAGAGATGTCCTGTGCAGCCATTTAGAAGCTGATACAAACCATGCCTGCACCTGAGAGGCAAAGTGAGGAACAGGGCACTGCCTACCCCACATGTGAGCAGTGCCACTGCCATGCCCAGTGAGATGGGAGAGGTGTGGCATGAAGCTACACAGGGGTCAACACATGGCCAGATCAACAAATACACCTGGGAGGAACAAAACCAAACCTGGGCACCCTGTGTGCTTGAAACTGCACCCATTTTTTCCATCTCTACTTGCTGTAGGCCCTGTTACCCCATTTGGATCAAAACCTGCAGGACTGCTTTCATCATTTTGAAATCGGCTGGGCAGGTTTCCAACTGGAGGGTGTTTTAGACCAGGTTCCCAAGACACAGTATCTCATAAAATCATAAAATTGTCATTTCTGTTACCCTCCCTGCCTTGGGACAGGGAGGAGTGCTCAGAACAATCTCAGAAAGTGCCTCAGGATTTCGCCCCTCCAGAGAAGCAGTGCCAATGATGTCTTCAGAGGAAGAGCATTGCTTTCCACAAAGGCGTATACCAGAGTCTTGTGCAAAGCAGATGGCAACACAATGGGAGGAGAGTCAGGAAGGGAATTTCCAGGGAGATCTTTGTTCCCTGGGCCCCACCGTAGGGAGGAGACATAGTAGGTCTCAAGGCAGGGCTGGAGAAGCTTGGAGGAATCTCTGATTCCTCTTCTGTGATTAACTGTGCTGCAGCCATCATGGCATAAGCCCTATTGAAAGGGGCTCATCAGTCTCCCTGCCAGGACCCACCTGGGCAAAGGGCCACCTCAGGGGGCAGAGGGGACCAGAGACACTGCCTTCAACCAACCCACCCTCATACTGCCCTCTCCCGAGACAGCACAACCAAGGCATCGACCTTCTCCTTCCTACAGCTCCACAGGAGTTCTTCTTCCCCTCCAGCCTGGGTTTCCCACACATAGCTATCGGCGTGCAGGTGTGTCGTGGTTTAACCCCAGCCAGCAATGAAGCATCACACAGCTGCTTGCTGACTCACCCACCCTGGTGGGATGGGAAAGAGAAGCAGAAGAATAAAAGTGAGAAAATTTGTGGGTTGAGATAGAGACAGTTTAATAGGTTAAGCAAAAGCTATGTATGCAAACAAAGCAAACCGGGGAATTAATTCACCCCTTGCCATGTGCAGGTAGGAGTTTCAGCCATCTCCAGGACACCAGGGCTCCATCACATGGAACAGTTCCTTGGCAAGACAAATGATATCACTCTGAACATGCCCCCCTCCCTTTTTCCCCCCACTTTATAAGCTGTGTGGTACCATATGGAATGGAATATCAGCTGGAGTCAGCTGTCCCAGCTGTCTCCCCTCCCAGCTTCTTGTGCACCCCTGGCCTACTTGCAACAAGAAGCAGAAAAGGCCTTGGCGCTGTGTAAGCACTGCTCAGCAATCGCAAACACATCCCTGTATTATCAACCCTGTTTTCAGCACAAATCCAAAACACAGCCCCACACCAGCTACTATGAAGAAAATTAACTCTATCCCTGCCAAAACACACACAAAATGGAAGCAAGGTACTGGCAAATGAGAGGCATAGTAATTACCCCAAAGAAATGCCACTGCAGTAACCATCCCCTTCAAAGTACCCTGACTAAATAATACTAGAGCTCATGCAAAATACTTCAATGAGCCAGCACATGTTGATTTGGAAAGATAATCCCTCACAAAGCTGAGTCATAAAGAAGATTGAGAAGGTCTACAATCAGTGATTAAACAGCTAGAAAGATCTACCAGCAGGAGAGTGCCCAAAATTGTCATGCTGTACACTACCTTTTATTTCAATGCTCTGCTTTAAGTAAAAGGCTTCATTTATCTCATTTGTCTGGGTATAGTGCATTTCAAATTTCAGATCTCCTCTTACTCACAGCAACATTCAATTCTGTTGATCTTGTACTTCATCAGTTGTGTGGGAAGGTGTCCGAACTTTTTGTCTAATTAGAGAATTCACTTCAATTGCTTTTTTAGACTCCGATTAGGAAAGGGCTTAAATTAAACACTAGGGGTATAAGAAAAAATGAATAAGATTTGAAAACACTGGAAAAATACTCGAGGGAGAACAGTTGCCATGGCAATTCTTCTCTGTTTCCATGTGCTGAAGAAGACACATCCCCAACATGAATGTCTCCTAGAACCCATCTAGCTTCCAAGGCCAGGCACAGGTGGGGTGGGTGGTGCAGCTGCCCACATGGCACAGGCTGGGCTCTGCTGTCCCACCACAAGGAGCCCCAGAGTCAGATCACACTGCCAGCGTCGCATTGCACACCCAAGGTCACTCAAATCACAATGCAGATGAGAGTGCTGCAGCACATGGTATATTTCGGGATATGGTTTCTGGGATCTTTCACTTCCACTGGTACTTTTAAAAATTTGCACCTTAGGCTCCTCAACCCAGTTTTCTCACAGGGACTGCACAGAAGATATGTCTCAGACTTCCCCAGGACCTTGATGATCAGTCAGACCTCACGCTCAGTCTAAGAACAGCACAGCCCCTTCCACTCCAGTCACTCAAATTTCTCTTCATGGGGGTGGGCAGCAGTGAGGGGTATGGGAGCGGCATGCACCCAACTCTTACCTAGGTATGGGGTCTGGGTGTAGAATTAAGCAGACAGATTCTCAGGAATCAAGCAGTATTTGCACTGACCCATCTTCTCCCACAGCTCCCACAGAGTACTAGAAAAAAAGCATCTGCCATGGCTGAAACCTGTCTTGTGCAACGGATTCTGCTGAGAGCAAAGCAGAGATTATGAATGAGCTGACAAAACCAGCCTGCTGTTGGCATAGGCACCAAGCAGAGACAGAGTAGCTATGCTGGAAGTGTTTCATCCATTACTGCCAGAGAAGTCACTTTTACCACTGATCCCGCTCTAATAAATCACGTTGCCAAGCAGTTTTATAGAGGCGTTATACATCCAAAGCTACTTATGGTCCTGTTAAAAGAGATGCATTTCTTTTTAGCTCAATGTGGCTGAAATGCTGTCACAGAAGAAAGAGAGCTGCTGCTCAGAGCGCTGTTCCAAAAGAGGTATTATTGTAATTACAATAGGGAGGGACGACGTGAGCTAGGAGCCACAATCTTCCTCCTCTGACCCGTCGCCTTGGGGCAGCACTGCAAAACTGAAAATTTGCGACCATAAGCACAATAGCTGCTCACACGCTCTTTGCCACAGGGATTGATGAAAATGGGGAAATAATGATGTTGCTTCCTCATTCACCATAAATCACCCATCCCCTCAAAGCGACTTGAGTATTATAAGTCTGGCAAGATGTATATGGACAACTTAACCAATTAGCTCTTTTATAAAGGCTGTCGTCTTCTTAATGCAGTGTTAGATATATTTAGGCATGTGTCTACAAAATAAAGTATTTCTTTCTGAAGCTAACAAAGCTCTCATTCTAGCAGTCTTAAAACTTCAGTCTGCAAAAGTTCACCCTGTGGCTGCATTCACTCTAGTGAGTTATTCAGTGACTACAGAAGCCAAACAATAGATCAAAGTAGCTGGTCTACATACGCACTACATATACATACATTTATACCCGTATGCACGTACACATATATATAAATATATATGGTTTGCCACCGTTAATACCAGCAGGAAAAATCCTTACTAACAAGTGGAGTAGCTTAGGAAGGCTGTATATCCAGCACAGCTAAATCTACAGGGCACGTGTATAATTATGCTTTTAAATTTGGCTCTGTTTAAACACAGCCCTTCCCGTGGCCAGTCCTATCGCCATCATACCACTGCTTTGCATAGCACTGGGAGGGACCTGCCCAGCTGCTAATAAGCAGCAAGGGCACTCCTTTCACTGGAAGGCAGAGATAATTCCCAAGGCCGCTCCCCTGCTGAGCCTGTCCAGCCCAGCAGGAAGCACAGGCAGCCGTGGCGCTGTTCCCCTGCACTGACAAGTGAGGCGATGGGAAAGGGGCCACGGGCAGCAATGCAGCCTCTGATGCACAAACCCTCCACATCCCAACAACCCAGCAAGGCGACCTCCGGCAGCGCTGAGGGGCCTTAGCAAGGAGAAACATCCACCTTTCAGTTTGCCCTGCGCTGTCTTCTCAAATCAGCACACAACAGGCAACATCATGATGCCCTGCTGAACAACTGAAGAGCCCCAAAATCTCTCCATTTCAGCATTCACTTGAGACAGAAAAGGACATTGCACAGGCACAGAAGAGAAGCAAGGAGTTCTCTAGGCAATCTGCTGCACTCTAATCTCTCAGAGAACAAATACTGCAGCGGATGGAGAAAAATTTTGTTTGTTTTAACATCAGTTCAGGAGTCAATTGTGTGTAACGCAGTGTCTGTGTAACCCATGCTGGCCTTGGATCAAAATCCAGAATGCACCTCTGACTTCTGGCCCCAGCACAAAGAGGTGGCTGGAAATCCTCCAATGTCAACAGTGACTTTGGCTGTCCAAACAAACATTTACTTGCAGTGACGGAGGCGTATCAAAAAGCTGACTGACCCAGCTGCCTAGGGACAGCCTGCTGGAAACCCTCAGACAAAGAGTACTTCTACCCTTCCATAACCAAGGAAGGACAAAAGGATGCCATGGATAGTAACTCTACCTTATTTTAGAAAGCAACCTCTCAAATGCATGGGATAAAATCTACCTGGGTCCATCAAACACAATAACAAAAATCCCTGAGCCACATTGTACTAGGATAGGGAAATATTTAGAGGTCTGAGCCCACAGTTGCACTGTTCCTATAATCTTGTCTCAGGTGTCCACTCCTGTCCATCACAGGGACAGGGCACCAAGCTGGATGGACCTCAATGGGACAAAATGTCTAACATTTCTGGATCATACATCATGTTGAAAATCAGTCATGAGTATTTGCCTGAACATTCATGCCTGTGAACCCCAGCCACAGGAACACATAATTTTCCTCAGGTGAATGGGCCCCTTGTTTCTACAGTAAGACAAATACACTCTCAGTGGCTGGAACAAAAGAAGGAGATTACTTCATCAGCTCCTGTCTCACACCGTCAGATAATGCAGGGCCACACCAGGATACCTAAAATAGTGATTTATTGGAAAAAGCATTATGACTATTTATAAATGCTGTGACATGATTAGTACCTCAAACAGAAAGATAAACTGGCAACCTACAGTCTAGCAAATCAACAACTCCCACTGAGCTCACAAAGTCAGTGATCAGCACAGAACTTGTAAATCACAATATTATTTTTTATTTATTTCAGAACTGTAGAAAATGCAGGCAAAACACAGGCATCTTTGTGTGTACAGAAAAGGCAATTCAGTTTGCATAAGGCTTTGACATCATTTAACAATGTTTATGAAATTCTATCCTGCCTGCCTGATGCAAAGGCCGTAGCAGGGCTGCACAGGCAGAGCCCACAGATGTTTACTCCCACTGTTGGATCTGAAGCTCTCACTCTCTGTTCAGAGTGTATGCATTTTATAAAAGAACCCCACCATGCTGCTGACATGTGCAGCTCTGTATATACCGGGTTTATTATTGGCATCCCTATCATCTGAGATTTCACGAGATAAATTTTGAGAAATTTCAAGGTTTTCATCACTGAAGGACATTCACCACAGGTTGCCAGACTGTATCTACAGTCTACACACAAGTTCTAAAAAGAACCTGGGAAGGCATAAACTGAACAACACTGTGCTCCTCCATTCCTCACCCACACAGGTTAAAAAAATCTGGGACATGAACGGTCCCTTTGGACTCAGGTACAAGCTTAAGTCACATTTCAACATTGCCACTCTTCCTGAAACATGACCCACACTTGCTATTGCATTTGAAGTTTACAAAAGGCTACTCATTATTTGACCCAAGTCCCTGTTTTCCAGAACAGCCATGTTTTCCTTTTCCTCCTCTAAAGAAAACAGCTGGTCTGAGTAGCCCTTCAAAAACTGACACCTCTTAAGAAGTTTTTTAGATTGGCACCCATGGTAGTTTCACTATATGTTCACCATTCTTCAAATGCACCCTCAGATCACAAGTAATAAGCATCTGCTTTCTTCCCAGCCTTGCATTTCTCGAATTCAATTAGATAACCACACACATTTCTGCTTTGGCCCTTGTATAGACTAGTTTCAAAGAAATGTTACACAAAAATAATAGGAAGGTGAGGAAATGATCTAGAGGTCACCAGGTCACATTGTTCAGCTGCTAGCTGAGATCAAGACATAGAACGTGCCAAAACATCTCTCTTCAAACAGAAGAAAGCTGCAAACAGAACCTGTATCTTTCTGTAATTGACCATTCTCAGACAGATGACAGAAGCGTTGATCTTCTGCACACTCCGAATTAATGTAAAGGATGTTTATTTTCACTATGCTGTGTTGGCAGCAATGCCTGTGTCCCTTTAGACTGTTTGTGGAATGGCAAAGATAAAAGCAGCATTTTGCAGCTGCAGCAAACTGAAGGAGATAAAAAAGTCTCTGTATGCACTTTTGTCATGTTCCCCTGCCCGTCTCAGGTGAGACTAATAGTCTGCCTACACTTGGACGTGACTTCTGTCAGGCACCAGTCAATTAAGTACTTTTGGCTTTCTCAGCACTGAACTCTGGAAGCACAAAGGAGATAAAAACAAGCCATGGAGAGATCAAGAGAGTCTGTGTGGCTGAGGACCTGGTCTGGAATGAAGGAGCAGGACTGTCAGGAGGGTCAGCAAGTGTTCTTCTAAAATGACTTTTATGGTCCATAATAGACTAAGGCATAGGCATGGAGAAAGGCAGTGATAGTTTTTTGCCTCTGCTGAATTATTAGTTTATTTTCAAGAGGACAGGGACACAGCGTGGGGAGGTTATCAGTGCAAGGCAGCACCACGGGGAGCCAGATGTTCACTCCTTCACAAACCAGACCTCGTTGCGACGTCCATAAGGCTTCATAGGGGGGTCATAACCATTGCACAAGTAGAAATCCTTGCGGTATGCAGCATCACTCCCCAGAGCAGCCTTCAGCTTGGCAGCATAGCTCACGTAATCTGCCTCTTTGGCATAGCCACCAAACTGCCTGCAAAGAAACCAGAGAGGTGTTGAGCAGTCCTGGCAAAGCACAGAAAGGAAGAGAGAGAGAACAATATATAGCCACAGTATATTTAGACACGCATTTTGATCCAGGTCCTGACAACACGCACTCATGCACGCACTGCTCATTGTGAACCAGCACACTTCATCTGTGACAGATGAAGTCTCATAGGTGACACAGCCAAGGTGCAGTCATCCATTGGCAGACCCCAAAGGGATCCCCCCAAACAGTCCCATGTACATCAGCCAGCAGAATGGCCCTGCCCTGTGAATCAACACCGTATTAGAGAAACAACTTTCTAAACACAAGGTTATCTCCAAGTCAGGTCAGCCCACAGTCTTCACCAATGCTGTCAGCAACCATGTTCACTGTGGTGTGAACAACCATCTGCTGGAAGCCAGATCATGAAGGAAAGCCAAACTCTAGCTAGCCCAAGAAAAAGGGGAGGTAGGAACAGACAATTGACAGTTACAGAACACGATGCTATTTAAAAGGGGTGGGCTGAAATGGGTCTGGTTTATGTCAACCTCCCACAAACAGGAACTGTTTCCACATCAGCCTGCACCTCACCACCCTCCCTCAGGGCCGACATTTGATTCAAAACAGGCTGATACTGCAGAAGTGGCCCACGCCCAGAGCAAAGGCCGAGCAGCCGTCGGAGGCAAGAAAGAAGCCAGTTAAGAGTCAGCCAAAATAGTTCAAGAAAGTAGGCAGGGGAACCTCCAAGGCGTAAAGATAAGGTGAAGAGCTTATTGCTATCGTGATGTTAGTTTGAGTCCAGGCTGTCAGTCAACAGCCAAAGACATTCAAAGGTGATTTGAAGCAATGCAATGGCTGCTTGTTTCCATGGTGGGGTCTGGTATGAGTCCATCTAAATGAGGCTTCAGTCTACAGTTTGATGTGAACCACACCAAAGGACACTCTTAATGACGATGAACAATCTGGAACCCAGAAAGTGGGAAAAACAATAGATTCATACAATAGAAATGGCACAGTATCTTTCAGGGCTAGCCTCCACACTGTTTACCCAGTGGAAAAAAATCCCTATTCCAAATCAGTGCAGCATGATCAAGGGTAAGAAATGACATAAAACACCTGTCTTCAGTCTAGACATACCCCTCCATCTCCTTCTACCACATGCACCCCTTGTCCAGCAAGCCACCGGGTAAAACAAACACTGCTCTTCAGAGCACCCTAAAGACCTCAGCACTTGGGACAGGAGATCCCAGGATGCATTCCTTACGTGGAATAAATGGTCATCCCCTCTCTTTCTTCAATCTTAATGCTTTCATCAGTAGGACAAGGAGGGTTGGCTTGAAACTGGCTCGGGATCCGCAGAGAGACTTTCACCTTCTGCTGAAAGGAGCCATCTTCAGCAGGAAAAGCAGTGATGGAGACAGGAGCAGTCATGCCCATTCCAAGCCCTGAAACAGACATACAGACATTACTAAAGAAGTCTAGGTTCTCAGGAACTCACAAAATTAACAGGGTATTCACAGAAACTAATTTTGGTTTTGGAAAACTCCTCATTTGAACTCCTTGTCAGGAGTGGGCTCCTCTGGGGAAGCGGAACAGCCATCATCAGGCTTCTGCTTGGGCCAAGCTCTCTCTCCACACCAGGACCCTGGGAAATAAGTGTCCCAAGTGACCTCTGGAATGCTTTTTATTAATGGTGCTGCTTTTGTGGTTCTGAGACACTCTGTTCTTCTGACAAATCAGCTGTAGGGTCTGTAGCTCCAGGGCAGGTCAGAGGCAAGTATAAATGTACATCAGCATTTAAATTAATACTATCTGCATTTAGTCATGAGCCCACAGCCAATACTGGGTAATAGGAGCTTTCTCTTAAACCCTTCCAAATCCTTCCAGACATCCTACAAGTTCCAGTGCCCCAAAACTCAGTGCTGTCATGGCTTTCAGCAAGACTGTCCATGCTGTCCACACTCCAGGAACAGCATGCTTTTTTCCCACCAAGAAGTACCACATGGCACTGAAGACCATTTTTCTTCACTCTTCTTGCAGCACTAGGGAACATCTAAACCTCATGATCAGGCAGCCACAAAAACAGTTGAGATCAAGCCTTCTTTCTCATTTATTTTCCTTTGATGTCATACCTGTGTTTGTGTCACATGTTATAGAAGGCACCCTTTCTACTACAGCAACAGCGATCATCACCTTTCCAAAACATGTGGCTGCAAATGCCATTTCCCACTGCATCCACCTCATACTCCCATAGAGACTACACTGGTCCCTCTACTAGATGCTGGAGAAAGGTGTGCAGGAACATGTATATGCCTCAGAGCTACTCTGTGCTCTTTTCCTGCTATGAACGGTTAAAATGTGCACACTTAAGTAAAAAGAGAATTAGAAGCAATCACCTGGAAGCACTGCCATAAAACATTATGAAATACCATTAAAAAGGAAGCTCATTGTCCATTACCCTGTCATGAATAAAAATAACCAGATAAAATATCAAGGTCATAACAGTTATTTCACTGCCCACAAGGGCACATCATAGAACTGAAGTGTCCCAGATACCCCGGATTTCATCAGCTGCTGCTCACCCAGGGAGCTGTGATAGATACGTATCTGCCTGTCCTCATGTTATCCCAGCTGCAAGGTAACTCATTCCTGTTTAAACAAATAATTTTTGAAATTTCACCCTGAAACAGAGATGGGTTACAAGCGGACTCATAGCATGAGTTGACTAGCATGACTTAACCTGTGGCAAGTTTACTTTTCCCAGTGAGGGGCTATCCCCATCAAAGACCCCCAGTGCCAGGAGCCACAAGCCAGGCGGGCCTGCAGTGCCATCGCCTCCAACCATCCTGCTTTCACCAAGCCTCAACTACCAACACCCGCCAAGCCCCGCGGGGCAGGCAGCATCTCTCACCCTTGTCATTGCTTCCTCCGACGTACTTGAGGAGCTTGACTGCCCCTTCCTTCGAGGCTTCGTCGAACGGCTTCCCCACCAGCTCCACCGCAGCGAACCTCCCGCCCTCGCACACCCTCTCCTCGTAGCTGACCTGATCCTGGGGAAGGAGATGGGGATGGAGGCGCTGCCAGGAGGAAGGCGCTGCCCGGGGGTGATACCCACTTTCCCTCGCAGCGCCTCAGCCGGCGCCTCTGGCAGAACCGCCCGGGGAACAGCGCCGGCCGCCCGTCCCGACACAGACAGACCTTCTCGCCCTTGCTCAGCAGGCGGTAGGGCCATGCCTCCACCGTGCTCAGCAGCGAGTTCTTCACCATGCCCAGCATGGTGCCGCACGGCTCAGCTCTGCCCTGCTCGGCTCGGTTCTGCTCAGCTCGGCTCAGCCCCGCTCGGTTCGGCTCTGCCCCGCCTGGCTCGGCTCGGCCCCGCTCGGATAAAGTGGGAGGGCCGGGGCCGGGGCCGCCCCGCCGCCCGCAGCGCGGCCATCGCCCCCAGGGTGCGCCCGAGGCCGCCTGCGCCGCGGGGCCGGGCCGTGCGGGGGCACCGGGAGCGGCGGTACCGGGGGGTGAAGTGACGGAGGGCGCTGAGAAGCGTGAGGAGTCATGAAGTGCGGGAACAGGTGGTGTTCATCTCTGGGAGACAGGAAATATGAGAGGGAATATGAAAGGAATGAAATACAGGAAAAGGGAAGTACTGGCATAGTGTGTCATGCATAGCGTAGAAGAGCACCGTGCTCCTGGAACTGCAAAATCATAACCTCTTTTTTTGTTTGTTTGTTTGGTTTTTTTTTTGTTTTTTGGAGTTTTATTTAAATAAGCAGAACTAAAGGGGAACATAGTTGTTTTTTAAGGAAGTGATCTGTGTCACTGGATGTTGTAAGCTTTAGGTGAAGGGCAAATTTTAGAAGCCCCTGATGATATTTGATCTCCCTTCACTGACCACCCAACTGGTCACCTCTGTTTAAAAGTTCCATCCAGATCCCTTCCCAGAAATACATGTAAATGAACACAACAGAGAGCTTAGATGGCATCTGTTGCTGGATACATTGATGTGCATAGAAGACTTAAACACTTTGTGACAGCAAGTGTGTTTTTGTTGTATAAGCCATGTCAAAGGACAAGTGCCAGCTAGAGAAAGTGCCTTACCCAGGATCTTTTAAGAAGAGGTTAGCAGAGGCAGAAATCAAATACCAGTCCCTGGGAATCAGTCCCATGGGTCAGGCCAGCTTCCCCAGCAGATGAGACAGAGACACCTCAAGGTGGTTGCTCAGCTGGACTGCTGCCTCCTCAAATAGAAAGTGAGCGGTGCAGAAGTAGGCTGGCGCATAACTCTTAAAGAGCAAAAAAGAAAATTATAAAAGAAATAGGACACTAAAACTTTTCCATCTAGAGAGAGGGTCGTGCAAAGGCAAAGAAGTTAAAGAAGCTGGCTGTTATCATCTGATCAAACAGGCTGCGTTCAGGTCAGGGAGCTGGGCTGGAGCCTGGCATGGGCTTTCACAGAGTGAATGACAGGGGCTGCTATCAGTGGTGACAAGGTCACAGACTAGTAATTTATTAACCATTTATATTACTTGGTTTATTCACCATTATGCAAGAAATTGCAGAATTGTAATATACATTGCATGCTGCAGCTTATTTGTTCTCTTTTAAAGCAAATGGTGAGTTTTTCCATTGTGCTGAGGAGGTTTTGCCAAGACTACAAACTTGCACATATCAGCATAGGAATACATGGACTGTGTTAAAACGGGGGCCCATCTTGTCCTGTCTTCTGTCTCTAGCAGAAGCTGGTGGTAGATATCTAGGTATAAAGTAAGAGTATGCAATGATCTGGTCTGGCCTCCCACCACCATCTGTAACTTGAGGGACTTAGGGAAGTCTCATCTTTGTTTCAAGTAGTCCTCAATTTATACAACTTCAGGTTGCCTGATACAATGCTTGTGTTTAAAATATGACCATGAAAGCTAACATTTATGCTGCACTCTTCCTCCAGATAGGCCAAAATAACCAGCAGTCCTGCAGTCCCAAGCAAAGCATCACTTGGAGGGATCAGCAGTCTGTGCAAGGATGCAGCTGTTGCTACAGCACAGACTAGAAACTCTGAATGCAGAATAACAAGAAGTTAGGGGCCTTTCTCTCCTGTTACTCCTTGTAATTTATGTAAATATATTCTGGGATCAAAATGCTCTACATTTCCTGAGAAATTATGATGACAACTTCAACAAAGGCACAACTCTATCCTTTTATCAGCCTTTTCAGAGTCTTGATTTTTCCCTTCTCTAACTAAGCAGTGTTTCAAATTCCCAAGCAAAAGCCAAGGAGAGCCAAGTTAGAGTTTTGTCATTTTCTGAAAACCTGAACTCGGAGAATTTACATCCAGGAAATATTTATCAGATTGTCTCATACACTGCTCATACCTCCCCCAGTCAACTAACTCCCAGATTGCAGCTAAAATTCTTACTGTGTTAATTCTTCTGGTCCATTCTGAAAGATTTCATATGAAACTAGTTTTTTCCCCCTTTTCTTTTGGAGGTTATTGTAGTGTCACTGAATTTCTTTCCATAAACTCAGGCTTTGGGAATCCTTAAATAGCTAGTCTGCACCCTCACTGTGACTGTGGAGAGTGTTTTCAAAACAACTGTCATGCCAGACACGCCCACAATCATTGAGACATAATCCATTCTTTATTCGTGTTCTCATAAATTGCTTCATCCAGACCTTAAAGAAAACCTGTTTCTTTTCCTCTCTGGCTCCTGTTCTTATGTTTCAAAACATTTCATATACACAGTTGACTGCAATGCTGAATGGAAATCTCTGTATTGGATTTATCTTTAGAGACCTGAAGGGCAAGCCCACTCTATTCTCTGTTCAGTGCATAATTTGATTTATGCACTCTTTTTTATCACCAGCTTCATTGTCAGGAAGACATAGGCAAAGACAAGGTGAAGGCAGGGTATTCTGGGTAATCCCTGAGGGACCAAAGTCTTTGGTGTGTGTTTGTTAATTTTCTAGAGATCTTAATTGTGCTAAAGGATGTTGGGAAATGTCTGGAGGTCAGTGCTGGCATGTGGAGAAAATACTCTGTGAATTAGACACCAACTGAATTATTCTCTGTGATTTTGGGGACTGAAGAGTCTGCTAAGCTATTTTGGAAAACTCCTCCAGAGACTTATCTTTGCCATTAGGTATCTAAATAGTTTTGAAAAAAAAATCCATGGGTCTTGGCAGAAATCAGTTCAGTGTGTTTCAGAGTGCTGGAAATTCTGAACATATCATGTGAATAACACCATTCTGAGTGCACAGTTCCAGGTACCTAGAAAAACACTCTTTGCAGAAGGTGGATGTTCAGATTTGGTCCCTAGCAACTGATACATCTTCAGCATTGAAGCATGACGTACAGACCAAGGTTATCCAGCCCTACCTACCCTCTGAACACGTGAACGTGGACAAGAGGTTAAGGCTATATTTTGAAACATAACTTCCTCTCCCTCTCCCTGCCCAGCTGGAAGTGCCAAGCACTAATCCATCTTTCTGCATTCATCAGTTGTTCAGCACTTTTGAAGTTCAAATTCCCCAGCTGTTTCAGACAGAGTGCTTTAAAAATAGGGCAGAGAGAGAAATTCACCTGATCTTTATAGAAAGAGCTTTCTCTGGTATGCAGAAAGAATGCCTGTATAGACTAAAGGTATTCACGCTCAAGTAGACTGAGCTTGTCAACTTTTTTTCACTTGGGACACAAAACAGCCATCATTAAAGAACAGGGTCAGGTTTCACCTACTGACCTAGGTTTGGAAGGCAGCAGCAAAATGCAGAAGTTCTGGTCTCCTTAGCAAAGCTGACTTGTGCGTGTGCTTTACTTTTTTCTCTCCAGCAGTGTCCCATTGAGAAAGGCTTAAGCTGATGAAAAAAAAATAAAGATTTCCCTTTTTTTTCTGGTAGAGATTTAAGTGCTCTGAGGTCTCCTGCGAGCATACAACCTTCTCCTATGCACCGGGAGTCTCCGCAGCTGAGTATTTCCACGCCTCTGACTCTGCAGAGCATTCAGCCGAAGGGGAAGGACAGTTTTGCTGATGACATTGAGACGTTCGTTCAGTTCTTCCAGCCTTTTCCTTATCGACTGGACTTCCCTCACAAGGTTGTCCACAGCTGCAGAGACAGGGCGGAGACTACAAAGAGAGTAATACAGAAGAATAACTCAGCGTAGGGAGTGTTTCTGATAATGCAAAGTAATTTACCATGACCTTTATTTCTCAGTGGGTAAGGGCGCTTGATGATGAAAGAGTTGCGAGCAACCATTAAAAGATGCTTCAAAGCTACTGTGCTCCTTCGGTGATGGGAATTCATCTGAGATGCCCCATCTGAACCCTGGAAACCACCTTCAGGACCAGCGTGAGCAACGTGGTCTTTCCACCACCTTTTTTTAATGAGCATTAATTAACTAGGAGTACACATGGAGGCTGGGCCAGCGATTCCCATGGAGTACTGTTAGTTCTCAACATTTCTAATGAACCAGTCCGTGTCCCTGCCAGCAAACTCATAATCCAAAGCCCAGTACAGGATATACGGCTGGATAGTCTCATTACATCTTCCTGGACTAAAGTTAGAACTTTTCAAATACAAGACTTAATATCACCCCTGATAATCTTAGGCACCAATGAATTTCAGCACTGTCAGTGTAGATGTTGTGATGAATTCTGTGCTTATAACAACAGCTACCCATACAGCCAGGGAAAAATCCACTTGATGCCAAAGGCCGATGTATGATCTATCAAGTATATCCTCCTGAAACCTTGATTTGTACAGATACTGTGTGACCACCTGACTAGTGCCTTTTTTATTCTTCTAGCCTTTCCTCTTCAATTGGTTCAATGCATAGCATTTGCAAACTTTTTTTTCTTGTTCCTGAAGAGTACAATGAGTTATGGAAGACAGCCACTTTACTTGCTTTATGAACAATTCTGATTTAAGTGATATTAGGTTTCTAGTAATTCCCAGTATTCCCCTCTCCTCTTTTTCTTTCACTGCCTTTCCTACTCTCTTTCTGGAAATATGAGATTGAAGTAAATTTTGTGAGTTTGCTCAACAGCTAATATTTCCTGCAATGCAAAGGGGGACTATGATGACATGAACTAGTGAATAGCTTTCTCAGATCTAGCTGTTAGAGACTGGAAAAAAAAAATCACAGACCAAATCATCTTCTTTTCCTCGACCTGTGGCCAAGCCCATGTGTGGATTTGCAGCACAGTTAATTTTTTCCAGCCTGCTCTCAGGAGTGTGAGCAGCCAAGGGCATTATCTTTAGGAAGATTCTTGTAATACAGTGATGGCAGTTGAGAATGTTTCACAATAAATAGTTAGCAGAGTATTCATTTACTAATCAGAGCTGGTAGCACAACAGGTACTGAGACAGTATGTTTTCTTTCCCCTCAGCTGAGAAATACAAAAATTCGTCTTTAAGAAGATGAATCATGGACACCCAGGAGGACACCCAGGAGAGGACTGAATCCCACCTCCAGATGAGAGGAATTACCTGGAGAACTCAGGCAGGAGAGCATTTGGGTTGTTCAGCAGGGTATGCTTCATTTGCCAGAAGATGTCGTTTCCCCATTTCTCAAGGGTTTGAGTAATGCTGTTAACACCTTCTATGTTGACCTTGTCAGCTAGGTTAGCAGGATGTCCATGGAAAAGAGGAAAACAAATGTGTCAAAACAAGAAAATATGAGCCAGTGCTCCGAGTTTGATTCCGTTTCCCATCACAACTCAGTTGCAATGAAATGCCAAATATTAAACACATGGAGAATCTAAATTGAAAAGCAGATAACTCTCTCCCTCACAGTGTAATTCTCTGCCTCAGGTGCCACATTTTCTGCTGTCACTGGATATCCCAGCTGATTATTTCTAAAACCATTTTTTTTCCAGAAGTCTCAGCAGCTACCCAGGAATCACGAAAGAGCAGTCATGAATGAGCTCTATCTCACTCCAAGGACAAAATAAGTAAATCTGCAGCTACGAGTTACTGAACACCTCCCATGCTGAACCACCATGTGACCTCCTACCGCCTTCTCTGTAGTTCCATTTCTGATGCTGGTCCAGAAAGTCCTCCTGAGATTTACTGCAGGGCAAAAGGACGAAGAGGAGGAGAAGAGGAAGAGTCACCATGATGTCTGTTGTAGGATCTTGACTTCCCTCTGTCTCTGTGGAGACAAAAAGTCTTGCTAAGTGCTTTATTTCTTTTTTTCTTCTCTTTCTCCACTTCCCATCTCTCACTACAACACCAAATTTCTCTTTGGTGATGTTTTTATTTCAAATGTTTTTCAAGTTGCTCAGTCTAGGTTTTACAGAAGCACAGGGACTTTTCTTTTTCACAGGTATGAACTTTACTTCCTTTTCAAGCAACAGAGGAGTACTGAGATGCTTCATCAACTGGCAGCAGCTGGGGAAGTAGCTTTGTTTCATATGCAGCCATGTTGGGATAGCACCTTACAGCTATAATTGTTCTAGCAGTGTCAGGAGGAGGTACTACGAGATGTGAAAATCACTGCGTCCCTACTTTATATTTGGGAGAAACAGGGTAAACAACAATTAAACCATTTATCAAGTGTCTCATAGTGCCCAGAATAAAAAAATGTTCTTTTTGATCTGATCCACTAACCAGTGGCAATATCTTAGATGCTGCCCAGTGATGGAGCCTCAAAGGCAATCCCACCCCCATGCACTATCTCCACCTTGCCCGGGTGTCACAGGGTCAGTTCCTCCTGAGCAAAGCTGCAGAGTCAACAAGATGGCTGTATGAACTGATGTGAACACTTACCTAACGCCTTGTTTTCTTTCAAGTTGACCATCATTCCCAAGCCAAGGAAGTCAACCCTAACCTACAAGCCCTCCTGGGCAAGTACCATCTCTAAACGTAAGAGGATGGATCAGTCTCTCCACAGCTTACTCATGCTAATTTGTTATTCTGTCCTAATAAATTAGTCCCTCAGTGTTGAATCTGGTATTTTAATTTTTTTTAAAAAAAATGTCATGAACAGCTGTTCTGCTAGAAATTGGCTGAAAATATCCATTATGCACATACTGCACACAGCAAACAGAAAAAATGCATTGCCACGTTCATGGGGTTTAGTGATGATTTCGGTCATCTGTAGTCACAGTGATGGAGGGGCTCGTGTGAGAAGCAGGCACATCCAGAAAATCCAAATTATTCTCCTATTCAGGTACATGCATCAAAAGCCTAAGATCTCACTGCAAAATATGAGGACATTAAATTTCTTTTTGAATATAATATAGCCTTCATCTCCTAACCATCTGGGAAGAATTCAGTTACCTCAAAACCTACCAGAAGCTGTAGTAGATAAAGCAGTAAATAAATAATTCCTTTCACTTTGTGCCTTTCTTACATTTGATCACTAGTGCATTTTAATTGAAACTGCATTTATTTTTCCACTATTTAAAGTAGCAGTATGAATATAGCCATACTAATGGAAAATGTCATGATATTTTAAAAATATTACTTTCCACCTGTCAGGATGTAATTTGTATTTAGTATTCTTCATCTAATTGGAGTATTCATTTAAAGGAAAAATAAATTACCTTCTTCCTATCTCACTCTTGCATACACCTTTTCTTCCCCCTAACTCAGAGCTGCCAAAATAAAGATCTTTAAGAAGGTCTGACGATACCACCAAGGCTCATAATGAAAAGGTCTTCATGAACCTTCTTGAAATTATTTGCATTGACACCACACCTCCTCCACCTCTCAGCTTTCCCAGATAAATGCTCCAGCCTTTACAGCTTTTTTCTGTCTCTTTCTTTGAATGACTATGCCCTGCACATGCCTTTTTAATCTTCCCTGATGGGAAAGGACTTACCAGACACCAATGTGTCTAATTGCAAATTATTTGAAAATGCTGCCAACATCAAGGAGACAGTGTGGCTTCCAAGCTAATTGGAAAACTTCCTGGAGAGATTGTCCATTCCTTACTCTTTCCACCTCCCACTTGTTTCAATACCCCCCAGCTGGGATACTTTGATCTTTCTGTATTTGTTAAAAGAAGGGTGGTAATAAATTCCACCTACATCTGATATTGAAAATCCACCATACTTGAGTTCAAACTTTTTAAAACATCAGGTGTCCAAATGAATCACAATACCCACATGTTCTATTTGCAGGGCCCCTCACAGACCGGTTTCTTTGTAGCTTTGCTCCCTGCATTCCTGAAGGTCTACTGTAATTTATTATCACAGTAAACATCAGGTTATAATCATCTTTGAAGTAGATTCTCATACCTCAGACACACAGAAAATGAGCAATCTTCGCTCTCTTAGGTGGAATTGTAGGCAGCAAATGGATATTCAGTAACAAAGCTCCTAGCTGAAAAAGTCTGCAGGGTCATCTGTAACAGGAACCAGATCCCCAGCCAATTCAAATATGTCTTCTTCTCTTTTGCAGAGTTGCACTGGAAAGTACTGTCACAGGGTAGAACACAGATGGACAAGCAGGGAGAACTCTCTCACATTTGTGGATGGAAACCCTTTCCTAAATGCAGAGAATAACAACAGCAACTTATTAGCTTTGTCATTGTTACTATTAATTACAATAATATGCAGTGCTGTCAGAAAATTACATCACATTCTGCCCTTGGAGCAGGGTAGGCTCAGTGATTCACTGGACAGTCCCTTCATCTGCAGGCAATGAAGACCAACATATTTGTCTCATTATTACACAATTTTTTTTTAATCTTTTAACCTTTTTGATTCCTCACTTCAGCATGATAAAAGAGCTCAGCTAGCTTAATACCCTGAGCACAGCCCTGCTGGGATCAGCAGTTGTGCCATCCAAGCCAGAATCCCTGCCCCAAAACAAAGGAGTACTGCCAGGATTTGAACTCCCATCGCTGTCCCTCTCCCATTAACCCCTTTGGTTTCTTGTTGCTCCATTTCCAGGGCTCATCTCTCCTTACAGTGCAGTGGGTAATCACGCCAGAGCACTGAGATTCCCTTGATATCTGTCCCAGACTTTGATAACTGAGGTCAAGCATGATGGTTGCTCACCACTGCTTGTGGGCTGTGCTGTCTGCCAGGATCTGGGGGATTTGCCCAGGTTACCCGCTTCTGGTACCAAACAGCTTCATTTCAGGGAGCCCTCTCTCCCTGAAGCCTGAGGAGAACACACTCATCCTATTGCAGATATGTGAGTTGTTGCTTTATGATGCAGAGCTTGCCTGCTCCTTGAACATCACGGGGGCTTTAAACCTTTCCCTGTGTTTCTGCACTAAACACTGCTCTAAACACATGCCCTCTCCTGGGTGCCTGAGCATCCCAGTGAGTTAGCTTGAGCCCATGCTTGCTTTGAGAAGAGGATGTTGTTGATTAGAATTAGCAATCACTGCAGTGATACCTAAAATGAAGGATTTTTTTTCTGTATTTGAGCACTGAACTGCAAGTGAATTACATTCACGCTTTTCATTTGAGGTCTGTTCTCCTCTCATCACTTTTTCAAGTTCCTTTTGAGCTACTTTCAGACTGAAGCTGAAGGGTGATTCTGGATTTTGGGTTGTTTGCAAGGAAATAAAATATACTTTAAAGTGAATCGGGGAGTTTGATCTCAGGTAAATCATAAATACATAAAATATAGCTCTCACTCCAATGATAATGGATATTTAAACATCAAAGTATGTTTAAGATTCTCTATTTTGTAAAGGATCTCAATAAATAATAAAGCTATTTTTGCAGACTGTTGGAATTCCTCTATCTTTTTTTCCTTCTATCTCATTTATTTCCATTGCAGTATTTTAAGGTTATATTACTTACCCACACCCAACTAAAATGTTCTGGTTTATGTATTAGATTCAAGAAGGTTTACGTTATATAAACCAAACAGATTCATATTTTAAAAAAAAACATATTGTAGCTGCATACAATTTCTAATGCCCGTTCTGTAAGACTCCCAGCTTGGGATCTTGAAAGGTCTCTGAGCATTTAGAGGAGAAAGCTGCCAAGCCTGTGAGTCCAGAACAATCAAAGTATTTGCAAGCTCTACTTGCAAAGCGGATGGCATTTGTTAGCTCTCCAAGCAAAAAAAAAAAAGGAAACATTAGCATATGCTTGTAGAATTATGTAATGGTGGAAAGATCGTGAAAAAGGCCAAAAATAATTTTAAAAATTGGATCCCACAGTATTAACCCAGCCACAGTGGTATAGCTAGAACATCACCTGTTTCAAAAGTCTTTGTTATAAATCCATTGTAATGCAATACTCTTCAATTTACCTGTATGGGTATAATGCTATATGTTGGTACACATGCACACACACACAGAGACCTACATTCAGTTTGGGGTTGGAATAACGATATGTAGGAATAACAATATCCTGAATTTTTCAAGTTTGGCTACAAACTTGAGTTAAATAGTGCTTTTTCATATAACTAAGAATTACACTGCTCATTTTCTACCTGGATGTTGTGTGAAAGTGAAGAGCATCTGAATCCCTGAAATAGCCTGACCACCCTGTCAAACAAGGAGATCTGATTGACAGCCCTGATGATAGACAGTTAGGGTGATGCTGTTGCCAGCAGGCAGCCATACTGGTGATGAAGAAGAGAAAAAGCCATCCAGGTGCAAAGCACACATCTACTGCAACACTTCTGCTGCAATTCATAACAGCAAAGTTAGTAAAGTATTGTAGGTTTTGAGGAGGTAATATTCACCTTCTGCCCCTTCTCCAGGTGTGCCTGCTTTTTCAGGATATGTCTTATCTTCCACTCTCTCTCATTTAGTGCTTGGTCCTTCCTCTTAGGAAGCTCCCTCTCTCTCTTTAGATAGGCACTCACAGACCTTGCACTCTCCATATCTGTCTGACAGTCTGCCTGACTCTAAGGATTTGCTTTCCCTTTCTTTCTCCCTACTTCTCTCACTCTGCACACCCCTGTTCTCTGGAAATGTAGGTAGCAATCCTCCAACCTCCACATCCGTGCCAGTCTGCACATATTCCCTCCTCTCCTGGCTCTTCCCACAGGTGCCTTTAGAGTCCCTCAACACAACAGCCTCTTTCTGAGGTGTATGGATATGTTTCCTCCAGAGGAAGAAAAAAACCATTCCTGGGAAAGAAGGCAGAGAATTGTATACAAGCATTACCTTTGCTCTTGAGGCCAGTTCTTCTGTGATGGAGCTTCCAAATCTCTGCCTTCCTGCTCCTTTCTTCCCCTTACTACCCCCTCTGCATTTCAGCTTGCAACGAGTGACGTGTCCCTCTTCATTTCCCTGCTTTCCACATTTCCACAGTCTTTCCGTGGAGCCTCCTCCAGCTGTACCTCTCTTACCCCTCCCTCCCACTCCTGCAAACTAGCCACCTCTCCCCACACATGGGAGCCTTATGGGAAGGAAAGCCTGGGCAATGGAGCCCTTCTCAAAACCAGCTCTGTCTCCAAGGACACCCGCGTTATCTTTGCCCCCGGTTCTTTTGGGCAGCTCTCAACCGCTGGCTCTCTGGCACAGCTGTATGACTTCTCGTACTAGTCACAGTTTCCACTATGCAGTGCTTTCCTCTGGCTGCTTGAACCCTCCAGCCATCCAGTCATGAATTTGTTCACCGCGTTCTTCCTGCCTTTTAACTAACACGCCAATTAATTCCCTGCTGATTAGTTCATTCCTGATGCACTCTGCCAAATCTATTTCTAGTGGAATAAACAAGGAGGGATGAATCGGCTGCAGTGTTGTTGTTTTTTTCCCTTGACCCCCTCCCCCAGGTCTGCACTTGCCAAATCGAACAGGCTTTGGTCTGGTCAGTACTTAATAAAGAGGTTTCAAAACAAATGCAAGGCGTTAAAAGGGATTCATTCTGTGAAGCAGGGGGTGAAGCCCTGAGTCTGGTCCCATGTCCATGTCAAACTGATATTTTGCTGTGATTTGAGAGGATGTGCAGCCACCACAGCCCGAAGCTGCAGAATTGCTGCACATATCGGCTCATGACTAGACCCATGGCACTGTTTGCGAGTGCCTTGGCCAAATCTGCATTCTTCTTGATATTACTTCTCCAGTATCAACTGGCAAGAACACCCTCTCTGTTTCCTGACCAGCCTATTCTTACTTAACTCAGTTTTCCACAGCCAAGACACTGCACTACACAGTGAGAAAAAGATGCTTTTCTCACAAGGCAAAGGACTGTTTAGCCACTCAGAATAAAAGCAAACACCCAGAAGTAAGGAACCAGAGGATATGTGCAAGTAGTAACAGGTAGAGCAGTTAAAAATCAGTATTGTGATTGCAACAGAGTGATGCTGGTGTAAACCAGTTGAAGAGCTGATTGTGAGGAAAGAGGAGTGGGTTTTAAGCACAGTCCATAAACATCAGCCAGCACTATCATTTATTCAGCCACTTAAATCCAGTCAAGGAGAGGTTCCACTGGAACCAGACTCAGGGATATCTGCTTCTCTGACACCAGAAGCATGTGGTTTTGGCTGCTCCTGCTCCCCCAGTCCCACTGGCTCTGTGGCAGGGAAATTTCTGAGAAGACTGCCTTATTTATGGAGCCTTGCCACTGAAACAGCAGGACACTCATTTGCAAAGTTATAAAACACCAGTTTTTAAAATCAGTGCACAATATACAGGCTTAACTCAGACCAGCCTCCGGAGGAACTGGAAACATATTTTTTCAGCGCTCAAACAAGCAAACAAAATGTCCAGGCAACAGGCAAATAACCCAAACAATCATCTGCCTCCAGCTGTTCCCCATTCAGCATGTGGCAAACACAGTCCTGTTACGCCTTTGCATCTCCCTGCTAAGAGGAAGCGAACTGCTGATGGTCAGTGTGAGATGGGGACAGCAGCTTGAATGCTCTGAGCAAGAACCCCTCCACGGGGGCACGACACAGAGACCTGGCTGAGCAAAACTTATGGCACTTCACAGCACACATCGACCCAGTGTTGGCAGACCCAGCTGCTCAGAGGGAAGAGGGCAATTCCCAGTGGCACATTATGATGTATGCTTGCTGCTGGGAAGTTTGTGGGATTTTGCAGCAGGTGCTGCCTTCCCTTTTGTATAACATATCCCGTTACTATCTACCCTCTCCTTCTCTTGATTGCTTCGTACACCACTGGGCACTTCTCTCTGGGCTCTCAGCCACAGAGTGCCCAGCACTGGCAGAACAACATTGAGACTAGAGACAGACCCATCAGGAGTCTGGCTGGGGCAGCTCTCTGCAGTAACTCCCTCAACTAACACACCCCATGCCAGCCCCTGTGAAGGCAGCATGTAGGCACATCCCACAACCTCAGGTGCTGCACAGCTGAAACTTTTGTACAGTTCTGACCATCTTTTGGCCTTTTCTCATGCTAGGGTGAACTGGTGTTGGTTTTACTGCATGGGTTCATTAGAAACTCCATGGTCATCTGCACTACTTAAAACTTCCTAAAGTGTGCCTGCTGTTTTCCACCTGCTAAAATGTTATTAGCACTTTTCCTGAGTTTATTTGCCTTTATTGCTTCTTACTGTTATCCTTCACTGCTTGATTGTATTTATTTTGTTGTTTGAGCAAGCATTTCCTATTTATTGCAATGTCTACTCCCGTGTGATGACTCTATCATAGAAGGACTCAGCCAGGCACAGGAGGAAAGAGGATGGTGTTCCCGGCCTTGTCATGTAGCCATGCAGAATAGAAGGATGGGATGAATAAAACAGGTAAAAGCATTAGCTTAGCACTAATAGGAATGCAAAGATACAGGTTATTTCTTCCCTCTGGACACTTGGAAAAAGGTATAGTTGAGAACAGCTCCTGCCCCAGCAGCTTGTCAGGAGGTGATTGCTCCTCTGATCTTATAGCAGAGCTGTGTATGCAATCACTCCATTGTGCAGCTCCGCATGAGTGACCTTCTCTAGCTTGAGAACCTTAAATAGCAGTGTTTAATGTGGTTCCTTTCAGGGTCAAGGAGCAAGCAGAGGTTTCTGTGCCAGCAGGCTGGAAAAGCCTGTAATCTCTGGCAGACAGGTGGCAAGAAGCAAGGGGTGGCACAGGCTTAACACTGATGAGGGGCTGGTGGCTGTGTATTTTCCTGCTTTTTGGCTTGTAACGTTTTTCTAAATGACCACATTGTCTACACAAAGCTCTCAGACTTCCAAGCTTAACCCCAAATGTCTCATTTTTCAGCATCTGGCTTTTTCAAACTGCTTTGGAAAAAAAATAAATAAAATGAACAGTGACGTTCACATAAATTAATGATCTATTTGCAACTTTTTGATTGATACTAGAACACTTGACAGGTCCAATTTATATGCAAATCAGCTTACATTCACAGCATAAAGAAGGAAAACTTCATTTCTCATGCTTTGCAAATCATTAAATCCTCTGAACATATTGCGTAGTCATATGTTCCTCAAAAGCATCGGTTTAACCACAAATCACTTGTCCTTGCAATCCATTAGCCTCACAGAGAATTTTGGGCTTGGGGAACAAGCCATTTTTGTAGGGAGGCATGAAATTAAGAGTGGGCTATGCTGTACTACAAATGTAAAAGCGTTGCAAACGATGGGCTTTTGCACTGTATGTGTGTGTGCCAGATGTTAGAAGATCACAAATGAGGACACCAGACTTCCCAGTTCCTGCTTCTGGCTTTTTCTGCCATTCCTTTGCTCCCAGCTCTAATTGGTACCAGAAGCATTTTCTTAGAAGGAGTCACTCAGCTGGACTGCTCTTGCCCTGTCTATCACAGGCTTTGCTAACTGAGACTTGAAAAGGATCCAGGATCTATCCTGTAAATATTTACACAGATACAGGACTGTCACTGCTCTTAAATCAAAGCCTGGAGGACAGGAAATGGCATATGGAACAGAAAGACTCTGTATTCAGAAAGACCTGGAAGGGAAAGAATAACAACAACTGTGATGGCTTCTCCAGAGTTTGCCACCTGGGACTGCCCCCACAAGTGCTGTGTTCTCATGTAGGTCTCTCTCTGAAGCCTGGTGACATCACTGGAAAAAAGGCCTCTGGTACCAAAAGATTTTGGATCAGAACTATTCTCTTTCCCATTCATATCTGAAAAAAAAATTCTCTTCACCAGCTAGACCACTTGGTGTCTCTCTTCTGCTCCTTATTTGTTGTTAATATTTAATGAGTTCCAGGACAGACTTGGATATGAAAGACTAAGTATATTATTTGCAGAAACAGCACCTGAAACAGGGGAGAGCAAGAGCAGCAGCAGATGCTGAGGAAATGTGATGTGTTAATTAGCCAAGCAGTCTCTTTTGATGTATTTAGCCAATACTCCTTCCTCTTATTCAGTGACAAAGGACATTGCTTTGTGATTTCTCACACAAATCATGACTGGAAGTGGCAGTGTTAGATGGCCCATGTGTGGGCCTGGGAACCAGGAAGCTGGAGCCTTGTGGCTTTGAGGAAGCCACAAAACCCTCCTTGCTCAATTTCCCCATTGTGGGAAAGGGAGAGTTCACTTCTTCACGTACCTCGGAAGGCTGCGGTCATGATTGAGGACAGCTTTGGAAAACAACCTGGCCATCTTCTGTAATTAATCAATGACAACAATAAAATAAAATAAAATAAATAAAATAAAATAAAATAAAATAAAATTACAAAATAAAACGGAAACAACTAGATTTCTTCCAACCAAAAGCTTTCCAAGAATGAAGGCATCTATTTTATAGCAAGAACAATTTAAAAGGACTGGCACTTTCTGTGCAAACCCCTCAGGATGACAAGCCTGTTCTCCATCTGTCTGTGCCCACACAGTCGTGCAGGCTGAGGAGATCCGGGCTGTCCTCGGTCACAGCTCGCCGACCCCGGCCCGCCCCTGCCTGCGGGTCTCTGCTCCTCCAGGTCATCAGGGACACGAGGGGCCACGGCCCCCCTCACGCCTGGGAACTACAATTCCCAGCAGGCCGCGGGGAGGCGCGGGGCGGTGCGGGGCTGGCGGCGCGCGTGCGCACTGCCGTGTCAAGCATGGCTACGGTGCTGTCCCGGGCGCTGAAGCTGCCGGGTAAGGGCTGCGCGCCCGCGGGAGGGATCGGGCGCCGGGCGGGCCGGGGGCACGCCAGGCCAGGGCAGGGCAGGCCAGGTGCAGCCGCGCCCGGGGCAGCCCTGATCACGGGAGGCGCGGTGCCTCTGCTGAGGGCTGCGGGGCGCGTTGCCATAGTGATGTGGCGATGTGGGCCCGGGGGTGCAGGCGATGAGGGGCGGCCGGCGGGCTCCGCGCGGGGCCCGCGGCTGAGGAAGAGACGCTGGGGCCGGGGCGGCGTCTCGGGGCCCGGAGGGCGTCGTGTGCGGCTCAAGGGGCCTGGGCCGCGGCCCTGTGAGGGGACTGCGCGGGGGGAAAGAAAGCGCAGACCCTATCAGATCCGCTCCTGTCGGGTTTTACCCACTGAAGCCAGGCCAGGAGTTCGGTGAGTGCCACTGCAATTACCCAGGTAAATGTTTAAAGCCTGCCTGCCGCCACTGCACCTTCCAGCCAGAGATCTTCAGCGAGATGAAAGGATATTCAAGCATAAGGGGCTATTGTGTGCGGTGAGCAGCAGTCCAACAGCTATTCTCTTCAGTAGGGAGATTAAAAGGGAATTAAAATACCTTGCCGAACCAGATCTTGGGAGCATGCTAATTGCTGTTGGATGTACTGTAGACGGTGCCAATGCACCTGGCTGCATTAATTCCAATGGGAAAGTCCCTCATGGCTCTTCCTAAAAGTGTCTTGCATTTGGGACAGAGACAGGGCCCAGCTGTGTGCTGCTGGGAAGGGCTCCTCCTTGGCACTACACACCACTGTGGTCCTGCACTGCCCCAGTCTGTGAGGCTGCACTCAGTGGACTGATATACTTTCTTCTTCCATCAGTCCATGGAGGTCACAGTAATGTCTTAAAGGTCCTTCCTGCCGTCTTTTCATAACCCTTGCCAGGAGTCATTACTTTTAGTTTATGTGGTGCCTGTTGAGTCTCATTCAAAGAAATTTTGTTTGCAAGTCGGTTTTTTCCTGGTTTTATATTTATATAAATATATATAATATATATATATGTCTGTCTAAATGGGAAGGAATACATTACCATGAGGTCTGTTTAGGAAGAGTGCAAGCTGGTAGGTGTAAGTGTGTGCATTAGGACGTGACCACTGGGGAACTGTGCAATAAGAAGTACAGATCTCTCCTGGGAACTTTGGAACCAGCATGATCTATTTGAGATCTGCTGTTGGGAGACACTGGTTTGGAAAAGATCTTAACAGGCCTTGCAGCTGCACTTAAGAGAACAGTTCTTGCATCAGTCCTTAGGTTAAACTGCAGAAATCATACCTTTCTTGTGTGTTTAATTCTTAAAAAATGCGACTTCCAACAGCAATGGGAAAGGAGAAAGCCTGTTGCTATATCTGTTTTTCCTGCTGCATCTCGTTAAATTAACTAAAAATCAATATGTGGCGACTTACCTCCTCATGGGCTTAGAGATATGTCTGCAGTACCCAGTGACTGGTGCCTGCCAACTGCCAGAAAAATAAACAGAACATGAGGTGAGTACAACAGATACTGGAACCAGTGTGCCATCATTGGAATAATGCACTGAAAACTGCACTCTCCTAAAATCCAAAATCTGCTCTTTTCACTCCAAAGTGAGTGCAAAGAAAAGCCTTTCCAGTCAGTCGAAACCAGAAAAAGTAAGATTACAGTTAATATCTTTGAAGCTATCAGCACTAGAAATGAATATTTTATTATGATTGGGACCTCACTTCAACACAGACCACCTCACGGGTGCCTTCTTTCCAGATGATCACACGATGATCATCTGTTCTTCACTGAGAGGTCACATTCTTCTACTGCAGTAGTTGCAAGAGCTGTCTGTGCAAAAACAGCATTTGGCAAATACACGGGGCATTTTCAAAGTCATAAAGTGCAATTTAGAGACCTACTGCCATTGAAAACCAGTACGTTTGGGGCATTTTCCCTCTGTTCTGCCTTTGAAAACCTCCATCATCAGTATTTGCTTTTTCTTCCAGTAGCTGCAAAAAAGAAAGATAATCCAGGGTGATGCGACCAGTAGCTTCCTCTGATTGTAACCACGGGCCACTGAATGGGAACCTCTGTTTCATCACTGGTGGAAAAATGGAATATGATTTAGAGCAGGTCAGAACAGAAGACGCTTTGTTGACTCTACCTGTAGGAGGGAGGAAACAGAGCAGTAGGGAAACTGACTTTGCTGATCCTAGCTCCATACCTGTAAAGTGGATGCAAGGTTTATATACACTTGGAGTCTCTTTGGAAGACAGATAAGAAAGTGTGAGTTACACATATTGGTACCTACATAAGGCCACAGAACTGCCGCTTGCTTTAGCGCAGAGACTAATTTCTCATGAAGGCTGCACAGTGGTTATTGTTTCAGGAGATATGGTGAGAGTTTGACCAAGAGGCCAGCTCAGATCTTAACATTTCTACTTCCATGATGGAAAACTGAAAACTGTATGTATTCCCTGACAGCTGATTGCTTGCAACAGAGGCAGTTTTAGCTTTGTGTTGATGGACAAACTGTTTTCCCCCAG
Source organism: Falcunculus frontatus (assembly GCA_013398115.1). Lineage (NCBI taxonomy): Eukaryota > Metazoa > Chordata > Aves > Passeriformes > Falcunculus > Falcunculus frontatus. Next base: position 84,509 of record VZRV01005701.1, on the reverse strand, counting down.
CCTGAGCCTTGTTGTTGACCAGAAAGGAAAGAATTTGACTTCTGGAGCACTTATAAATAAATCGTCATTCTCTAAATGGTGTGAGACTGCCTGTGTTTTCACACATTCTTTTATGTTTGTGCTTTTGTGCTGAAAAATCGTCTGGGAGTGATTAGTGAAAGCCAGGTGTGTTATCCCTCCTTCCCACAGCAAGTGACCAAAAACTTGGATGAAGAGTCATGTTCCTTCTGCTCTCTCTCCAGCCAAGTGAATCATGAGTTACATGTTCTGTGCACCACAGAACAGCCTTGGGAGGCTGAGCTGAGCACATCCTCGCCAGCATTCCGGACACATTCCCAAAACACCTACAGATTGGTTAAGGTTCTCACTGAACAGTGGGAGATAAGCGTTTGAATCCTTTGAGATTAGATATACAATTGGGTTTGACGTGCTAGATGAGTGCTCCAACAGCGCTTCTTAAAGGGCAGTATCTTCCCTTCTTTTGGCTTAAAAAAAAACCAACTCAGCAGGGCACTTTATGCCTGACTTTACTGAGTGGCTGTGCCTTGTGGGCGTGCCAGATAACCTTTTGAGGAAAGACAGGGTGAAGGAGTGCCGGTTTCTGATTCCTAGTAAGGCTTAGTCATGAATTAAGACTGAGCAGCTCTCTGCTTTATAGCTCTCCTATAATTTTGCAGATTCTTTCCTATGTAGATCATCAAAAGCTGTTATTACTGTGTAGTAGCTGTTTTCTAGCCACTGATCAGTGATTCTCAGTAGGACAGGTGTTCCTGTTACAGATTGTGGTTGACACCACTGCCAGCATCTCGGTCCCTGCCAGTTCAACGAGTGGGTGAGCCATATTTTCAAGGTCCTTTCTGTCTCATAGGGATCCAGAACAAAACTGTTCCAGATAAATTTAATTGATACCAGTGCTTTCAGTTGCTCCAAGGATGAACAGCAGGTTCCAGTCTTTTGGTTGACTGTTTGGCATTAAAATACTTAAACAAAACATAGTATATCTGAAGCATAAGTATGCTTTGAGTTGTTTTACTCCAAGCTCACCAGTTTCCAAAATCGGGAGCAGTTTAGTTAACATAACTGTCTGACTTTGACTTCCCAGGCTAAATACCATTTACTCTTGGGCCAGCCACATTTGTTTTTCATGCCATTCTGACCTGGCTTGAACTGGCACATCTGGATCTCTTGTGAGAAGCTGCAAATACCCTGGCAGTGAAACCTCTCTGGAATTTTTTGTTTTGACTGGGTAGTCTTTCAGTCACTTTTTAGCACAACCTACAGTATAGACACCTGTGAAATTTACACTGCAACCTCTGAGCAGAGAGCTGTGTGCCACCAAGGTCCGTGGTCTTCTGTGCACTTACAGCATGGAGCCAAGGTTATCAAGACTTGCTGAAAACCCCACATTTTGAGCACGTTTAGAGCAGAAAAATGTGAAACAATGCAGTATGTCACAGAGATACACCAGACTGACCTGCAGGAACGCAGTATCTCTTGGTTGGGTGCTCTGCCTCCACAAGGAACCGCTTTTTGGAGCATATATGTGCACCAGATGTTTTGAGTCTTTTGTAGAAGCCCATAGTTCAAAAAGGAAGAGTCTGACTTTGATATGTGAACTTGTTGGATGTTTTTATTTCCTTCTGTTCAGCATAGGCAAGTTATCCTGGCTGTTCCACGTAGTGTGGGGCATTTGGGTTTTAGTGGGATTGAAAGTTTTTCTTAAATCCTAAAAATGAAGCTGAATACCACTTATAAGTGGTAGATGAAGGGAAAGTGAAGGTCCTTTTGTGGGATGAGAAGTGAGGAAGAAATGAGATACATGTGCTGCAAAATACACTCTAGATTATACAAAATAAGTGTATTGCACTAAGTAAGTACTACAGTACATCTGTAACTTGAGTGTCTTTAACAGGAAAACCAGAAGTAAGGTATAGTATCTTAGGAAGAATAATCATGAAAGCCCTAAAATTTCTACTTTGTAAAGCCTTCCCATCATCTTAGTGTCTGAGAGGGGTTAGCTTGCGTATTTTTGCTTATTAGTTATGCCTTGCATGTATCACTTGAGGAATCTTCGGGCACAAGCTAGTTCCTGTCTCAGATCAGCTTTAAACAAAAGGAAATGAGACAGATACCTGGGATAGCAAAGTCCCACCTTGGAATACGAGAGAGAAAGAACCAGACTGAGACTGCAATCATCAGAGCAGTGGCCATGGCTCCATGCCCAGCCTTGTGGCACAGGGCAGCTCCCTGAGACGTGACCCTCCACTCGTAGCTCAGGGCAGTGAGTCTGCGTGATCTTTCTGTCCCCATAAACAGATGGCGCTGGGCTTATGCCAGGGTGTGTGACCAGCCTCTACACCTGCCCTCGCCACACTCCCTGCGGCTGTCTAGGGCTTGGGGGAGAAGTCGTCTGTGTGCCGGGCATCTGTGCAGGAGACACCTAAAGCTAAGCTACTTTCCTGTACCACCACCTGAAGGGATCAGTACCAAGTTATCTATCTTGGCCAGGCTGAGCACAGGCTGTTGGCTCTGGTGGGAGCAGGAACAGAGCAGGTGCACCGTGGTTGCCTCCTGCAGGGGTTGGAGCATTCCCTTGCGCAGAGCTGAGACATGCAGAGAAGATGGTGTCTTGGAGGAGCAGCCTGATCCCTCCAGACATCAGCATGTTATTGGCCCAGAGGGGCAAAATCACTTTTCCCTCATCTTCAGGGAGAGTTCATGTATCTCTTTACCAATCAAGAAAGTATTAGAATTAAATCAGCTGTGAATTCCATATGGACATATGCATGCACATACATATATGTATACACACAAACACATTTGAGGAAAATAAGCTGTCAGCATCTTTCCTCCCACAGTTGCTACTGTGAAACAGGGAGAGACCCTGTAATTTCTCTCACACTTCTCACTTGGATCCATGCAGAATGCAGACTGCTCTGTCATCCCTTATGTATCACTCTCCACTGCAGCCTTTTCTCTACTGAGAACCTGCAAAGTGAGGAACTCATGTTTATTGTCTCTCTCCATCTTTTTTCTCAGGAAAGAAGAGCCCAGACCTTGGGGAATATGATCCCCTCACTCAGGCTGACAGTGATGAAAGTGAAGATGACCTTGTACTCAACATCCAGAAGAATGGGGGGGTCAAGAACGGGAAGAGCCCCCCTGAAGAGATGCAGGACCCTGATTCTGATGTGGAGGTTGGGATGACAAAGCAGCACACGTCAGAGAGCGCGCCCGAGGGTTTTCCTGCAGAGACGGCTGGGAGTTTGGAGCAGAAGGCTGCTCCCTCCCTCATGCCATACCTGCGCACTGCGATCTTTTTGCTCACTGTGGTGATCTCGATGATTCTTGTGTTGGTGTGCGCATTTCTAATTCCCTGTCCCCCTAGAGACTTGCATAACACCTGGAACCGCAACCTAGGTCAGGGAGCAGGTGAGAAAGCCCCAGGAACAGTATCTGGCATGGGGGAGGTGGCAGCTCCCAGGCTGGGCATCGGTGGGAGAGACCTATCTGGGAGAGCTAGGTCAGAGCAGAGACCCTCCCTCACCACTACAGATGCTCTGAGATAATAGGCGGCTGTATCCTGCTCACTCTTGAAGCTGAGGCCTGTGAAATCTGGCATCAGTAGATAACAGTGCCACAAAATTTTGTTTCTGCCAACATCAAAAATTATTTTGACTCTTCTTCCATCCTACCTTTTTGTCTGGATATTGTGCTCTGTTCCAGATGGAGATGGCCCAGCCCACTTTAAAATACAGTGCCTCCCTTTCTACAGCCTGGACTTTACCAGTACCTCCATGCTGAAGTATGTGGTTGTGTTCGAGAGGAGAGGGATAGAGGTCTTTGTGTCTTCTAACTAGCTTAACTAACCTTTTTCCATTGTCTTTTTGTCCTGCTTGAATCTATAAATCAACATTTGAGATATTTTGTTATCCTATGTGGGCCACTGGTAACATTTCTAAAGTATCTCCCATTCTGGCTTCTGCAATAAAGTAACACTGTTTTGTGAAATAATTTCTGCCAGGTCTAGATATGTCTCTCCCTCCTTGCTTTCTGCCCCTGGCTTCCAAAGCTAAGCTTTTCATAAGATACGTGGCTCCACATTGCCTCAGAAATTGAAGTGGGAAACATGAATCTTTTTCTGTTAGCTCCTCCATTTTTCCTTTTCCTTTCTCTGACCCAGATGCTATATTTCTGCCTTTCCATGCCATGAAAGATCTTACCATGGTGTGAGCTGCCTGCCCTTGGTGGTTCCTTAGAAGACTTTGCAAGGCTTGTCTACCCACAAGTCTCATTTCTGGGCCAACCCTCCTCTCCTGGTGTGAAAAATGAGGGTGGCCTTTTTGACATGGCGGTGACTCTGCGTAATTGTTGCAGGTGGTGTGTTATCCCCACTGGAACTGTGTGATGTGAATGGTGATGGGCTCCCTGACATCCTCATTGTCTTCACTGCCTTGATGAATGCCAGTGTCATGGGTAAGCACTGCAGCTCCTTTCCGTTCCTCTTCATGTGTCAGTATTGACCTTTGTATGTTTGTCTTACGCACAGGAAGAGCTCCTGCCGCTGCAAATCCACTGCGTTGCTCTTTTCAGAGTTCCTTAAAATTGCTGGTGTACTGTGCCTGTGGTTAGTCATGCTTAAAATTTTCATTACAAGCCTGTGCTCCCATACCTTTTGGTCAACATCATGTGTTTGCCCTTACCTCGTCTTGGGGCAACTCCATCTCTTTGTCCTGCATTTGTGCACCCTTACTTTGTTTGTAGGTTAGTGTTGTAGGAAACACCCTCACTTTGCTGCCTTTTTCTCCAGGTCACTCCATATACTTGCCAGGCTCCAAATCATTGTTAATTCACAAATAATAGACTGATGATGAGGAAGCTACTGTGCCTGGCTGTTTCGCAGGTATTGCCCTGCTTCCTCCTCCTGGCTGCCTTGCTCTCTTTGTTAGCTCTCACACCCTCCAGGTAACATAGCAGAGCCTGCTGATACTGGCCACCATTACACAGAGGCTGCCAAATCTGGTGGCATCCTATTGCCCTGGGCTTCTAAAGTCCTGCAGGTTCCCAGCTGCCTGCTGTACTGCGTCTGCCTATCCTGGCATCGCCTGCTACTAGGTGAATCTGTTCAGTCTCAGAGATGTATTCAGGGAGCAAGCATACATTGCACAACCTGAAGAAAATTCTTGTGGGAGCAAAATGCCTTGGCTCTTCAAAGAGGTAATAAAAATATTGTTGGAGGATAGGGAAAATGCCTTTCTCCATGGCCCAAGCAAGGCCCTTGGTATTTCACAGCAAGTCCTATAAAAAGAAACCTATAAACATAGAGAAAACTGTAAAGCAACTTAAAAAATAAGTGAGAGAGGAAGATACTGTTGATAAAAGGGCCATATTCAGTTCATATAGATTGTCCTTGCATTCTGTATTTTGCCATTGCATTGTTTTTATTTTTTATCCCAGATATACATATAGTCAGCATGCTCTGAATGAAACTAGTAATACCTAGTGCGTCCTGGGCTGCAAGACAAAAACCAGACGCTAAAATAGGTGTAAGCAGATCACAGTCCAAAACTCACTGGATAGCTGGATATCAGCCTACCTGTAGCTTGTGCTTGGAGCATTCACGCAGTGCCAAGTAGAGATAAGCTTGGGATAGGCACCCAGCGGAGTAAACTGTGATATTTTTAACTTTTTCTCCAGCTTGTACACACAACGGCTGTGAGCTGCATTCAGGAGTTCGTTTTTCTTGGTCCCTGTCGATGTAACAAAGATAACTTGACCTGGGGCAACCCCTTAGCATAAGCCATATGATTTTCAGTTTGAGAAGAGAGTGAATTTGATTTAGAGAGTGGACTCAGACTTGTATTTAGCCAGTGGCCCATATATGCCTTATTTGTCATCAGGTCACATGTTGTATGTGTTGCTAGTGAGACAGAAGCTGACCGGGTCTGTTGTTATTTTGAAATGTGTGGGAGTTCATCTTAAACTGTGATATGACCGTACTAGGTGGAGATTAATTACAATAACCGCTCTTATAGCTGAGGGCAGGCTGAGCTAAAAGTTGATCACATTTGGAATCAGAGCCAACAGTCAATTGAAACAGCATAGACTACTTTATTTCACAATTATTTTGTGCTAACTGGTGAATTGGAAAGAGAACGCCAAGTTTCACCAATTGGTTGCATTCAGTCTGTTTTTCACAATAATGAAACTCCTTTGGAAAACAAAGGAAAAAGCTCTCAGACCACCAATCACCTTCTGTTGCTCCAGAATTACAAACAAGTCAGCACTTTCATATGAGGTGACATCTGCCTTGGGAGTCACTTAAGGTTTCCCCTTGGTGCTAGCTGTTTTGTTAAGGGAGAGGGGACCAGAAGAATCAATCTGGTTTGACAGCACTAAATTTCACAGGAGGAAGTCAGCACAACTGAGCACATTGTCCCTAGGAACTTGGTTCTCTCTGCCCAGCTGACCACATTTCTTATTATGAGCTCAGGTCCAACCTCCATGATTGTCTGGGCTGTTGAGTTTCAGCCCAGCTTGTTTGGAGGTCACTGCTAGGCTCTGCAGCAGAGAAATTCAGCCATGGGGTGACATTTGACCTTTGCTTTCAGGCAGTATGGATTTGTCTGTCTTGAACTGCTCAGCTCCAGGAGCTAGAGCTGGAACTCCAGCACAAGGACCCAAGGCAACATGATCACAGTAATCCCTCTGATACCAAGGAATTACATCCTCTCTTTCCTGCCTCTTCTAGGTGTCTCTAGACCCTCCGTAACTGTGGTGGCACTTTCTGGTATGAATGGCAGCACCTTGTGGTCCATCCAACTTCCAGAGGAGACTCGGAGTCTGCAGTGCAATGGGCTGTCACTGGGGGCAGCTGCAGGGCCTGTCTGCCTTGTTACAGGAACGTCAAAATTCCTCAGCCTTCTCAGTGCCTCCACAGGTAAAGTCAACTACCAGCATATTAGAAATATGCTACTGCTTTTTTGTTTTCTTTGAAGGACTAATAAGCATGAATAATTTGGTTCTGGCACGTCACGATGGCTATTACTTAGTGGCACACAGGAAGCAGTCAAAACACTAATGAGTTTCTAGTTACACAGGATAAGAGAATCCAAAACATTTCATCTCTGTGGCAGCATCTTTGTCCTACATCTCAGAATATTTCAAAGTGTTAATCTTATCCTGTAGCATCCCCATGTCATAAAGAATATGTAAAGTCTGTTCTCATTAGCCTTGAGCTGCTGGTACAACTCAGGACCTACCTAACAGCACCACAAAGCTGAACAGCATTCTTGGAGAAGTTATATAAGGATATACACGACATCCAGGAAACCTTGCAGAGAAATTAGGCCCATAGTTGAATTGATTAGATGTGAATGAATATTGCATTTTTAATCACTTGATCATGTGCGCCTTCGTTCTCTGATTGCTGTTTGTTCTACCACATTAATTCATTGGCAGAAATATTCATAGGTAGGTATAGGGTTGTTTTTGGAATCAACCAAAAGGTACCTTGGAGGCGGGTAACTTTGGGATGGAGGCGTGTGTTAATATTACAGTTAGGTTTTAATGGACCAAGTTCATCCAAGGAGAACGATTTCACCACGGTTGCTGGCTCAGCAACAAGACATCTTCTGTCTCCCGTGGCTGATGGGTGCTATGCCATTTATCAGCTACAAAGTACCATCAAGTTCCCCTCTCTTCAAGGATTTCTACAGTCAGGCCGTGGTATTCCCAATCTATTCCACCCTCTGTTCCATCCCCCTTAGCAGGGGTTGCTATGGTTGCATGGTGGAATAGGTCCTGGGCATGCCAGCCACATTCCAACCAGGGAGCAGCAACTGTATTTTACCCTATAATTTCCATACTGTTAGAACTTCTGTTAGGATATGAATATAACTTCTCAAATTTCTTCTAATTTTACCCATAGCTATCTTTCCACACTTTTCAAATGCTTTTAGGGACCAGGTTACTTGCACAATGTTTGCATGATCAGGACCACGAGCTGCCTCCTTTACCAGCAGTAGTAGTGTTATCAGTGTACAAGTTTGGCCCTTGGTTTACTTTATCATACAGGGGCAAACCTTATCCTACAGAGCAGCAGCAGCAGAAAAGCATTTTTAAAGATTGAAAAAGCAGAAGTGTTGGCAAAAGAATCATGAAGAAGTAAAAGCATCAAATTTAATTGTTGCCTTTTTTTGATGTTTATTTGCAAGTTTGCAAATCTGGTTTTACTGAGTTTCCAGCTGGGTCCATGCTGGACTGCTGAACCATTTGACATCACGTCTGCTAACGTGCTTTCACCCTGAGGTGGAGTGAGCATGTCATGCTAGAGTGGTAATTTGCTGCTGGGAATTTAACTGAGACACAGATTTGCACTTTGAATATCAGAACTATCCATCTGTTCCCTTTCCTCCCATCTACCTAGCCTTTACTGCTGGCTGAGGCAAACAACTGCTGTCCTGCAGAGCAGCACTCTCATCTAGGTTCTCCTTTGTAAAGTGAACCTTAAATACTCTCTGTTATTTCAGAAATTGTTTAGGGCTCGGGTATTTTAGAGACATGCTAAGAAGGAAGCACAGCAGGACTTGAGGCCCGACTCAAAGGCAATCTGAAGAAATGCTGGGAGAAGAACTTTGCTTCCCACTGCAGCTTGTCTCAGTTTGTAGGTTTGTCTTTTCCCTTCACACAGAATGGGAGAAATAATCTCTCTTGCTCCCTTTTCAAGAAGGTTTTGTGGAACCCTCTAGGGATGCCCTCTGGTTGCCCTAATACAGGTCCTTTTTATCCTGTTCTTCCCACAGGCAAGACCATCTGGACACTGAACTCCATTCACCTTTCAAGTGGGATCCTGGCTGCACCAGCTGCAACTCTTCCAGATGTAGATGGAGATGGCATTAGGGATATTGTAGTTCTGGCTCTCAAAGAGACACAGGTACAGCATATCCCTCCTCAGAGTTTGGGAGGACCTTTACTATTTGTGTAGAAGAAAAACAGCCTGATGTGGAAGGACTGTAACTGGAGCCGCAAGAGCCCCTAATTTTCATTCCCTTGGATTTTGCTGAAAAGCACCCTTTCTCTTCCAATAGGTTGGAGCAGGGAGATCAAACAATTATGACACTACCTGCATTCTCGACAGCTGGGAATGAACAGAAGGGTCATTATTTGCACCTGACTGAGACTTGAGAATTATCTGTTTCTGTTCAGTGAATGTGTGGTTTGAAGTGAGTGTTTAGCAGCAGTGTAGGGATAGATCTCTGGAGAAAGGAGCATTTAGCTTATCCAAAAGAAAGAAATACTTGTGTGATTAATTCGGATGCAGATTTCCTTTATGCTTATCCCTCCCCACAATTCTAACATAGATGTTGTTAGAGGAACTCAGGTTTTTGAAGTCCCTTCCGTATTTGATGCATTTGTGTTAAGAAAAAAACAGGACTCTAAGATGCCCAGGAAGCCAGACTGAGCAAAGAGAAAGCAAACACTACCTAGACATTATTGAGGGGGAAAAGATCAATGGAGCTTCATGCCGTGGGATTGGGGGAAGATTCTGAGTGCAGAGGTGTATGAAAGCACTGATAAAAATCTCTACCTCTCTCTCCTTGCAGCCTGATGTGTTTTTCATCTTGGTATCAGGAAAGACTGGAACTGCTTTGGGTGGGCCTGTGAAGTACAGCACCAATGGCGAAGGGAAAGTGATTGGCCCCCAAGTCCACATCACCAGCCGGGGAGCCATCTACATCCTGTTTGGTTTTGGTAAGATGCACCTTGCGTCTGCAGTGTTTCACCTTCCTGAGAAAACATTTGTTTTACATAAAATCGTTCAGAGCGTCCCTGGGATATTTCTGCCATGCCTTCTGCTGTAAAAGTGAGGAGGGCAAAAGTACAAGTCTCACTGCCATGGTGTGGAAAAGTACAAGAGCACTAAATACCTGTTAGTCTCAAAAACTTTGGAGTTTCCCAAAGGCACCATCATGCCAGGAAAGTTTCGACTCTGGGCATTTCATTGCCTTCTACCACAACTGCAGTGGTCCCAATCACCCTCCGTTCTACTAGGTTATCTTTTGCGGTCAGAACTCTTCATCTTTACTCTTCCTGGCAGGTAATGTTCAAGCAGTTGCCCTGAGGGATATCTTTACCCAAGCCAGAAACCGGGACAACTTTCCTGCAATGCTGCAGCAGGAGGAGCCAGAGTGGGAAAAGCGCAGATCTGTCAACCTGTCAGAGCTCATTGGCATTTACAGGTAGAAGATGGACTTGTCATCTTGCTCCTTCTGGGAGAGGAAGGGAAGGGTAGGCACTTATTAGTGCTCCTAGAGGTAGTTGCTTCTACTTCTGTACTGTCCTTCTCTTCACTGTCCAGTTGATAACTGGGGAATATTGTGGGGAACTCATCATTTCCTCCCTGTCCTCTGGTTGTCCTAGCAAAAGAAGTGCAGAGTATAATAAAAGGGAGACCTTAGCTTCTCCTGTTCCTTGTTTCTTTCTTCAGCCCCATATGCATAGCTGAGGGAAAAAAATAGGTGTTTCCAGCTCATGGAGTCTCTTTGGGAAGCTCAGTCTGTGTTGGGCTGGATTTCTCAGTTCATTCTTTTTTACTGCCAAATTGTGGGGCAGGCCTTGATAGGAATAAAGGGAGGGAGCAGATGTGAACTCGCAAACTTCATGCTTTTTATAGTAACTCATGATGTTCAGAAGACCCCACATTTGAATTTAGCTCACTTAACTGAGGAACCCACATCAGTGGGGAAAAGACAGACTTCTCCAAGTGTAGTTCAAATCTTTGATAGTAATTGCCATATGGACAGGCCCCTACTGCTGAGATGTGCAGATACAAGCCTTGATCTCCTCTCCATTTTCCATTTGTCCCAGTGAGGGTGTTGACTTCCTGCAGACAGTGAAGACACCTGACACAAACTGCAGCAACCTGCTCATCACAACCAAAGAGAGCTTGATCCTGCTGCAGGGACAGGACCTGGAGCCCCGCTGGACCCTGGAGCTGCAGAATATCAGCAGGTAGCTTACTGGGAACATTTTTCTGTCCTATTTCTTCCTGTACCATTTCCCAACTTCCAGTTGTAAGCACATGTGTTCCTTAGAAAGCAATTGACAGTAATTGTCCAAGTCTGCAGAGCAATCTAAGAACTGGAGATGTGTGTTGTTGAGCCAAGTGAGGAGGGCAGGGGGAGCAAGGAACAGAAGACTGGAAACTTGAGCTGTGCTTGTGAGTGATCACAAATAAGGGGCTTGATTCAGGTACCCAACACTGAAGTCATGGAATGATGTGGCATTGGAATTCAGTGAATTACTGATATGTGATTCAGCCCACCTGCTGTCCAGGGCTTCAGGGGAGAGGATCAGTTACATTAGTGATGTTAAGAATTTAGAGCAGGTGAATGAATATGGCCCAGAGATCTTAATGTTGCTTGAAAGCTGAAAATGAGCATTCTGATGACAATCAGCACACCATCTATACTAAATGTAAGCCTTAAAATAATAGTGCTCATCCTCTAATTTCACGCATGGAAATTAAGTCATTTTCCAGATCTTGTGAGTTGGTAATAACCAGCAATTTCAGCTTGCCCAATATTAAATATTTGCAAAGGGCAGTTGGGCACAATTGAGGGAAATTACATGGGAAACAATTGCTTGCTCTAGTATTGAGAATAAAGAAAGCAGCTCTCAGCTCAGTGTTACACTACTGTCAAAAGCATAAATGGGAAGAAGGCACTGGAATTTCATTAAGAAAAAAAAGAATAGGTGTTCAGCTATGTTTGATATTCAGGTAATGTTCACATTCTTGAGGGCTGATGGGTTACATAAGCCACGACTTTAGGAATGGGTTATGGCTAGCTGATTGTGCTATGGAGAAAGGAAATGGACTAGAAGTGTTTTGGGCCCAGAATCTGCAGACTTCTGAATGTGTCTGGCATCGAGTTTAAAGGGTAAGTGTGTACTGACTAAGCAAAGCCACTTCACAGGTGCTGTAGAATCAGTTATACACAACAAGTTTCTAAATGGATGCAGTAATAAATTGGAAAATACAAATCAAGAAGGGTTGAAAACTTGTTTACCGGTATGGTTGAGGTTAGAAGACATCTCTGGAGATTGCCTAATCCCATCTACCTGCTCAAGCAGACTCAGGTAGAGCAAATTACTCAGGGCTGTGTGCTGTCAGGTTTTAAAAATCTCCAAGGATGGAGACTTCACAAACATCTCCGGGCAGCTAGTATTTAAGGTTGCTGCTTTTTTCCTGTTCCCTGACCTCCCAAGGGACAGAGTACAATACATGTAGAGGAGCTGTCAGATAATAATTGAAAAATAATGAAAGCAATTCTTGTTCTAGGCCAGTGTGCTAAAGTCCTGGACTACCTGTTTCCTCAGAGTTAAGAAAGACAAAATTTGCTACACTGAATGTGTTGTGGGCAAGCATTTAATTAAGAGGTTTGTTTGGATTTTTTTAGAACTTAAGTTCTACTTAAGCGCCACAGGCTGGGGGACAAATTCAGCTCAGGGGTGTTACCACAGAGTCAAACCGACTGAATTCCTTATTAGACAAAGCTTACAGAGCGCCCCTTTTCCTGGGTAAACCTGCCCCAAGCACACCACTTCATCCAGGCAGACTAAATCCAGACCTGTGGGAATAATTGCTGAGAAAACCAACATGGCTACTGCAGATGTGCTGCATTTCCGTGTAGCTTTTGACAAGATCCCTGGAAAACCATAAAGGAGAATCAGTAGTCATAAAACAAGGGCGAAGTTCAGAGACCATGAAATTGAGTAACCAGTTGCAAATTGTGTTGTAAATGGATGTTTCAGATGAGAGAGGATTAATAGCAGGTTGCTGTGGGGATTACTGTTGGGCAGAATAATTACTAGCCTTCTGGTTCATTTGAGAAAGTGCCCAGGGGATTTTTCACTTGATTGGTAGCATCCAATGTACTTACGTCTGTCTGCATTCAGTTTGTGGGATCTACCACTGCCTGTAACCCATAAGGGGCACGAGAAGAGGTACCGTAGGAGATGTTTTGAGTTTGTGGTCACAGGACAGAATTGCCTGCTACTTCCTTTTGCTGCTGGAGAGCTTTCAAACTGCAGGAGTGTCTCATGATACTGCCTTGAAAGCAACACCTGGTCAAAGGTGTCTGTAAAGCAAATGACATTGTTTGATGTCATAAGTATAAAGTCAAGCCATTGCGGTACTGTGGGATTGCTGTTCAGGAACCATTCTGTCATGCACATTTTAAAGGGGAAGCTGGAAAAAAATTGAGAAAAGGTCTGGAAAAAATGCTTCAGCATGGAAGATTTCAATTCCTGAGTTTATATGATCAAAGAGAAGCCTGAGAGGTGAGTTCATAAGCGTGTGTAAGAAATAGAAGCTAACAGGCATAGCAAGAACAAGTACCTTGAAGGAAAAGCCATTCATGTTCAAGAAAAGGAAGATGCAGGACTGTTTCTTTGGGTGAAATTAATCATTAGAACTGACTGTCATGAGAAGTGATGAATTCATCTCATCAAAACTGAGGCAAAGCCTACTGATACTTGGTTAATTGGGTGAAATACAGTAATCTGTCATAAATAAGAGGAGAGAGGATATACTCTGATGATCCTGCCTTGCCATAAAATCTCTGGTTCTGTGAATTTTGTGGACTCAACTGTGCTTATTTAGAACCTTGTGTCTAGCTGTGGTGAATTGAAAGAAGACAGAGGCAAGGCTCAGAAAGCCAAAAGCAAGCAAGATGGTTAAAAAACAGTTATAATGAGAGATATTAATGTGTTATGTCACCCAGAAATGAGAGGATGAGAAGGGACTTCATTTAACCTGTTTAAGGTCATAAAAAGGCATGTAAACCTGCCAGCAGTAAGAATACAAGGAATCATGGGCTGACATTAATGGTGAGTATATTAAGATATATTTCACACAGCTAAGGCAGCCTGGGAAATCCACTTTCAGCAGGAGGTCAAATGTGCCAATGCATTTTGGAAGGGCTGGATAATTTTCTATAATTACAGCAACAACTGTACAGGTTCTCATGCAAAGGAAAGAATGATAGAGTCATGTACAGGGAAATAAACATGTCTACACAGCCCATCAAGGGATGCCCCCCCACACAGACAACTCTGAAGAATGGCTGACAAGCACCATGGGCTGCTTTACCATTTTTCACTTTTCTGATCCACCAACAAATGGTTCTGACAGTCAGAATAGTTCTGAGTGGATGAAAGATCGTATTTAGCATGACAAATCCTGCCATTTTAAGAGGCAGAATGGAGGATGAAGGTAAGTATTCTGCCTCCATCTGAAATGGCTTTTTTACTACCATGGGGCTGAGTGTTTCTTTTTCCAAATTTACAGCCAGCCTGTACCAGGTTACTTTGGTGCTGACCAAACTCTGGACTTCATGCTGCAAGCACAGACTGGAGATGGGAGCAAAAAGGTAAATCAGGTGAAGGCAAGGAGGACAATGGCAGCATAGGAGTGGGGGAGGTTGGCTAAAAAGGGACAAACATTCTCTGGTCCTCGCTTTTCCAGTTTCTTTGGCTGGCACTCATTACTGTGTGGCCACAGGCATGAAAGGGAACAGCACAGGCCATGCCTCTGCAAGGGGGCTCTGCATACCCACGCTTTGACACCCATTAATGCTCGATCTCTCCATGCCTTGAGGTGGTGGTGATAGACGGCAAATCTGGCCTCCCTGTTTGGAACCAGGAACTTCCATGGCAGAGGCAACAACTCGATGCACTCTCAGTCATGACTTTGGACAAGAAGTCTGTTTTTCTCTTCTGGGCTGATGAAACACAGCCTGTGTTGCAAAGTTTGGTGAGCACACATCCTTTCTTCACTTCGAGGTTTCTCTGTGAAGCACATGCAGTCTCTGTCTTTTATTCCTATTGTCACTGAACTTAAAACCTAACATATAAGAAGGCTGTCAGGGACATCTCTTACTTTGACATTCTGACTTCTCTGAGTCTGAACATAGGAGTTTTTGTGTGCAAATTCTTCACCATAAAGCTTTGTTGACAGAAATTTTTGCATCCACAAACCCAAAAATCCGTGAATTTCATTTTTTCGTGCAGCACTGAGGAGTTGTAACTGCAGATTTGTTCCCTGCTCAGGGTGCTTCTTTTGTCCATGCGGGCGCACAGTTTGGCATGGAGACTCAAACTTCCAGACTGTAGCTTTGCCCATCAAGCTGCATATGACAGAGCTAGATTTCAACCTTACCAAACAGAAGTTGTGGAGCAAATTCTGTTTTAGGGAAAAAAAGATTTCAGGATTTCATCTTTGTAAAACCGTAGTTTTTTGTTCTCTGGTCCATGTGAAAACAACACAGTGTCAGAAAATTTTGACAAAGCTAGACTCCCCTTTGCTAGCCAGCTGTTAAGTTTTTGACTCTTGCATTCCAACAGCAACCCGGTCCCAGACCTGAGCGCCCAGGGCTGCACCACCTCTATCTCCTCCATCCTGTTTTTCCTACAGTCCTTTTGGACCTCACCAATGCAACAGACAAAGTCATTGCTTCAGCAGGTCAGTACAAACGGAGGAGAAACTACCTAGGCTAGAAATACAGAGAGAGGAGTAGCTGTGAGAAACAATGGCTGTAGTTGTGCCTTTAAAGGTAGCACCAAGGTCCACCATACACAGGAGAACAGTGGGAAATCAGATTCATCTTCCTCCTGAAGGAGCATCCTGCCCACCCCCTACTTTGCAAATAAAAGACCCACAAAGTTTCTTACACATGTTTAACCAACAAAAGGTTCAAGTTTGATTTAATGCATGTTACCCCAGAGAAGTTGTGTTGCTTTCCATGGAGCTATTTATAATTTAATGCAGTGCATGAAAAATCACTATGAAACTTTTCTCTGTCACCTCATGTAAACTTCTGCTTTTGTTGGCCATCTCCTTCTCTTTGGGACAGCAGCTGTGCTGCTTCTTCCTCTTTCTTTTTGTAAGGGGGAATCTAAAATATTTAAGTGTGTTTTCAGGGAAAAGTAGATCTGCATTTAACATCTATACAAGATTGTACAGTCCCTGTTGGATTTTCTTGCTCTTTCTAAAGCAGTTCGGCAAATAGCCAGCCTCTTGTGCCTGGCAGTATGGGATAAAAGATCAGTTCATCCAGAACTGAGAGAAATAGGCCGGGAAGCATAGAAAAACTGCTGCATAGTAATAACATCTAATTGGACTTGTATCAAAAACACAGTTCAGTCAAGAACAAATAGAATACTATTTTTACAGGGGTTTTTAGAAAGTGGGATTTCTGAGGTCTGTACAGATCATTCTGCAGTTACTGGAGGCACCTGACTTGCTTTACAAATTTCCCCTTTTATCGAGGTAAACAATAGCTACTAACAGGTGTGGGAAGGAAAGCTGAGAGTGAACTGTATTTCTGAAATATGGTCATATCCTATGTCAAGCCCAAAAGCATAACCTGGAACTAAACCCTTCCATTTCTATTTTCCAATCTATATTTCTGTTTCTTTCTGTGGAAAAATGTTAAGATAATTTTTTCCTTATTAACTAAGATACATGGAATTATAAAGTCAGACTGAATATACTCTCAGTCCAGTGGATGTTTTGACTGGGTAAGGGCTATAAAATCCCTTTTGGAAGAAACGTAATCATTTACTCCTCACCACTATTTTCTTGCCCTTTTCTGATGGACTAGTTGGAATTAATGATCTCCAAAAGGATGCATTTCACATCACTGTGACAACAACCGCAACCTCTGAAAAACAGCCAGGATTTCTCTCGGTCAGCAAGCTGGGCCTGAAGTGGGCCATGATGAGTCAAGGTCGAATGGTGTGGTTAAAGGACAGCAGCACTCCAAAAATCAGCCGTGGAGAAGTGAGGCGATTTCTTGCCCGGATGAAATTTGCTGACTTTCCTCAGAAGGTGAGATTGTGCAGGAGTCCCTAATGAAATCCAGGCCTTGGAAAACATCTGGTCTCTTCCCTACAGACACAGTTAAGGTGCTCTTTGGGATGGGAAGAGACTGGTGGGATGCAAAGAGACTGCAAGATGACTGGCTGCCCCTTTGGGCATAAGCTGGGCAGACTGTGAAGCAAAGATGTACTTTGGCAGTTGAACATAGCACAGGATCTTAGAAACGGGGATGATGATCATAAGAGACTGAGAGACTTGCAGAGGGATCAGAGAGGTGGGACTGAGATCCCTTGTTTTGACATGGGCAAACAAGGGTCCTCCATATAGTGGTGCCCAGGTTCTGTTGCTGACTTGTAAATTACTACTTTACCAGACTGGATGATAATAGATTTTGGCTTTAATGTTTGTTTGCCTTTCCTTCTTCAGCTCTAGCCTGGTGGTTCTTCAGATGTTGGTTGGACCTGTGGCCTGTATGGGGAATATAGGAAGCTGCTCTGTGTATCTTCAGGAAAACGGCTACATAGAGGGAATGAGGGCTAAAAGCACTTCTCCTTTCTTCAGCTATCTGGGGAATGCTGCTGGAGGCAGGTTTGTCCCAGGCAGACCTGTTCTGTACCAGAGAAACCTTGTTCAGCAAGTCCCCCTCCATATGCTGTTCTTGCATGCTTCCTTCCAGGTAACACAGAAATGTGAATTTAGAATTTATATACATATATATATAAAATCAGACTTTATATATATATGTGTTAATTTATACAATATATGTATATTTTTTGTATGTTTAATTTATGAATGAGATTTAGGACACACCTTTTTATGTCCAGTGTTCCCAAGCAGTCTAACAAGCTCTATGCCTACAGTGGGCCGTGATGAGTCAAGGCAAGTGGTGTGGCTAAAGGACACCTTTAATCTTTTTATTTTTGCAGAGAGGCCCCTGGCTCTTGCAGGGTTAGTCTTATCTACAACTTCTCCTGTGCTCTCAGCTCTCTTGTCCGTGCTGCTTCCAGACTCACAAACAAACTAGTTCTCTGGCTGAATTATCTGATCTAGAGAAAGATGGTCTCCACAGCACTTGCCAGCCCTTTGCATTTGTGTCTTTCTTTCCCAGTTCCAAGTTCAGGACACCAAGTTCAGGCGTATGTGGGTGATGTACAAGTGAAGGGTTCACAGCTTATTTCTCTCCATCCTTAAGCTTTATATGAACCCAAATTGTCACTGTAACGTCACACTGCGGTCCAGTGGACAGAGTCCCCCTTTGCAAATGTATCACAGCCCTCTTGGGATAGAAGTCCTACAGATCCCAACTGTCACTGTAAAGGTCACTCAATCTAGTCACAGAAAAGCTGATTCTTAACACTGCTGCTTCAGGATTTAGAGGCTCAGACAGAGACAGAACTAGAAAGCTTTTTTGTGCATTTTAACCCTATTCTGCACTCCGTATTGCCATTCCCTTGCCAGCCTCGCCCTGTGTGCAGCTCCAGGAGGAACAAGCTACCCCTGGAACACATTTGCTCACAGTGTGTTAGGTGTTTTGAACTGTGCCGCAGAGTGTACCGTCATTTTCCTGTGTTGCATTTGAAAAGCATCTGTATGAATTTTCTTGTAATAGAAAAGACCATATAGAAAGGAACCATTTTGGTGCCCCAGTAGTTCCCCACAGTTTAGGGCAACAATATAGGAACTGCTTTCCTAGTATGCCATTCTAAGTTTGGCCTTTGACATTAAGCAGAGCCAGGCTGAGATGAGGATTGCAAAGGACTCTTCTGTCTAGCATGTGCCCTTCCAGCCTCCCCACATTTCCCCATGAGTGGTGAGGTGACAGCAGACTTCGACTCTCCTTCCAGATGGGCACATTAGCCATGGGTTTACTTTCCTGGGCCCTTGACACCTTTCTTTGCTGTATCACCCTCTCCATCATCCCACATCTCTATATAAAGCTTCCAGGATAGCCCTTCAGGATTAGCTGCAAGCCCCAAGGCTGGTCCTTGGGCCCTGATCTCCTAATGTCAGAGCCTGTGAACAGTTTGTATATGTTTAATGGTATTTTCATGTAAATAGCTTTGTATATATTAGCACAACTGTAGCAATGGCTCTAGGCCTGGCATTTTCCTCCAGACAGGGTTTAGTATTTATAATACGTGGTAAGTTAATAGAGCTGCATAATAGGACTGAAAGTGTGAGGACCAGTAACATATGAGGGATTAAACAGGAGTGCCTCTTCCCTCCTGTCCAGCCACCACCTTGCTGGGAAAGGTGAAGCGGCTGTTACCTAAGTAGTTACTCTTCTGAGATTCTTCCTGAGAGAACTGATAGAGCAGTGATGTTAGCTCCTCCTTAATGTGAATTCACCCTGCCCACACCCCCTGCCCCCACTGTGAATAAAGAGTCTGTCTGTATATTGTTGGGAAAATGTATTTGAATTGCAGTGAAGCAAAATAAATCATTGTGTACAGCATCATGTGTCATGTGAACCAGTGTTTCACCTTTGAGAGATTATCAGTTTGCTTGGGGTTTTGATTCGTGGGTTGTTTGCAATATTTTTACAATGGGCAAAAAGGAACAGATGAATAGATGTAATGTAAAAAGCTAAAGTCCAGCCAAATTCTTAAAGGTTGTGAATAAACAGTAAAAAGAGGCAGATAGCAAAGTACCTCAGAATGGCAGATTTTTGGGCAAAAAGCAAGAAGGGAACAAGTGGGAGTCATTACAGATAGGAAAGAGGAGACAGATGTCTGAAAGCTACCCCCTATTTCTACTGCAGCAGGACTTTTAATCTGGAGGCAGGGAGAAGAAGAGTTTGGGCCTGGAAATTAAGAATAAACAGGTGTTCAGAGAGGGTGACAGCTGATCAATATGAACACTGATGCCCTTCACCATAGCACTGAACTGGAGCGGTTGACGGAAGGTCAATGTGACACCACCCAGCAGTGCAATTTGCCATCTGGATGGTACTGACTATCTATTCCCAAGTGCAATACTGAGATTAGGACATCTGCCTCAACTCTGAAAGTGCTTGGAGACAGCTGGCACCAACATGTCCCTCCAGTTTCACCCTTGTCAGATGAGGGCACCCATCACACTGTGTATGACCAGGGAGGACGCCCAAACTGCTACTGTAGTTGCCCACCACCTAGTGCCCACCTCCTCACTCCCTGTAGAGAAAGGAAGAGCTCCCCAAAACCTGCTAACAGTGGTGCCAGTGCTTGGTTCAGAGCTCTTGTGCCTCCCAAACCCCACTGCTCTGTCCCTGTACACTCATCCCTAACAGCGATCTTCCCCGATTGTCTGGGCCAAGACTTCATCCAGGTCCAGCTCTGGTTCCCGCTGTAGTATTTTCTGCTGCAGATCAGTGTAGAAGTCGACTCCCTCAGAGACTGAGTGGAAGACCTTGCCTTTGGGCTCATAGTAGCTGCTTATTTGCTGTATGAAGCACTGGTGGTGCTGAGGGTGATCCTTGAGGCTCCCATCGTATCCCTTGATGTGGTTCCTTTTGAACTCCAGTATTGTCTTGGTGTAGGTATTGAGAGTGGTGACAGCAGAGGCCATGCAGCAGGTAAAGGAGGCCCAGGCCATGCTACCAGAGATACACAGAAGAAGCACATGCTGTGAAAAGCCACATAGGGTAAGTAACACCGTGACACACCCCAGTTGTCCCTGATTTGCCAGGCAGAACCTACTGGGCATGAACTAGAATGACTAAGGCTCATAGCACTACAGTTCTTAGGGGTTATCCCACCACAAGATCCTTGTTAGATCATTGGGATAAATATTGGTCATCCCCATCACAGAGAAGGGAGTGATACAGGGAAAAGGGCAGCAGGAACATCTGTAACTGGTCAGAGTGGGAGAGCACAGCTTGGAAGCAAGTTCTGTATTGCAGGGCTGCTCAGTATCTTATTGCGTGTGAGGCTTGTCTACCTGAGTGTAACCAAATTGCCATCCTGGCATTTGATGTCCACGGGTGGCACACGGCACTGGAGCGTTTAAGAATCAATGTGGTCATCATCAATACAGCATTGCAAACTGAACCTGCACTTTCCATGGGCACCTGCAAGGCTCATCCAACTGTTTTTCAAGTCAGGTAAGTCACATTAGCTGTGCTTGGCTGCTTTATCCTTTAGAGAAAGGCACCCTGAGCCACTTGCTTTGCATAGCTCTTCTTCCTGGCTCACAAGTGACACTGTGGCCGATCACCCACTTTCTCTCCTTCTTGCATGTAGTACCATCTTGAGATGACCTTGCCCTCCAGTGCAGCTGCTGTTATATGGCTGAGCTAGCACTGGAGAAGATGGTGTGACTGCTGGTTGCAGGCTGAGCTGTGCCCACATCTTTAGGCACATGTCTAGGCTTGGTGTTTGCAGGAATAGGCCCTTTGGGCTCACACTGGTTAGGGAAGATGCCAAACCAGCATGCAACTTATTAAAATTGCAGAAAAACAAGGTGTGTTTGAGAGCATCATCACAAGTGTGACACTGGCCTCTGCACACAGGGAAGAGCTGAGACCAAACAGGGCAAACCAGCAGAGGGGCAAGCCTGATTAGTCAGCAGGGCTGAAGGTAATTGTTTAGGTGTGACCCCATTGTTTTGCCAGTCCTGTGGTAGCTATTCATTTAAGTAGCTCAGCCACTATTTATTAAAACGGGGTGAGGCAAAGACAGGAGATTAGTAGTAGGAGAACCATGGTACACCTCCTATCTTTGGAACACACGGAAGGTCAAGAAAGGAGGAAGCGGGTGGCATGGCTGAAGCTCTAAAGGCCAGGGAGGTGAAGAGGGCTTCAGAGCTCACGTACTAGAATGCCCAGCCATAGTCCCATGTGTGTGGTCTCCAGTCCTCCGGTCCCAGATTAACTGTTGCCTGGAAGACTTGAGTGTACATCATGTGTGCCACCATCCCAAGCAGACCTGGACACAAAAGACAAGAATGCAAAAAAATTACAGCAGGAGCCAGAGCAGCATACTTCAGCCTTGAGTGGAAAAGCAGGCTCTCCAGTGCTGAGATTCCGAGACAACAGTAATACACTCACCTGACAGCACTGAGAAGACAGCAGCAAAGGCATTGAGCTTCATCCCACAGACAGGATTCCCAGTATGCAGAATTTCCAGCATCAG
The DNA here is from genome assembly GCA_013398115.1 of Falcunculus frontatus. Taxonomy (NCBI): domain Eukaryota; kingdom Metazoa; phylum Chordata; class Aves; order Passeriformes; genus Falcunculus; species Falcunculus frontatus. The sequence goes on along the minus strand of VZRV01005701.1, from coordinate 62,513 downwards.
GAGGATGAAGCTGATGAGCAGCAAGCTGATGTACAGCATCTCTGATCCCAGTGACAGCCATAGAATTCCTGCCAGGAATACAGGATGCAACCGTGTTCAAGGGAGAGCACACCCCTCTCTCAACCCAATCCTGAAAGGATTTCCTTTGGATAGAAGGGAACGAAGGAAAACAGCAAACACCCAAAAGCAATCTCCCTAGCCTGTGAGCAAGGGATCAATGGATGCTGTAGGGGACGTAGTGCCTTTCACAGAGGATGGCTTGGCTCCTCTAGCATGGTTAGAGCTGAGAGGAACTAAAATGCCATCTGTAAACAAGCCAGCATTATTCATAAACAGCAAGGAGGAAAGCAAAGGGAAAAAGATGGGGGAAGCCATTGACTATTAGCATAAAACCTAATGGTCATGGATTGGCCACGAACACATCTGAGCTCTAATCACAACAATGAAAGCAAACAACTTTTAACCTGGGACTCAACTAGTTAAGAACTATATGGTGCATCCATGACTGTCTGGGACACGGCCTCTGGAATTCAGGAAGCCCCTTGCAAGCCTGTATTTCTCACTGAAACCCCAATTAAAATGAAAGTACATTCCTTGGGGTTGATATTCAGCCAGGGCAGTAACACTGACCACTCACCCTGCTTCTTGAATAGAGTACAGGTACTTTCATGCTGGGATTTTGAATGGGATTTAAGTGATATCAGAGTCCACAGCTGAGCTGAGTTCTACAGCTGTGCAGCAGGAATTGGAGGAGAATGAAGAAAAGCACTCTGTAATGCTGGGCTGTGGAAAAGCACAGGGTTCACTGAGGAAGAAACATTAATCTGACAAATGAAGCAGCACTGTGAACACTACTGTTAGCAACTATTAATGGCTGTAGAGGAGACATTCAGCTGGGGAAAAGGAGTGTGAAGAAAACCTTCATTAATGTGGCACTGACTTGAATACTCAACATCATTAGTGCCATAGAGTCACCCAGCTCTTTAGCAGAAATAGATGAGCTGTATTCCCTGTTTAAAGGAGCTGGCTTGCTTGCTGCAGCACTATCAAGGAGAATATTTCATTAAAGGTCAGACTGTCAAAAGTATTCTGGAGGTTGCAGGCACTACACATACACAGAGACCTCTGCATCGTTTTCCTTGTGAGTCCAGGCTTCCCACTGGTGCTGTGTCATTTGGTCTTGTAATGTTGCCTGTGTGCTGTGGAGCTGCTCTGCACACACCCAGCTCAGCCAGCCCATCCCACAATCAGCAGTCACACCACCTTGCCCAGTGCTAACCCAGCTACACAATGGCACCTGCACCGCTCATCTTAAGATGATACCATGTGGAGGAAGGGTGAAAATGATGCTTGCAAATCCCCGGCATTTCTTACGCCCTTGCTGTCAGGGTTTGAATGCTGACGCAGGCTCTGCACCCCAGGCCTTTCCCTTGACGTATGAACATCTGAAACAACTTGCCTCCAACCTCCATCTCAGGGAATAGTTAGCAAGCCCACACCAATTGAAAAGCCTTCATTAAGTAAAATCTCTGTAGCATACGTACACATATATCAAAGTATACTGAGGTTATCCACATGGTGATTCGAAACATGTAACAATGACAGGAGGGGTGATCTCTCCTACCCAAATGTAGTTTTGTATTTAATGAGGCAGGGACTTCACCTTGAAAACATAACTTTCGGATGTCCTGTTTCCTTACCACAAAGTAAGAGGTGATTCAGTTTCCAGATTCATCATATTAGACCCCAAATCTGAAGCACTGAGTTAATATGTAGCCTGTGTGTGAGGAACTGCCCTGAGGCAGCATCCATCCTCTTCCCCTTTACAATGGCAGGATGACAACCCCAGACCTGGCAACTTACTACATGAGACAAATCACACTTCATATTGGAGGGAATCTGAGGTTTCTAGCACTGACTTCACAAATGGCAGTGGTTTATGTGAACATCTGGGAGGAAATCTTTGCTCTTTTAGCAACCATGGGGACAGGATTTCATGCCTGGCTCTTTGGGGACTCACCCTGCTGTCCCCACACAGGCAAAATGTTGCAAGTCCCCTGTCCCAAGGAGGCGCACTGGGGAGCTACAGTGAGATACGGGGATTCGTTCTTACCTCTCTCTGCTGGTGGTGAAAGCTCAATAAAGCTGCGACATTTCTCTTCTGAAACACAAAACCAAAGCTTTTAGTTTACAAAACAATGCAGGGAGCATAAGGGAAAAGAAAATCTCTTCATCTCACTCTTTTCAGGGCATACATCCGGTCATCCCTGAATCTACCCATCAGACCGTCTCACCTCTGGTCTTTTTCTGACTATCTTTCCAGACCTTCACTGAGGCAAAGGACAGGAAGGCAACATTTGCCTGCAAAACTAGAAGTGGCCTTTTCAGAAAAAAAAAGCTTCAGCAATTCATAAATCTTGCTAGCCTCTGCTGTATATAAAAATCGATTGCTACTCATTCACAACATTACTGATGATCAGGTCTATTAAGGGTGTAGCTTGTAACAGACTGCAGATCCACCACTTCTGCTGAATTCCCACACACCCTAATCTCAGAAGAGCATTTCTAGCACTGCTTCTCAAAACAGAAAGCAAAAAAAGAACTTCCCAAATGAAATATTTTATGACAGATATGTGAGTCCCCCTTCTGTGGCAGAGACTCATAGAGAAATATGGTCCTTCGTCCTCACATTTTAGGCATGCTATTTCAACAAACTGTGTTAATATTTGCTTTGGCTTTTTATGTTGGCCAGGTGCAAACCACTATCTCAGCTGAGGGTCCATCATTATTATCTGTAAGTCTCTGTCCCTGCATACTGCATTACTGCATTTGAGGGTCCTCTCCTCCACTTGGCACAATATTTTCTCTCAGACATTTCCGCTTCATGTAAGAATCTCATTTTCTTAATTTCTATCCCCAGTTCTAATCTTTCCAAATCTCCTGTGTTACTTCTGTCATCCACAGCTCTCAGGATGCTACCCAGTTTAGTGCCATCTGCAGTTCTCATTAACTTGCAATTTGCTACTTCACCTAGAACTTTAATGAGGATATTCAGTAATGGCTCATCTAAACTGATCCTGAGATTAGCCTGAATAATGAAATCCTTTCTCCAGCTCGACTCAAACTCCTTTTGTTCAGAGTAGTCCCTTTTTTGTTGTTTTTATTGTCTGTGCACTTGTTTCAAAGATGCACAGTGGTGGGTGGGTTGTGTTTGATTTACAGGAAGCAAGAGACTGAGACTGACTGTGCTTCTACCCTGTGCTCTATCCTATGTTCTGCTGCAATCCAGACGTTACATACTTTCTGCCTTCCTCCAGGCACTGGGTTTATTCCAGGACTGCTCAGTGGCCAGGTAAGTCTTTTAGAGAAATCAGTCAAGGGATGTAGTTTCATTCCCACAAGCATCATGGAAACACAACCCAACCCAAACCAGTCCTAAATAAACACACCTCCTTCCACAGCCCATCTGGAAATGCTCATAACAAAAAGCAGCCCACTTGTTAGGACATGAGAGTTTCAAGCACATTCCCTTCTGCTCCAACCCTCCTACTGTCTGCTCTTTTTCACCAGTTATTTATTTTCAAACTCTGACAGCAAGAGAGATGAAAAATACCATACTGGAAGGATGGCTTGGTTAAAGAAGGTGAGACGTTTGTACTTGGGCAGAGGTGAAGGGAGGGTGGTGGGCTCAGGGGAATGGGCCTGATGAAAGTGACTTTCATCACTCTATCTTTAGATACAAATCTCTCTCTTGGTGGCCTTCTGGATTAGTTCTGACTCTTGATGTGTGTGCCAGGCAGTAAAGGGCATCTAAGCACTGCAGAGCACCCACCTGTGCTGGCGTGGCACAGGTTCCAGCAGAAGGACTTGAGCAGGTCTGGGCAGGAACAAGTCAAGGGTGAAGGGAAGCACCAAAGGGTTCTAGTACAGGTTGCACAACCAGTCCCCAGCACTCCAGGATTTACAGTGCCAGTCCCACATGGTCAAAAACCACAAATGAAACCTGTCACAATATCACAAAAACTAAAAACAATTACAATATTGCAGCTCTAATCCTCAGGTCAATTTGCCTCCTAGCTTTAGTTCCATTGGGTTCAGATCCTCCAGGTTTTCTCTGTATCTATAAGGTAGTAATTCTATTGCTCTGTTTTATTTTTTTTTTTTTAAGAAAAGCTCAGTCTCTGTTTAATAACACAAAACCACTCAGTTTGGTGATTTAAGGAGAACACCAACTATTGTAGTCCTTATAGTGATAGCTAAAAACTAACATCTGCATAAAATCACTGTACTTAAATTTCTGAGAGGACATGCACAAATTTACCCTGAAGAGCATGAAGTAAGCTGTGTGTAGGAATGGAGATATGGGGAAAGGGAAAGGAGGCTCATGGCAGTTCCCATCAGGATGAGCAGTGCCATCACAAAGTCACTGCCGTCACCACCATCACTTGCACTTCACAGCTCCTATTCCAGGCCAAAGGGCACACCAGAGACAATCATTCTCTGTTTCCCTGCTTTGTGAACATTCCAGTGAAGGACAGAAATATACTGACCACACCAGTGCACAGGGCTGATACCATCTAGGAAAAGGAAGAAAACTTTTCTCCCAGGTGTTGTCTGCCTCCCACCTTTCAGTTTCAAACTTCTGTGGAGTAAATACAAGGGAATAAGTTGTGGCTGCCTGAGCAACACACTACCTGGCCCTTCCATGCTCTCTTCACAGGAAAGCCACATCCCTGTGTGGAAGTATCTGAAGGCAAAGCGGTCATCTCCAGTCTCCCAGCTGTAGTGCACTACGTCCTCAGATGAAACATTGCTAGCATCTTCATCAGATGGCATGGGGACACCCACGCACTGGGAGGCTTTGCTCTTCCCACACAAAGGCTTGGGTACTTTCTGGGTCCCGGTGCACCAGTAGCTGCCCAGCAAGGCAGTGGTGGAGAGGGTGAGAGCCAGCAGGTTCAGGATGACAGCCAGGAAAGTACGGCGCAGTGGCAGTCCCTTCAGCAGCTCCATCTACAACACACAAACAGGAGGGACAGTCACACCGCTTGTCCCATCTAGCCTTATGAATCCCACCTTTTCCCAGCATGCATCCGTGGGGAGGGATTATGAGCACTCTGCCCTCCTCGCACCATCCCAACTGCTCACCCAGCATGGAAGAACCATTTCTGAAAGCCAGGGCGGTGGACCAATAGGTCAGCTTCAGCCGTTTCAAAGTATGCTGAATATCTGTACTGGGGAAGAGAGGATGACCCAGCAGACGTAGCAGGGCTGAGTGCGTTGAGAGGGGTCTGAGCAAAATGAAAGGAACATCACATTCATCCATCCCAGAGATGACGGGGAGAAACTTAGCCAACTTCCCTGAATACCATGTGTTGCCTTTACAAGAAATACAACAAATTCTCTCTCCAACTAAATGAGACATCTTGCTGCCAAGTGTCCCAAAACACTTTTTCAAGCAGTTCATTACTGTACCTAGGGAGGTAGAGAGTATAGTGATTTCTCAGTGGGAAAAGGCAGCAAAATGTTCCCGTATCAGTGAAGGTCACACATCAAAGCAGTGACCTGCTCAGAGAGGACACCCAGCTATCCAGACTTGGCACCTTGAGTACAAGCCCCAGAGCAGCACCTTCCACCTGAGCTCTCATCTGCACATCAGAAATTTGGTAGGGTGGTGGGATGACAGCATCTCTGCTTTCACAAAAAGTGCCAAAGGTTTTCTTTCCTGTAAGAGTGAACATTGCCATAAACATTCTTAGCGGTTTCATCTCATCATTAAAAGTAATTCGGAAAGCAGTTTGTGAACCAGGATCCTGTGGACTTTCAGAGGAAAGATGAAGACTTTAGGGCTCCTGCAAAACCCTGCACTGACTCCTGAGAACCCCAAAATATCACTCCATAGATTGATTAGATGTCATCTACCCACACATCAACTTTCATGTAATCAACGCATGTCTCTTCCCACGTGGCACTCCCTATGTTTGGCACAACTTCATCCAGATACTCCCACCCTTTCCTATTTATGACTCTGAAAATCTATTTACCCATGAATAGATTCAGTTTGTACAGACTTTGCCTGCTGCTGGTCCTCTTCACTTCACTTCGGCTGACTCACCCAATGCTGAACATGTGAGAAAGACCCAGCATTCTGTGGACAGCACTATAAATAAACAATACGAGACCGAGCTTTGCATTGTTTGTGACTGCACCACAGCTAAAAGTGGTGCAGTTAGAATAATTTTTTCTGCTAACTAGCAACCTTGGAATCATGATCAACGAAGACAGTGCTGAAACTCCTCTTGAAAAGCAGGACCTTACTAGCATCTCATCACACTGAGAAAGCAGTGCCTGACCCCAAACACCCTCACTGAAAGCAAGAGAATACTCAGCTCCTGAAATTTTCCTGTATTGTTTCATACTCTGGCTTCTTTTTGTCTCTTCACTAAGACATTTCTTTCTGCACCCTGGAGATGGTAACATCCTAGTGATGCCATAACTTGCATGATTTGAATGTATGTTGAATATCATCATTTTTGCAGAGTAGACACCTACTAGGAACAGTTTCTGGCTAAGGCTAGTGGCAAGCTTGTCACTGAAGGTTTTTTTGGTGGAAAATTTGGCTTATGACTGAAAAGGAAATTACAGATGAAATTGGTCTCCTCAAAAACATAATTTTTCACCTGAAAATTGAAACCTCTGCCACACAAAGTTTTTCAGTTTTTCATCAATACTTGATTATAAGATTTCCTGTCATCAGGTTTTGGGTTGCTAATGCTTTCATTTGACAAAAAAAAATTCCACTCACAATATTGACAAAAATCATCTTTCTAATTTAAATTTTCAATAGTGGGAAAAATATTCTCTCCAGTTGATTTATGACAGAAGTTGAAAGGCTGTATAATTTCAGGAAGAGTGTTAAGGAAAAGACATAAAAAATACAAGAAACAAATGAGTCAGAAGTAGGAAGTGGATCAAGGATGCAGAAAACATATGGAATGAGACGCAAATCTGAACTACTTCCTGAAAACATTGTTAGAAAAGCTTCCCTTCACAAAAGCCAAGCACTCACTGATGATAACCAACCATAATATCTAGATAGCCCCAACAGAAAAGATAGTTGAATTTACCTTAGCAGCAAGTCTTTGAAGTCCTGTTAATTTGGATGAACAGACAGAAGCGGGACTCACGCTTTGTCTGCTGTTTTGCTCATCTCTATATCCCCCAAGAAACCCAATTTCTGCAAAACCCCTTCCTCCTTTGTCTGGTCCCCTCCTCCTTTGCCTCCCCAGTGATTATTAAATTCTATCCTTCTGATCAGCAGCTGTTTTGTGGAAAATGGTCATTTTGTAATCCACAATGCAATCACAGCACAGCTGTTCTGGGAGATTATATGGGAAGCGATTGGTGCTGCGGGTTGGGATTAAGTGCAGAAGACTGACCTGTATTGACTGAGTAGAAAGTTTCTTTAAAACACTGAAAGATTCCAGTCATCCCCATGTGGTAGCTGTTTGGGAGCTTGTATGGAGCAAGCTGGCAGCTCTGGCCAATGCTGTAGAGGAGGAGTAACCTTAGCTTGGGAACTGCCAGCACCCTGGGCATCAGGTCACCCCTTGTCCTGTGCACTGTCTCAGCAGAACGGCAAAGACCAAAAGCATCCCAGCCCTGGAGTATCTTCCTGGCCACACCTGATAGTTGCAGAAAGGGCAGAATTTAAAAATGGGGAGAGGAAAGTTTATGCAACTGCATCTGCTCTGAGGACTGAGGATTTCAGTCCCTGAAGAGATACCAATACAGCTCTCCCCATGGGCACTGGAAATTTTGCCAAAAGGAGCCCCTTAGCAGAAGAGCTGCTGAGTGGCAGACTGACACCATGGCATCACCACCACGAAGGAGGTATGTGAAACAGCAGCAAGTCAAGCCAATACTCAAAGCATGGGAGAATGAGGTAGACTGTCAGTGTCACTTGTAGTGGCAGCTTTTACCAAAATGTGAAGTTTACTGGGAATCCCACCTCCCAGCAAGTTCACGTTGGATGAATTTGGGAACCTAGTAAGAAGAGACAGAGATTCACATTCACACAAAATCCTCTCTGAGCTCTTGTCTTGGAATTTTAAAGGCTCCCAAAATGTGGTATCAAAAGCATGAAAAGTAAGAATGACATCACCTCTCATGAGACTGTACTAGAGGTCATGGAGCAGAGCTGCACTGAATCAAACTGCAAGGGAGGGGAGCATCCCAAAGGCACACATCCTGTCTTCCCCACAAGGACTTTGCCCAGTGCCAGGCGGGTGAAGCTCGCACCACCGCTGGGAGGGAACAAGGCAGATTCCCTGCATGCTGCTCTGCCAAGAGAGAGGAAACCAGTGGTCCATCCATTCTCATCCCCCATGTCCAGCACCAGAGCCCAGAGGCTGGGGGCAGGTGCAGGAATAGCTCTGGGAGACAGCACAGCCTGTGACAGCCCCTCACAGCATGGGCAGCAGATGGAGAAGTTCACGGTCCAGCACATGGGCTGTGCTATCCCGGGCTCCTGACCCTTCCTGCCCTGAGCAGAATGGGCAGTAGCTCTGTGGGTATTTTAATCCCAGTCGCTGCATAAACTCCTCTAATATAGATAAGCATTTCTAAGACGGACTAACTGAAAGCAATGCTAAACGTCCTTGTGTCCCACGGACTGCCTGCAGGTTTTTGATTAATAAAAAGGTTCTGTTTGAAACAGATGTGCTTAATTTACTGAAGTGGGTAGAACAGCTGATGCTGTTTAAAAGGAGAGTGATTCTTTTCTTTCTTTCTTTTTTTCAGTCTGTTCACATCTGGACACCTTCAATTTTACTTCTAAATGCCCAGTTTAAAAAAAAAAAAGCACCTGGTTTACAGGCTCAAGAATAGATAAAGCCCATCTCTACTGATAATCCTTAACACCCTCCTAATTTTAAGTTTGATGAGAGCGTCATTAAAACCCAAGATTCTATGTCAGTTTCTAAAGCTGGGTTCATGGCATATATATCAGTGAAATTAAACTGAATTAGTTTTATAGGGATAGGAATGCATGTTGGGAAATAAATTTATCAGAAATATGCTATGGTTTAAAAAAGATGCTTATAGCAGGTTTAGTATTCTGAATAATGGCAGATATTTATCCTTCCAGAAGATGGCAATCTTTCTCTAGTCTTCTTTTTGGGAGTCTCTGCTGCTCACGTGTATGCTGGGGGGAAGCAACACCCAAGATTAGACTTCTATTCCTCTCCTTGAAATTCCCCCCCACCTTTTTTTTTTTTCCCCACATTTTTATGCACACAAACTCTTTACCTTGACTCTGAAATGGGGTATGGGTCCGTGTCTTGGAGTTATCTGCGCCTGGGAACATTTGAAATGACTGGGAAAAGAAAAAAAGATGAATGATTGCAGGAGCTTAGGTTTTGCTCACCTTCTACCCTGCATGAAACTATTCTTTCTAACACTTTTTGCAATATTTTGTCAAGTACCACATCAAATTTCCCCAGATTATTGTTCACAACTCATAGAACACCAACACTAGAGCATGTTTCCTGATGTTCAACAAACTTCCCTTAGCAAAATTATGGGGATTTTATCTGGTTTTTGTTTGGATTTTGGTTGGTCGATTGTTGTTTTTTAAATCTCTATTTTAACCTCACCTCAATCTGACCTATTGTAGACAAGAAAATCAAGCTGTATCTGTCTTTCACCCTACTGCGCCTCCAGTTCTCTCCTCTTCGTATCTGGTATTTCCCACCATAATTTGGCTTGGCTAGGGCTTTTGGATGTCTCTTTCTCTTTGAACTCAGCAGCAGCCAGTCCCTGGTGACTCGTTTAAAATTCGCCCATTGAAGTGAATGCCCATAGCGGTTGATTTCCTGTGCAATCAGCCAAGCACTTGACTTATAGAAACAAAACAAGGAAACAAAATGCAAAAAAAGCCCCAAAATCTTTGCACAGCACCGCTATGGAGATTGCCAAGTCTAAAAAAGCCTGGGCGTTGACAAGTGATGTGTTTTTATCATGGCTCTATCACCATCTACACCCCGGCTTGGGTGTATCCTGCCCCAAAGTGACACACTCGACTTCCAGGGGTGCTGGTGGAAAAGGTCAAGGAGACCTTGCCAGATAGGGCCCAAAACTTGCAATATATAACTGGTGGGTCTCAACAGGCACACAGCTCCTCCCAGCCCCCCATGCAGCAATCCTCCAGGGATACCAGGGATCATTTGCTGTCCTGACATTGGCTCTTCGGCTGAGCTGAAGAGGAGAGGAGAGGAGGAAGGGTGGCTATTTACACCCATAGAGTCACTCTGTGAAAACTGGACAAAGACGGGCTCATACTCACCCCTCATTCCACACATTCCTCGCACATGACACTTCCCACCGCTCCTGTTTTTGCTGTTTTTACAGGAAGATCATTCAGAGCCGCAGTCCCCTCCCTTACTGCCACACAGAAAGCAGGATGTCTCCCGAGTGACAGTGACATGGAGAGAGCCAGACTTCTCAAACCCAGTGACAGACTGCAAATGCCAGATTTCTCCCTGAGCTCTGAATAATTCCACTCAGATTGTAACCTTTATTTAGCTGTTTGCATGATGCATTAACTCTTGCTCTGAAAATGACCTCACCAGGCATATTTTTTCTAGTCTAAGCACATTTAAAGGTGAATTCTGTTTTCAAAGATGATCAGCTTACACTGCTAGACATTATAAGACTGTGGCAGAACAGAAATAAAGATTGAACTGGACTAAGTAAATGCATCTTAACGATGGACAAACAAGTTGGTCAGTTTGGACCTAATTACTCTTTATTTTCCTTCTACTTTTTTTCCCTTGAAACAGGTCTTAGTTGGCTGGATTTTTTTTCTGATCTTTATGGTTATCAGCCACCCAAAAACCACACAGAAAGCAGACATGAAAAGGAAAATAATCAGATGCAGCAACAAAGACTTTGAGGATTCATTAGAGATTCTAGGTGTCTCAATTTCTAGATAGGAAATATAAGACTATATATCATATGCAAGTCTAGGGGGTTCCTTTTCACAGAGTACTTAAACTCTAGGATGTGTTCACCTGAGCACACAGAAAAAAAAATAAAAGAGTATTTATGTAATTTAGCTAACCATAAACTGCAAACAGACAGGAAAACCACAAATTTTTACATAGATCTATAAGGATATTGAAGAGGTGCCAGATCAGAAAAGGATCCGTACAAAACTCCAAGTAGACAAATGCTTACCTTATCCAGTGCTCACTATTCCCATCTGCTCTTCTGAGGCGTCCAGTGAAATACTACAAGGCGATCATGGACTCTCCCCCATGTCTTTCTGTCTGACTGAACATGTAGTAGCCAAGAAATTCCCTGAGATCTGACTAGATGCTTTGAAATGCACCAAGTCTGGCATTTTATTGATGGTTTATTTCTTTCTGAGCTCGCTAAATCATCACAGCACATTATATCAGCCGCAGGATTGGCAGGGCATCCACTTGTGCAGAATGAGTCTTTGTAATTTGGTAGTCCCCTCTCTGAAAATTGTTGCTACTTTTAAATCTACCATTGACGAGATCTCAGTCTGTTACTATACAGAATCACAAACACCCAGACTCAATGACTACCACAGGCTCATGGGGATTTTTATCATCAAGAGGAACCATTGCAACAACACCGTCTCCTCTCAGATGTAACAGAACCCAAAGAATTTTGGATAATCATTTCTAGTGGTACACAGAACTCCTGCCAGAGCTATAGCACGTATTTTATACAACTAACTGGTATTGACTGTGCAGCAGAATATGATGGAGAACCCATCACATCCTTAGAAAAGTTATTCCAATGATTAATTAACCTCATTCTTAAAATTTTGCTCTTGCTCTGTAAGCAGTGTCTGCTTGAATTTTCCAGCCTCACCAGGCTGCTCCAGCACACAAATAAACACCTAGTGAAGTGCTTTCCTAAAAATGTTATTGTAAGAGTCACAAATCAATGCGTTTCATTAGAGGCACACGGTGTGATCTAACCAGCTGGCTGGTGGCCCAAATTTCTAGTTCTGCACTTGGCTCTGGCACGTAATTTTCCCCTCCCATCGGCCAAGTCATTAGTGGTGCGTTTACACTGCAGTCAAAGCAGTGGCAGTGATGGGGAATAAACATTCAGTGCTTGTTTTAATTGGGTGTTGCTAGGAATTTCACTCCAGCGCTATGGAGCACAATGCAGGGTACAAACCTAAGTCCAGAAATGGAGCAAACTGTGCTAAACTCCACATTACCACGGCTGGACTGACAGTTCAAAAGTAGTCCTTGTTTCCATACGCTGTAAGGTTGGGTCTTTGGAGTCGTTCCCATAGATGCAAATCTACAGCACAGGGGATCCTTGTTGATATTGGAATCAGCACAAAGACAGCAGGAGACATTCTGTTTTGAATAACAAAATTTGAGGATCTAAAATTAATCTGTGCAAAGAGTATTTCACATATGCAGGTGATCTTGGAGTCAAGGATATGTTTAATATGTTTTAAAGCAAAAAGATTTTGAAACAATATGTTTAAACCACATTGCACTTTGGTTTCACTCATGGAAATGAGAAAGCCAAAGCAGTTGTTCTTTGCTTCAATTTATCTTTTCCTCCAGTTCACCATGGCGAATCAGAATAAGAAGAGTTAGAGGAAGCCTCCAAAGATTATCTAATCAATCCATTTGAATTCACTATGACCTTAGCACCCCGAAGAACTTCAAGCATACTGTTAAAACTTTTTGCAAGGGAGATACTACTCCATCCTGGAATAAAGTCCTTCATAATATCTTTTTTTCCCAATCAAATCACAATTTAAAACAAAACTTTTCCATCTCTGCTAAATGCCGTGTGTCCATTCTACATCTGATTTATTTATTCACATAGATTGTCCTCTCAAGGCCATTGGAGCTACATGGTTTACTAAAGTTATACTCACATGCTAGTATTTGAGGAACCAGTGCCTCAAAGGAAACATCTAAGCTAGCAGGAAAGGTTTGGAAATCTAAAAGAGTGAGTAAGACAGAGACTTAGCTTTTTTGAGGCGAGGCGTGGGAGGTGTTTTCGTTCTTTAGCTATTAAAAACTCCTTGCTTTGACAAGGGAAAAAAAAAGGGAAGAGAAAACTGGGAGGGGAAGGATTAATGAATAAAGAGGCAGCATGGCAAGAGATGCAGCAAGCTTGGTGGCCAGAAGGCACAAGCACATTTCTCAGGCTGGGTTCCCTGACAGAGCAGAGTTGGTAGCAAGCACAGATCAGAGGAGTCAAGGTCTAATATGCTGTCTGGAAAGAATAATGAGACCAGCTTTCCTTACAGTGCTGAGCAGAGGGGTTTTGTTACAGTGGGTGCTTCGAAAACAATCATGCTAGATACTACAATTGCACCTTTTATCTTTCTGGATGCCCTGGTAATTATCCAGGATTGAGGGCATCTCTTTTTTTCCTCAGATTTGATGAGGATTTGGGATTCCTTTCCATTCCTTTATGGCATTTTGGAGCTATGGCTTCATAGACAGTGCTGCTGTTGAGTCTAATCTCCATGGCCATGCTCGCTGTGGTGGGCAGCACGCTGAAGCTGCCTGTGCAGCAGGGAGGAGACAGGCCAGGACAGGGCAGCGGTGACACCAATCTGGGGCCCTGGCCTCATGCCTTGGAGGCCCAGTGGGAGCAGGCAATGCTGGGAGCAGATGGTGTCACTGCCAAGGACATGGGGTGGATGCAGCACGTGTGTGCCGTGCCAGGGGAGTTTCAGGGCACCCAGGCTTCCCTACAAGTCCTGAGGGAAAGGAGTGCCCCAGTTGTCGAAAACACAAACACAGAATATTTTGGAGACAACCAGCAGAGAAACTGGGCGTCTGCCTCTCTCCTGCTGTATTTTTTTTGGTTGGCTTTCGTTCGGTTGGGGTTTTTTTTCTTTTCTCTCTCCTCCTCTCTCCACACCTCCCTGTTTCCTCATAGCCAGGTTTCCGCATGCCCGGGCAATCCCAGTTCCATGCATGGGGCAAGGACATCAGTTCCCGAGGGTGACCCGGCCACGGGCAGGAGAGGGCCAGGCACAGTGACAGCATCCTGGCCCAAGGGAGGCCAGAACAAGGTGACCTGCAGCCACAGCCAGGGGCCTTTGTGCAAGTACATTATAACCTGGGTCTTAAATCACGTGCTATTACTTCCATCAGGCTCACGGTTTAAAAAAAAAAAAAAAAAAGATAAACAACTGTCCTTCCTAGCCCCCATCATTCTTCTGAGCAGGCTCAAGCTGCAATAACTCAAAAGCTCATTATTTAGCCAACTTGGGGGGGCAGCCTTTGTCACAGATGACAAAAGATGTGTTCCTGACAGAAAAAGTGTGATTTATTTTAATGCAAGACATTGCTCAAAACATGGTTTGTTGGGTTTTTTAGAGAAAAAATCATTAAGATTTTTTTTTAATATGGATAAAGCAGAATATTCCCCTGCCAGCCTTGTTCTCAGGAAATACCTATGTGGTCTTGACTGAAATTAAAAACAAAACCCAAAATAACCCTATAAAACTACTGAAGCAGTCGTGAGCTAGATGATGGTGGTTTCAAGTTTGGCAAAGGCAAAAGCAACCACAGGCAGACCTTGTGATGGAATGTGTCAAGTGACTGTTATAATAAAGAGGCAACACTTCTAGCAGTGTCTGCTGTGTTCTGTGTGCCCATTAACATGCTAATCTCAACGTTAGTCTTTCCCAGGTAGCCAAGGACTGTTATTGCTGAGCTTCACAACTCAGTATTAAGCATCGTGGCTAAACAGCTTGACTGAACAGGAATTATTTACCATCACCCGAACAAGGTAAGCATGAAGGCAGGAGAACCCAGCTAGCATGTTACCACAGGCAGACCTGAAAGAAATTAGGTCAGGCAGAACGGAAAGAAAACTTCAGAAACCTCTTCCAAATAGTGAAAAGTAGTCCTCTGTGGTACAGTTTCTCATGGGAACCAAAGGATGCAGACTGGATAATGCACTGGAAAATGTAATGCAGGCAAGAATCTTGCAGGAATTGGGATGGGCTAGAATGTAAAATAATGGACTGGATGAGCTAGCAAGATTTTCCAATCTTCAATTTCCATGGTTTAAAAAAAAATCGCCACAGTTTGCATTGCTTGAAATTCCTTCACACGAGTTACAGAATCTCTGAGTGAGGCAGAATATGAGGCTGGAGCAAGAGCGGTGGGTGTGTTTCCTGGATGACACAAAGGAGAAAAAAAAAGAAGCCTTCAGCCTGGGAGAGGCTGTGAAACTAGGAGACTGGCTGGAGAGAAAAGGAGGGAACACAGCTCGGAGGCACTGCTCCTACCAGGCTGAGACATGGGTGAGAAACACTGAGGACATCATGGCTGAGGATTTAGGGGCTAGGCCAGTGGTAAAGAGGGTGGCTTTGAGAGAGCAGTGACATTGCCTGAGCATGCTGCTGTCATTCATGGTCAGTCTTCAGCTCTGGGTAAGAAGTGGAAAGGCTCAGCTCCCGCTCTCTGCATGACTCTCCAATATTAGTTTTCACCAACAGATTTTTCAATTATCAGAACATTTTGATTAGGGGCTTCTCTCCCACTGTCCTCTTTAAAACAAGAATTTTCTGGTTTGCCTTGGTTTGAACTCAGCTTTCAGAGGGCTGGATTAAAACAGGGATTGAAGAGCTGGTCTTTCACTCCAATCCAGTACTGGAAAATAAATATCCTTAATTACTCCCATCAGTCATGAAGCCTCACACACAGCTTTACCAATGCACTGCAATCCTGACTTTCAACATCCCTAGCATTTCAGTTCATGACTGGATGCAGTCACAGGTCAGACACTCCCCTTTCAAAGCAGGTCACTGGCCTGTGCTACAGCCTTTTACCACTTCTGGCAAATCTGTCTGTGTTGCAATCCTAAGGATGCCCTTGGGCTCTGCTAAGGGACACCTGAAGTCCAACCTTACTGAGCAATTCCCAATCAGCCCTAGGAAAATTCAGTCTATCCTATTGTATCACATTTATTATTCCAGCCTTGGAACACCTCTTGGTTAGGGCTAACACAGCAGACCAGGAAAACACCTCCCTCTGCAATCGGCATGCTCCAGGTTTGGTACAAAGGTGACATGTGAAGTACAATATTGCTAAGATTCCAAATGAAACCATTCTTGAGTTTACTGGTGTTGCTTTCCACCCACAGTCTGTTACAGACCTTAAATGTGTGCTTCACAGCTTTTTTGGAGGAAATCTGCTGTTCCCCTCTCTTCATAGATTAAAATGCATTTTTTAAATTATTAAATGAAAATTAAATCTATAGTGAACTTCCCCACAGACCTTCATCGCCATTTTTACAGCTGGCTTAAACTCTGCACTGAAGAGCTAGAGACTGTTGTTTCAAAAGCTCTTCTGAAGTCCTCAAGAAGCTTTGAGATCCTCTAGAACAGAAGAGCTACTAATGTCTTTTTGTTGTTGCTAAAGAAAAAACCTGTGGGTCGCAGATCAAATCTGGTAAGGTACAGGTTGTCCCAGACAGCACCAATTGCTGCCTTGGGGATGTATCCAGGAAAGCGTAGGCAGGGGTGTCAGAGGAGCCATATATCCAATCTGGCTTTGTTTACTGTCTTTCCTAATGGGAAGATTGCTGTACTATTCCTTCTCCACCCTCCCAGGCCTTCACCGGTGTCCTGACTCAGACACCTGGCTCACTAGCCCATAACCAAAATGTACGGGCAGGGAAAGTGACCTGATGTCTGTAGGATCTTAGCCAGCTTATTCCACCACTGCTTGGAAAATAGCCGTGGCTTGGGATGCCTATGTCCACCCCCAAAAAGCTTCTCACTCTTCTTCTGAGCCCAGAGTCTCTCTCAGCTACTAGGTTACGTGTAGGCACTAAGACTTCCCACAGAAGAGAGCAGCAGGGAACACAGGGAGTGCCACTTCAATCTCCTATCCCAGAGGCAGAGATTTCATCGAGTGCTTTCCACAGAGCTTAGGGCTCCTGGCAGTGATGATGAACAATGATTCCCTCTACAATCGTTTGGAGGTTCTCACAGAGGCTTTCCCTGTAGTGGTCACACCCTTCAGGGACACAGGTGCTTCTGCTGGACGAGGCAGATACCTGCTCTGACCCAGTGCACAGCACTGACCTTTGGGTGCTCTCCTGCCCACATTGTGGCCACGGTTTCTCTTAAATCTCTGTCTTTTTAGGGTGACATCCAAGCTGGGCTGAAAAACTCCAAATGACAAGGAATTTACTGTCCTTCAGCTGTCCCACTAGCTAACCAACCTCACAGTTCAGAGTGCACACACTATTTCTAGATGGTCTTCACCGCCAGCCAGTGAGATGACTTCTCTATTAGCAAGCTGAGCAGTTCAAGACATGCACAAGCCCTGACAGGCAATTTTCCGTGTTGTTAGCATGCTTCGTGGCAAGTTTTGGCTTGTGGCAGCCAGTGTTCTCTGAACAACAGGAGGGTACTCTCCTAACAGCAGGGCTGGCTCTCACAACATGGGTCAGGGCATTGTTCCTAACGGATAATTTGGGCAAGACTACCTTCTCTGGGGGAAAAGAAGTTTTATTCAGATGGATGCTGTGCCACTGCCCTCAGGTTCAGAGAACTAGCCCTGGATCGCTTTATTTACCAGTGTAGGTGTAACCTAGATTTCAACAAGACCTTTTCTGCCAGCATTGTTTACTATTAGAAATCTATCTCTCAAGTGAAATATTTGTGCACTGTGATTAAGTCAATTCCTAACTTTCTGTTACATAAACTACATTTTGAGTCCTTTCCAGTTTTTAGCATCCTTTGAGAATTCCATACAGGGAAACGGAACACAGTATTCCAGCATGATCTTACCAGCCAGCCCTGTACTCCAGGCCCTTTCCAGCTTGCCTTCCTCTTAGAAGCATAGCACAAGGCACAAGTCCTCCTGTCCCTCACCTGGGTACCTCATTTCCAGGGTCAGGAATCCTACAGATTTGTGCCAACTGGAGAATACACTAACCTGGTCCCTGATATGAGCTCTCAGG
Organism: Falcunculus frontatus; assembly: GCA_013398115.1. NCBI lineage: Eukaryota > Metazoa > Chordata > Aves > Passeriformes > Falcunculus > Falcunculus frontatus. Next base: position 44,498 of record VZRV01005701.1, on the reverse strand, counting down.
GCTCAAGAGTTTAGAGGGTGCCGAGTTTTACTTCTGCTGCTCAGCTTGGACATGGAATTTAGTAGGACTGAAAAAATAAAAATATTGTCCCACTTGCTATTCCCCTCATACATTTCAGAGTGATGTCTTCCCTAATCTGTTGAGGGTTTTAGCCTGGAGACTATTTATTTTAATTCCCATATCCTCTATAGTGGCACTGTGAGACAGGATACTGTCTCCAATCTCCCTGTCACATCCCAATACACACTTCACTATAATAAGGTAGCCATGGCATTTTGTTGTTCAAACGCACTTAAGAGAACCATTTGTGCAGTTTGAGCTGACCTTGCTGTTGTTGTCCTCCTCCCTGTTGTTTATGTGATATGCAAATATGGCAGAAATTAAATTTTCCTGATAAAGGAGTTCAGTACCATCAGGCTAAAAGATGATATCCACAGGAACCCCACTAGAAGCACTTGCTAATAAGAGGATCTCCCCTGGCAGGTGCTTTCTGAGGTCTAACCATCAACACGCTTTCCAGCCATGCAGCAGAGGTGGTGTTAGTGATCTGCCTCTAACCCTGCCACCCACAAGAAGGTTTCTGCATCACAGCCCACGGACTCTTACATGCCATGGTGTTGTTTATTCCGTCGCAACGCAAAAACAGCTCCCACTCAGCCTCTTTGCCTCTGTGACCGCAGCAAGGCTCCATCATTTCTGTTCACAGGGGTGTTGGCAATGCCAAGCCAGGGAGCCACTGCAGGACACTCAGCGCTACAAGTTAGGTGAGCACGTAGATGGTGTCACTCTGTCACTACACTGGCTCTCATTGACTTGGGGATACACTGACGCAAGCTTTGCCCTGTTGCAAAACAAATACTACCGAGTTTCAGCCTCACCAGCCCTCAGGTGTGACACAGCTGTCACTGTGCCTCAGCACAAGTGTCACTACCTCGCTAGGCAACCATCACAACGCGGTAATGGCCTGTCAATATACCACAGGAAGGTCACAAGGCTGAATCTTGAATCTTCAGCAGCAAAACTCCCAGACTTCTTTTGTTGAGCTCTCCATGGTCAGGCAGCCCAGGAGAAAAAGATTCTCTCCAGCAACCAGTATTTGTACAAAGGAAAAGAAAAGGAAAAGAAAGGAAAAGAAAAGGAAA
>VZRV01005701.1:0-42800 GCA_013398115.1 Falcunculus frontatus | reverse complement strand
AAAGAAAAGAAAAGAAAAGAAAAGAAAAGAAAAGAAAAAAGAAAAGAAAAGAAAAGAAAAGAAAAGAAAAGAAAAGAAAAGAAAAGAAAAGAAAAGAAAAGAAAAGAAAAGAAAAGAAAAGAAAAGAAAAGAAAAGAAAAGAAAAGAAAAGAAAAGAAAAGAAAAGAAAAGAAAAAAGGAAAGGAGAAAAGAGGTAAAGAAAAAAAAAGACAAAGCCTCAACCTGCTTTGCAAGCACAAGTACAATTTGCAGCTTTGAGCCAAATTTCCCAGCCATCAGAATGTATTTTTCTCTGTATCTGTCCCTTTTCTCCCCAAGGCAAAAACTTCACTATCCGTATCATGGGCCAAGTTTTAGGGGCTATGTCCAGCCCTCTTGGAAAATACCACACTTACCACACTGGAAGCTTACTGTCCTTATTGTCAGTGCAAAGACTTCCCCCTGAAGTCTTGCCCCTGACTGGTAACCTCTGCTGGGGCACTTAGAGGGACAACTTTGCTTTCAGCAGAGAGCAAGGTGGCATTAAGTGCTGAACACAAGATAAAACCAAGAAAGCAGGAGTCTCATTGTGCTAACCCTTATCTCCAGAAACACCTTTGACATGCAGAATGTTTGTTCGAGGTGATTACCTGGGTGGAGAGGTTATTGTTGCATAAATTATTTACTTTTAAAACCACAGTTATTTGCCTCCACCCTTCTCACCACTGCCCTGTGTACCCCAGTACTAACACACCTTAGCATTTGGAAGCACTGGGAAGAACCGTAAAGAGCTCTAGGAGGAGAGCTGAGCCAGGATGCACCTGGCAGGTGACAGATGTCCACTGGGACCAGCCATCAGCACCAAAGAGCAAAAAAAGTCACCTACCTCTGCTGTAAGGGCTACTGGGCAGAGCAGCCCCAGGGGAGCAGGGGGCACAAGTGAAGGAAAATAAGACCAAGCCTGGTAGAAACGCATCGATTCCTTTGCCTTCCCCCGCCTCTGCTACACCAGAGGCCAGGATGAGTTTCAGTTAATGAACAGCACATGAGGACATGGTTTAGTGGTGAACATGGTGATGCTGCTGGCTGGACAGTTGGACTTGATGATCTTAGAGGTCTTTTCCAACTCTTATGATTCTATGATTCTGTGAAATAAACAGTCTTGCAGGCCTCATGCACAACAGAGATGTGCTCCTGCCCATCCCTGCAGGTGAGAAGTATATCTGGCTCTCTTCTTCTAGTGCTCTGTGCATCTGAAACTCTCGGGACCATTCCTTAACAGCCACCTGCAAGGAACAAGCAGTAGAATTGAATGGCAGGGCATGGGTTTGGATATACTGGTGACACAGCTGCACTGATAAGAAACACCTTAAAGTGTAGAGGAGAGATGGAAAATCAGCACTGGATTACTGGTTAGAAGGAGCCTGTGTTCCCTGATGTCACTGGCAACACTCACATTGGTTTTTGCGGTGCAGGGTCACACCAATGGTCTTCATCCCAGACAAAGCAAGTTCATTTCCTGGCCTGCAGTATGTCCTGCTGTGTCCACTCCAGTGCTGGAGACCAGAACTGATAGGCTTCCACTACTGGGTTTCCCTTGGGAAGCTACTCCTCACACCCACAAAAGTCAGTCCTGATATTCAACTAAAAATTTCCTTTCTTTCCATTACACCAGATACTTTCTTTTGGATCTTCTTCCTTAAGCAGCATATTCAACTTGCCTCTGTCCCTCCAAGACAAAGTTTCATCACTGTGTATGCAAGCCCGGTTTTTCAGCAGAACTGCCTGTCCCAGCCCTGCCCTACCTTGGCTCACCACCCTGTCAAAAGGAAGCACAGCACTTGCAATGCTGGGAGCAAGACTCAGATTTTCAGAATTATTAAGGAACCACAATTCCAGAGTGGTCTGTGGGAGCCGCAGCTGTGCCCACATCCAGCTGCCACAACAGGCAGAGAGGCTACAGTCCCAGTGGGACAGGGCTGGTTACCTCCAGAGGCAGGTCTTGCTGCTGCTGCTGACAGCATTGTGACCACCAGAAACAGAATAACTGAGGTGTGAAGGTCAGATTCACATGTCTAGGAATACTCCCCAAAGTATCAAAACTGCAGAGAACCATGAAAAGGAAATGCTTTTCTTTCAGGCCATCATTGCACTCTAAAACAGGGACACAGATCTCTGTGATAGCCGTGCTAGTGATGACTACAGCCTTTCAACATCACATGGATTTCCAAGGGCAGTGGTGACTGATTATATTTCTGACCAGCACCTGGCACGCTGGGGCCTGGCTTCTCAGCATTGCCATAGAGCAGATAACGGTAATAATCATTAGTAATAATATGGTTGGGTTTGTTTCCTCAGACTGTTAGAATAAGTTGTCAGTAAGAGTAATGAGCACTGTGCTTGCCTTTTATACCAGTGCAAATTTAATTCCAGTGCTACAAAGGTATTCATTTGGTGATATGAGGCCATAGAGACACTAGCTCTAGGCACAAGCAGCCATATTCCCCAAAATACATGTCTATTCCAGATGTTCTGGTGACTGTATCACTAAAAGAACAAAAGCTTGAGAAAAGAAAAAAAATAGTCACTTATTCCCCAGAGCTATTAACCCCTTGTTCCCTCAGCAGACTTACCAGGGAAACAGTCATAATATGTGAGTCAAACTGAGGTAGCACGTAGGCTGAATATGGCCCAGATATGTGCAGACCATTAAATTACATTACATCTGTGGGGCAACCTGGAAAGATAAATTGAGTCAGACAAGTACCTATAAAATCTATCATGGTTTAAGTCACTCTTGTTCAGTGGTTTATTGCTATCCTCTGAGCCATGACACAGGAGCTGAACAGTGTCTGTAGTGGTTATGACGTGAAACAGAACAGCACAAATCACACCCTGCAAGAGTTAACTTATCAAAAGGTGAATGGGTGCCTTTAGTCTCTCTGGGACTGAGGACTAGAAAATTGAGACAGATCTATTACAATATATTCTTCCAGCTCTTGGGTGCATGTACATACACAATACATCTATTCTTTTCAGAATAGGGCTCACCTACTTTAAGAGTAAAAATTCAACAACCAGACATAAATGGTTCCCAAATTATACTAACATAGAAGAATACAGCCTCTCTAGTCTCTTCAGATTTGCAGTACGAGAAGGAACATCAAGAAAGATGTTTCCAGGCAAGGAGGCAAACAGCACCTTGGTGTGATGCCAGAAGTTAAGGGAGTTGGACTCATTCAGGTCCCAGAGATCCCATGAAGGGTGAAACACCTGAGGTTATTGTGCAGCTAAACCAGTGAACTCCCACAGGAAAGGCACAGGGAGCTCCTGGTCATTATCAGGACATAAAACCAGACAGAATCCCATTGGGGAGCAAACAGGACACCCTCCTCACTTTTTTTTTTTTAATTACTTTAGGGAAAAGACACACCTGTTTCCTCTGTGCCAGGCCTTAAATTCCAGACCACCAGTTCAATGATCTTTGTCCTATTAGTCATGACAGGGGTATTTACGACAATGATGAGTGTGGTTGTAAGCATTGTAAAGCACTCCATGATGTAGTCATAGAAGAAAGCCTATACAGGCTAAGCAAACTCAATGATAACAAATGAGTTTCTCTTCTGAGATACTTAAAATTGAATTACAAATTATCCACCTTCCTGGCAAGCAGGGGTCAGATTACAGCAATTTACTCTAAGGGGGCAAGGAGGATGCAAGAAACATGAAGTTTTATTCTTCAGCGCTGGAAGTCACTAGAAGCCTGGGTGAATTGTTCTACAGACAAAATGCAGCCCACAAGCCACAGGCTGGACCATTTGGACAAAGTCAGTTGTGGATGTTGGAACCTACGCAATGCTTCAGACAACTCATTTTAACTGTTGCTGGGTACGTTTAACACCTCAGAAGAAAAAAGCTCCCTTTTTTAATTGCTTCCGAAGTGTGTATTTGGAGACCTCAAAACAAGGAAACCCCTAAATCCAAATAAAAATTTCCTTGTGACGAAGAAAGACTCGAAGTCTCGGACTTGAAAAAAGGATGTAAGGGTCACTGGTTTCTTCACAGACTCCCCTCACAAAGCCTCTTTCTGCCATGTCTGCAACAGAGTATTTAGACAGAAGGTTACATGGATTGGATTTCAAAGCAAGGAATGTCAGAAGAGATCTTCCAGCTGTGAATGGCCTCCAGATGTGGGCTTTTCTTCTCCAGTCCTGGGGGAGGGGATGAAAATGCCTTTCATTAGTCTCATAAAATTAAATGGAAAAACATTGTCTACCGAGGAGGCTGGGCAGCAGAGAAGGTGGAGTCAGAAACTGGGCAGAACAGAACAGGAAAAAAAAGCGGGACCACAACTGAAATGGTTCAGGATGTGTTACATCTTACAAGCTGTAGTCTCTGAGGAGGGACTGGTCATTAAACAATATGGCAGGCATCAGCAATCGAGGCCTTTGAAATAGAAAGGGCCAAATAAACTAAAACACAGCTCTGTTTGCAGAGAGAATATTCTCTCCTTCCCCAGAGCTGTGACAGGATCTTACACTGTGAAACAACTCCAGGGGGGCTGTGTCTAAAATGGCTTCTGGGTGAAACTGTGCTAAGACACAACCAGCACACATCTCTTACCAGCACCCCACAGCCCTGGACTTGTAGCCAGCTATCTTTTCTTCTTCAAAGATTGTCTATGGACAGCTCATACCTCTTCTCAGCTTATTCACGCAAAATTCTTCTCCTTAATTGAAATTTGTGTCCAAGCAATGAAATCTGTGCAAGCTGGAAAGACCAACATCCCTGGGGACAAATTTTACTCTCAGCTATTTCTGCAAGTGTTCTACTCACAGTTGCAAATGCACGGAATCCAAATTTCATTGCTGATACAAAATTTGGTATTTCCTGCTTGGACAGGTGTAACTGTTTGGATCAGACACCCAGAGCACATTTAACTGCAAGGGAAGACTATGTCTCTTCTATCTCCTAAGTGTCTAAGGAAATCTACTGCCCTGGCAAAGCTAATAGGGGAAACGATGTTTTCCTCCTTTTAAGAACATTACCACAATCTTTGCTTACTTTCACTCAAAAGTGCCTGTTTCTGGATTATGGCATGTCCTAGCACACCAGTGCAAAGAACATTAGGAATGTCCTTAAGAGATGTCAGCTCTCCATCTGGAAGTTTGTTCTCTTTTCCAGCTCATCAGTTCACTTTCCACTTCTCCTGCAATACATCACCAGTGGTCAGATAATAATTTGGGAAATTACTGTAGAACAAAAACCCCAAAAAACAGTTTTACAAAAATGTAAGATGACCTGTGCTAGCCCAGACTGAAGAAGCAGTATCTCTTCTCCTGCTGTCACCTCACTTAGGAAAGAAGTATAAGAAATAGAGGAGATATAAACTGCATCCCAGTCTGCCTTCTCAGCTCCCATCAGCCTGCTGTTTAGGACACTTCTGACGTAGAGGTAACATCTGTGCTGCTGCATTTGACAGTCTCCAAAGGAAATACACTGCATAGATGCGCCCAGCCCCTTCATGGATTTTCTTCCACCAACAGTCTGTGGCAGAGTTCCATTATTCCTTGATGCCTACGTGGAAAAGTCCATAGCTTGTTTATTTTAAACCTGTTGCCTAACCAGTTTATCGGGTGCTATTAGTTTTTGTGATATGGAACTGCATGAATGTTAGTTCTTTGTTGACATTCTCCATACCATTTGTGATTCCCTTTCAGGCATCTCTTCTTCAAGATTAGCAATCTGTGTTTACCCAGAAACTATCTCCTACTTCTGATCATTATTGATGTCCTCTCCTCTCTTACTAGTGTTTCTTTATGCTCTTCAGTGTAGTAACCAGAAGCACTCACAACTTTCAGACTTTCAGCAGATCATGAAGTACACAGGAGAATAATCATGTTCTTTGTTTCTTCTGTACTCATTCCTAACATTTCTTTTTGGCTTTTTGACCTCGACAGAGCCATGAGAGACTGTTTTCAGCAGCCTATCTGCAATGAATCCAATAATTTCTTTCTCTGCTGGTAGAAGCTGACTTAGAGACATTCGATATATCTGTAAAGCCAGACTATTTTCTTCTTAGTGGAATTCCCTTGCATTTGCCGCCACTGAATTTCATCAGCCAGGGAGAGCCCAGACACTCAGTGCCAGGAGATTTTCTGCAACCCTTTGCAGTCAGCTTTATGTTGCCTCTCTGGAATAACTGTGGTACTCAAGTAAACTCGCTGTTCATGTTCCTGTCCAGACCATAAGAAGTGTGTTGAATAGCACTAGTGCTACCACAGAGCCCTGTGAGGTCCTTCTGATGAGCTCTCTGTCGAGACTGACCATTTGAAGTGCTCAGGTTGACGCTTGTTTTCTTACTTATGATCCCATTTACAGAGCTCTCCACAGCCAGGGCCTGCCTCTGAGATTGGTCCAGGGCACAGGAATGCCTGGCACCAGCCCTTACAGATGCAGTGTGCTCAGACAACAGGTATGTGAGGCCACTCTTTGTGATAACTAGACCTAGTTGCTTTAATGACCTGGACCTTAAATCAAGCAAATGCAGGGATGCAAGAAACTGAAAACAGATGCTTGCTGGTTTCTGTGTTATTGAGTTTCAGGGGATCTGAGGGCTGCATAGGAAAACTAGAGTTACTGCACAGGGAAGGTTGGGGCTATTTACACCAGTGGTGGATAGGGTGCAGATCTGCACCATTCCACTGCAATTCCTCGCCTCCATCTACCAAGAGAAGGATGGCTTAGAAACAGATCAGTGGGCCAAGTGTGGGCACAACACACCCTCCACTCTCCTCTGCCAAGCCACAGGCTCAGCCAGGATATAACCCTGATACCCTCTTCTGATATACCCCAGCTCCTCTACATACAGCCCCTCAGAATCTCCCAGTCAGGATTCTGAACTGCAAAATATGCCTTCTGCTCCTGACTTTGCAGCTGCCAACAACCTCATGGTTATGTGCCCCATGGTTTCAGGTGCCACACTGTCTCCAAGGTGAGAGGGGCCACCTTGGGGGAAAGCAAATAGGAAAGTATCCCAGGCATGAAAATGCCTCTGTGGTTCTCAAGACAGGAATTTCTCTCACACCCATCCCCTCCCTCTATTCCTCCACACTGCTTGGCGCAGTTGCTGAACCAGCAGCAGCAACAGTGAGCAAGTTTAGTCACTCTGGCACCTGGGTATCGATTACACCTGAAGGTGGAAAACAAGCAATCAAAAACAAGGTGTCAGCTTTGCCAGAGGATTCTCCTCAACTCCCAGTCTGGGCCTGGTGCCAGTTCTCACCCTGCTGCACTTCAGCATCCCAGCTCTTCCCGTGACAGGTGTTTATTCAGGCAGAGGCATTTCACTTCACGTGTCTTCAGCTTTCATGGAAGGCAGAAAATTTCCAGAGCTGCTTTTCTGAGCAGCATTGAGCAACCTAACACCACTGACAGCCAGGACAGGCAGAAAACAGAAGCTTCTTTGTGTCTGGGTCAAGCCCTCCCCTTACTTGTTTCTGCCTGCTGACACTTCCCTAGACGGCAAAAGGATTTTTAAATTACAGTGACAAGCTGGCCTTTCTTGTATTAAGACCTCAGCTTGCATGGTACCCAGCAAGTCACAGGCAGAGCAACAGCTTCAGAGACTGCTCTCCTGGGAAGAGAAACCTCCACAGACCTCTGCCTCAGAGCCTCTCAGCTTGGCAACTCTCTTCAGGCATTTTGGGAGGGATACAGTGCATACCCAGTGACCCACACTGGTGAGCAGCATCAGCTGCTGCTGGGACAGAGTGCAGTGGAGAACCATCAGTGGCCACTTGTATGAGTATTGGGTGGGATCCGTTTCCAGCAAAGAGAAAGGCTGGAATCCATGTCTCCAGTGCAGCTGCGCATCCTGCTCCCCCAAAAGGGGACAGCAGAGACAACAGTAAAATCCCTCTGAGAGACGAAGATTCACATCAGCTACCACAGACATTGCAGTTTCCATTTGTCATTGCTGTTTCCATCCTGCTTTCACTCTGCAATCACTTATTTTGGTGGCTGTGACACGCAGAGATCTCTACTAACTTACAGAGCCTCACCATGCCCACTCTTTGTCCCGTGGCATGGATATCACCTCTGCATGGAGCCATGAAGGTGACAGCACTGGACTGGAACACGTGGATAGGAGGCAGCACAAGGAACCTCTGTGTGCTGTGCAGCCCACGAGCGCTCATTGCCTGATCAGAGCTGGTCTGCCCTGCCACCCAACTGCTCCTCACGTATGAGGGTTCATGATGAGTCCATCCTTGCTGTAACACTTGGAGAGTTCAAAGGACGTCAGTACCTCCCTTCCCCTCCATCCTGACCACTTCTCTTACAGACAAAAGGATTCCGCAGCTAGCCAGATGGATGGATCTGGTGGGAATAGCTGTCCGTGAGTCAGAAGGGCCTCTTTCCCCATCATCACAGAAAACATTGCCATTTTAAGGAGCATAACCAGCTATAAGAAATGTAACACAAGTACCACATAGAAGTTCCTAATGTGTCTCGCTGCCTCTTTAGCTACAATAACAGAAACAGGACATTGGAGTGGCCTATCAGCTGCCTGCACACTGCCCACCCCAACACACTCACAGCAGCACCGTGAGGAGGATCAGACCCTGCACTCAGAAAACTTTTGTCCTGTTCTTCTGGAAGCGATGAAGATGATGGTGTCCCTTGTTCCTCTGTGCTTCACTTGACCCAAAAAACTCCATCATTCGTACCAAACCTGGCCACCACAAAGCTATTGCTGCAGGTTTTTCAGCCTGTGCCTCATTTAGCTCAGTTTGACCCTCTAGTCCAATTTTGATGAGTATTATGAAGTAGACCCATTCTCTTTCATATCACAGGAGATGTAATATATTTTCTCAGCAAGGCAGTACCTACAGCTTTAGGGCAACTCTTATGCTTCAGTCCAAGGTTCAAAATCTGCATTTTTTCATTCACCTCCAAAAGTCTTTATTCTTGGCCTGTGAGGACTCTTTACCAGTATCACATCCTTTGCTTCAATTCACTAATTCTCACTTTTTGTCATATATCTCACAGGGATGGAGGTGCTCAGACACACCTATCAAATCCAAGCAATCATTTTGTGACATTGAGATGTTTTGCTGAATTTTGTTCACACTCACAAAGCATTATCTTTGATAAGCACACTTGAAATCCAAATGCCCAGGCTTTTAATCCTTTGTGCTATTTAATCACCCTCAGAGCCTGGCAATGTGGTGAGTGCTCCCTTTCTCCTTCCTCTTGCTAGCTCATTTCCTCCCCCATATTCCCAGTATGGAGCTGCCCAGGGACATGACACCTCTGACTCTGACTGGTATGGAAGTTTCACAGGCCATCCAGGCAATTCCTTAGTCCCACAGCACTGTTTGTGACTACATTAGAGAGATCCCTTGTCACAGGATTTAAGTGAGATCCTCTCAGAAATTAAAACCACTGTCATTATCACTGATAGGGCATATCTGGGGGTGAAATATGGCTCTGAGATCTGTGAATGTGGGAGGGACACCAACATCTGAAGAGCTCTAAATGACATGATCTCTGTTCTTCTGTGCTATCGCATTGTGAGCTCTTCTCCAGCTCTCTCTCTGCTGTCCCTGTTAAGTTGCTTCCAGCTTTATTTCGCTTGCAAGTTCCAAAGGCTCACACCCTCTGAATAGCTAACTTTGAATTTATTTTCCCCCAGATAATAGGTTTGCATTTTTCTTGTTTGAATCTTGTGCTATTATTTCCTGCCCATATCCTGCCTCAAGCACGAGGGAGCCACACAAGTGGTGACTGTACATTACAAAAGCAGAAGGAATGGAGTCATGAAAAAACTTGTGTTTGTGAATGCATAAGGCACAGACAAGGAGCGGGTATGCACGAGGGAAAGCAAAGTATAATTTATGTTTCTTCTCAGAAGTCCAATCAAGAGCTGGCATGAAGCAAGGAAGGAGAGAGAGCTTAGTTAAATGTTCAGTCTTTGTGCTGTGGTGAGAGGTTTTCCCCCCCCACAAATTCTCTCTTTACCACCAGTTTCTTGACATGGTGGCACTGCTTCAATTCCTGATTCATTAATCAGAAAAACTGCCATGAATTTGATCCAAGCTGTTCTGGTTCTGTCCTGCTGCAAATGAACTCAGAAGCTGGCCCGTAGTGTGACACAAGTAGGTGTTTCCTCTTTCAGAAGAGAACCATTGCTCTGCAGTCACAGGAACCATTTTCCTCTCTGTCAGGGAATGAAAAAGCAAACCTAGAGATTGTCCCCTCCCTCTTCCATGCAACAGCAACAGAAAGGAGAGGACTTCCTAGCCTCCTGCCAGCTCTCTGCACTTTGTTCAGGAACTTGGAGCTCAGAGGCGTTATCCTTATTGGTTGCATCACTCATGGTGTTCAGCCCTCTTTGTCCTGCCCTGACCTTGTCAATGTCTAGCTGTCTTTCCATTCCAGAGACATTTTCTTTTTTTTCTTCTCCTTCTTCTTACTATGCATTGAGCTTGGTGCTTTTCCCCCTCCCATCAACCCTTCTCCTCAATGGGAGATCAGTATAGGTAGCCACTAGGAAGCCTTCCCTGGGCTTTTCTTTCCATTTAGTTGCAAAAGTGATCTGCCTGCTTGGTTTGTTAACATGCCACGTCCTTTTCAGTCTCTGCCATCTATATTCCCAGGCTAGCACTCTTCCTGCATATCTGTAGAGCTTGTGACACTGTAACATTACTTAAATAAATGCATCCCGAGATTCAAAAAAGCAAGATATTGCAGAGAGTGAGAAGCAAGTACAGAAGCCTTTATGCACCTTCCAAACCTTACCTCTGGCTGCAAAAGGAGATCCTACAACTTTCTCAAAACACCACCATCTGCTCTAAGAAGAAAGTCCAGCAAACCTTGAGCATAACTAACACATACAAACAGCACGTGGGAGCAGCAGATAAATAGAAATATGTCCCATTATCAAACCTCAACCACAGCGCAGATGGCAGCTGCCCTTGCCTTGGCCTCCTAGCCAAGGTCCACTTCTAGGGACAACCAACACAATTGCAGTCCAGGATGCAGGACAGTCAAGCAGCTAATTCACTTTGTTGTCACTGAATGAAAGAAGAACAGTAAGGCACTGTCAACTTATGCCATTTCTTGGTGTTTGTAGGATTTTTTTCCTCTACTAACATGGTAAAACCTGTTGGGGAAGCAATCGATACTGTGCACGGCACAGTACAACAGTCACAGAAGACAGAGTTAGAAATGAACCAGGAGCAGGAGAGAGCAATAAGGAAAACCTCTTTGGTTGCCAGAATGCATGAGAAAGGCCTTCACGTGAGGGTGGAGAATACCATCAACCACCAACCCTTTGATGTGGAGTGGGAGTGGTTCTTGTGGAAAGTGACAGCTCAGATGGGTCTGCCAGAGCAGAGGTACCATTTGCACATTATAAGCAAATACCTTCAGCTGGGCTGTTTCCAATGGAAAAATGGAGGAGACTAAGATGGAGGTTAAAGTAAGGGAAAATGAGATGGGGACTGCAGTTCCTCTGATGTCATAAAAGCAGGGGAAGACCACCACATTTCAGATGGCTCTCATCTCACCACACCTTCTTTTACACCAGAGCACAGAAAAAAGTTAATTTTCCCAGGTTCGGGTCTCTGTTCCTAGCACCAGCCAGCTCATGCTGCCTCCTCCATGTGTTCGGAACCTCAGCCTGAGGGTCATGTTCATCCCATCCAACAGCACCCAGGAAGGCAAGGCACCTTTGGGCTACCCATCCCCCTGAGAACTAGTTCAACCCCTCCACCAGACAAATGGATTGCCATGAACCCAATCCCACAGAATCTGCTGCAGCAACCACAGTGTGATTGTCAGACAGTCTGAGATGCAAGTCCACCCACCGCACAGCAGAATCATACCTCCCTTTCTGACATAAGAACAAAGTTACGGTCCTTTCCACATGGGAGGACAAAACTAAATTCCAATCACTATGAAACTATGGTAAGAACGATCTCCTTATCTCATGTCCATATTAATTTTTTTATCCCTGTTAAGAAACAAGGGAACTTTTGGGTCTTCCCAGATGTGATAAGTGAGATGTATGGAATGTATTCTGTCATAGATCCCACTCATACTGCTAAAGTCCTGGAGGGAACTATTCCAATTTCTACCTGTTAAAGCTTTGTGATAAAACATGCCTACACAAATGCTGTAAACCCAGGGCATTTTCGATTCAAAACCTATCATGCACTTTCAAAAGATCAGTCAATCTGGCAACCTTGAGTGATTTTGGAAAAATTAGATGTAGATGTTTCTGTAGGTTTTGTTCATCATACAGTTTACCAGAGTACTTAGGACAGAGATCATTCCTGACATTAAAAAAAAACAAACAGAAAACAACAAACCAAAACAACAACCCAACCCAAAAACTAAACTGTGCACAGGAAGAGTTACATCTGCTCAGTGCTGACTGTAATCCACCCTTCTCTTGTACCATTGAGCTTGCAAAGTCAGCCGCCCTAAGTACCAGACATCTAGCAGTCCTTGGAGGGACAGGAGCATGACAAAACACACTAGAGAAATGACCAAAACCACAGAGGTGGGACTTCCAATATCCACTTCCTCAAAACTGAGTGAAGCTATAAATAAGGGAACCACCGCCCTTTCCTCTCCAGTGGATGACTGCTCACATTTGAAGCCCTGCACTGTCAGGCGTGACAAATGCAGTTTATCATATGGCTCTGAGATTTATCCTATGTCCCTGCAAATTATTGTATCACATGGACAACACCACAATACACACACAAACACATCAGTTGCACCACTGCAGAGCAGTATGAAACTTGCTGGTTTCTATTTCTTTAAACCCACACACCAGCTGAGGCTCCACCCTGCCTTCTCCATGTCATGACAAGTGTAGAAGTAGTGAACATCATGGACCACATCACTTCCATTTGTCCTGCAACCAGCCAGCAAGATGATGCACAGAATAAATAGCACATATAAGAGAGAGGAACTCTTTAGGTAGAAAGATACACTGTTTAGACTGAGGGGGGCTTAATATGCAATATGTGTTTGCAGATAGCTAGCCAGAAAAGCACATCCAAATAGCATACAGTTAAATTCCTGTTGAAAGCATCCCAGAGAGCATGGGAACCCAGCTACAGAACTTTCCCAAGCATAAATTCTCACATCTGCAAGAAGTGCGGAGAGACCATGTATGGCCTATTTCTCCTGGCACCCCCAGTCTCTAAAAACAATCTGTTCTAGATGTCTCCAGCCAAGCCTGACCATGCCTCCCCACTCCTAACTCCACACCCCATTTCCCAGTCATATCGTCCATTCCTCCTTTGATCTGGGCTTGCAAAGGCTTAATACTTTTCTTATCTAATGTCACTGTGGACACTCACCTTTAATGCCAAAGGCTACTGTTCACAGACAGTAGTAATGCCTAAAAATGTGTGGGGCATGGCAAAACAAGCAGAGTTACAGCAGCTGCAAGCTGCTTGTTTGGGAAGAACTTCTGCCAAGGCACGGCACACGTGGGAAAGCTTCACCCTCTCATTGCCCGTGGAAATGCTAATCCAGATTCTCACATCTTCAATTCTCATGGCTTTGACCTGACCACCTCCAATTAACACACTGCAGGCATTCAGAAAAGCCTGTGAAATGAGTGATGCTTAGGTCAAGGGACACCATGAAGTATGGCACGGGGATCTTAGGCAATTCAACCTTAGTGTATCAAACCTGCAGAATGCTTAAGACTTTTGATCTCACGTTGAGACTTTTCATGTCATGGGTTTTCTATTGCAACCTGCCTTGTGGAAACCACACAGCATAAAGGAAGAAATTCCTGCAGGCACTCAGAAAGACCAGCCTCTTCTCTGGATGAGTGGATAGAGCTGGTTGTCCATCACACACACGTAAAGACTTATCGGGCTAACCCTTCATCCACAGAAACAGCTACAGAAAATATGATAAATCTCATCAACTTGAAACTTTTTCCTTCCTTAAGCCATTGGTAGACGCTCTCTCACTTCTATCCTTTCTCTGTATCCAGATGAAAGGTGGAAGTATCTCAATGAGACACAGATCAGCTCAGTGGAAGCTGAACTCTTCCCTGACCTCATTGTACCTTGGCATGATGGGGATACCCTCTCTTCCTTAAACCATCACCTTGCCGATGTGCAGCATTGCAGCATTGCTCCCAAACAGGAGCATCTGTCTGCACTCTTGTTCACTTGACACGTGCTGTTACCCCCTCTCATACCTGGCTTAACAGGTCTAGCAACAGGGATGAAGCCAATGGTTGGCAGGGTACCAGTGCTTCTCCAGGGCCACGGTCACAGCCTGTGGGGCCTGTCCGGTTACTCTTCTTCTCTCTGCTGGCTGGGCACCAACACTTCCAGATGGAGAGCTAGGAAGCAATGCTCCTGTGGGGAAGCTGACGCTGATGCTGCAGAACACCTCTGCCTCCCTGTGAAGCCTCTGATATCGGCCATTGCCTGCCACAGCCTCCCAGGCTAGAAAGAAGTTTGTACAAAACTAGTTTGCTCTCTCTGGACAAATAATGCTTTGCCAGCCACGGCTCACTTCATACCCAGCCTCTTTGGGGGCTCCACTGTTGTTGTCCCATGTGAGTGGCTTTTTGATGCAAGTGTTCTGTCTGCTGGGTCCCAGATAAGCAATTCTGTGATTGCAGGCAGCTGCTCCCTGGCAGGTGGGCAGTCACTTGTGAACAGGTCTGGGGCAGAGGATACTTCACCACAGCTGAACTCTGGTCTCCAGAGTTTGACTTGGGATCCTGCACTCTAGTATTTTGTGTGGAGCTGAGCATCCCTCACTCCAATAAACTCTGCCAGGGGAACAGAACAGGGGAAATGGATGGTGCAGCTCAATGCAAATGCCAGCTTCTTCTGCAGGGTAAGCAAATAAACTTTCCCTGAATATTGTATTCATATATATCAACAAGAAGCACATTCTAATTCATAGGTATTAAACACAGTTAGGCTTATTTTATCCTTGAGGAAAAAAGACTGTCTTTATTTTCCATCAGCGGAAAAATTCCCACGGGATTGTCTTTGCCCACCATATGTGTCATCTTTGCTGCTGTTTTATCCATAGCTCTTTTTTTAAGCAGGTTGCTATAGTCTAAAATTAGACCAGACACATATCAATAACACCAGACAGAAGGAATAATCTGAAAAACAGCAAGATCTTTTAATCTGTGTAGATTACAAAGACAACCAGCTTTGTTTTTCAAATAAAGGCAATCCAATGTCATCTTCATTAAAGTGGCAAAGGCCTTTGCCAGGTATTTTGTCAGTATCTGCTTATCTCTTACTGGGTCTCTGGAAAGGCAGGATTGACTCCTTGCAGTAGCAGACTGCCAACTCTATTGCAATACGGATCACATTTTAACATGGGTGCTTTCTGACAAACTTCTTCCCCTTTCACCCACATCTCAAGCACATCCCTATTCAATCTTGCCTGTAGCATCTACGAGACAACTCCACCAGCCAATTCGCAGCAAATGTAAAGGATCTATTTTTAGAAGTCTTTAAGATGGCAAGAAATGCTGACCTCAGAAAACTGTGAATAACAAGCTCCTTATTTTTTCTTCCCTGCCTGCTCTCTCTCTGTGGAAGCAAACCACCACCATCTGGCCAAATTGCTCCAGAGTCACCACCAGGCCAGAGCTGCATTTTGAGCATCTCTGCTCCTTGATACATTCCTGAAAGTCTTGTCCATGCCAACCTCACAGGTCCGATTTGAATTCCCCCATGCTGTCAGCCTCAGCGACTTCTCTCCATGCAGCACGGGGAGGGGATGCAGTGACTCACCCAGCCTCGGGATCCCCCCTGCCAACCCACTGTTTGTTTGAGTGATTGTATTGCTGAAGTCCTGTTGCCACATTTGTAACTACACTTTTTTTTTTTTTTTTTTTTATGACAACCAGAAGTTCAGTTTTATAAACAGATGCTGTTGTGGGCCTCTCTTACTCAGCTGGATCAGCGTCAGTCGTTTTTCCAGGCTGCGGTCTCTGTGCTGCACACTGAGTCAGACGCAGCCCTGCACAGATTTCTTTGAATCGCTGGTTTCCTCCCAGAGACTCTTGACACCTTGCCAACAAAACAGGGCGTAGCTCATTAATTTTTTTTTTTTTTCCCCTTCTCTTTAAAGGCAGTCTGATTCATAGTAACTCCTTTAAAACAGAGTGGAAAGACACCACCCTCCCACACCACCGGAGGAAACTTAAACCACCACCAGGTCACTCCCCTTCACTCCAGCCCTGCACTCCAGGACATCGGCGCTGCAGCCCAGCACGCTCCTTCTTCCACAGGTGCCAGCACCGGTCCCAGCCCACACGGTAAGAGCTGTTCTTGAAAATCCTCAACAACTTTTCTCTCTCAGTGGCTGCTCCCCTCTGCTAGCAGCACCAGTCTGCCTTTCTCCTCTGCTGCTTCACTCCTCTTCATCTTGGCACTCGAGCTGGCTATGGCACACACCTTAATTTTCATCTTGTGCTTTGAAATCCAGCTGCATTCTGGGGCAAAGGGGCACTGCAAGGCACCCTGGTTGCGGTCTTAGAGCGCTGGCAGCAGGAATGTTATTTTCACCTCCAGGACACGTGCAGCCAGGGCATAGACATGGGGTGCCCAACCTGGACCAGCTCACGCTCAGGAGCTGCTGTGTGCTTTTGGAGTAGCATTGTTGACAAATGTGGAAAAATGCCTGCTTGGAATTAGGGCTGCTGGCTCAGTTTTTCTGCTGCTCAAATATTTCTGCTTGTCTCTCTCCCCTCCATAATTAGTTTGCCAAGCTCTAATTTAGAGCAATAGCAATCATTCCAAGTGAAGACTGAGAGGCCCCAAAGGTGCAGACTCTGGGGTGCAACGGAGACAATCTCTCTTTTTCTGGGGGTTCTAGCTCCTGAGGCTGAAGCCAAGCCCCAGTTCTTGAGCAAAGCCACGTGAAGGGTAGAAATGCGTGCTACGCCTTCCTTGGCAGCACGGACACTGGGGTGGGGAGCACTGCGAGGCGAAGTGGGGGAGCAGGTGGAATTGCTAGGAGCACCACGGTCTGCTGGTAGGGTGTGTCGAGGAGGTAGAGGCACTGATGGTAAGTGTAGGATTGCAGAGACTGGCAATTTTCCCTCTTCACCTACCTTTTTCCATGCAACTGCCCCCTCTTTCTTTCCCTCCTCTTCTTCACCAGTTCTGTTATTTCATCCGTCTGCTATGGTTTGCATCCTGTGGTCAAATCTGAACTATTTTTGAGGTCTGAGAAAGGGAGTGCAGCAAAGCCAGTTTGTTGGCACCACACTTTGGTTCCTGTTGCAGGAACTCAGCCCACCCCTGCACAGTTTCAAGGGTTTGAAAGAGACAGGACATTATTTAGCCCAGTACAGCCAGGGATGGGTGGGGCTCAGGCTCGGGCTGTGGATAGTTACTATATGGATGAACTAGAAGCTGAGCTGACTGTAACTTTGTGGGAAAAGGATGGATTTTGTGAATTTGGAAGTCCCCTCTGGCCCTGTTGCTTGTGGCTCAGTCATGCAGTGGTGCCTCCTGACTGAGAAATAAATGTGTTGGAGTAGTGGGGAAACTGACTGAAGCAGCAAGCGTTTCCAGGGCAGTCAGAAACCAGAATGGGAAGAAAGCATTTTTAGAAGTTGTCATATAATACAATTAACAATTAAATCATTTTGATATAAAAAAAATTGCTGCGGCCACAGAACAACTTTGACTCA
Source organism: Falcunculus frontatus (assembly GCA_013398115.1). Lineage (NCBI taxonomy): Eukaryota > Metazoa > Chordata > Aves > Passeriformes > Falcunculus > Falcunculus frontatus. The sequence goes on along the minus strand of VZRV01005701.1, from coordinate 25,096 downwards.
GAAGCTTTGAATTCCTCAAGGCACCTCTGAGAGCAGATTTGCCCAGGAACTGCCCACTTGACATTTCTGGATGTAGTGGGATTCTTTTCTGAGCAAACACTCGAAGGAGCTGGGCATGAAGAGTGTGAAAACTTGGAGCCCATTAGCTACTGTTCTATGATAACAGGGGTTTAAGCCAGCCAAATGCCTCCACCCAGTCCACCTGGGGACTGTGAGCACTGAGAAACGGAGGCCTTAAAGGCAGCTTATTTCTATTTGCTCCCTTGGGGATTAGCATCAGAAAAGGATCAAAATTGAGGTACCTTACTAACACTGCAGTGCCTGGAAGCACACCCTGAAATGCACACCCACCTAAGGAATTCCTGTCAGTAGGCTTCTGTGGAAGCTCCCCCAGCTATGACTAACCATCCAAACACGTGACACACGGTCTGAGCCATTCATCCCGGCTACCCCTGTGTGAGAGCGGGGATCTCCACTGGGCACACGCCATCCCGAGGGAAAAGGCTGACAGCTATGGAGTCGAGCCACACCCAAGGACACATTAATGGAGGAGTGACTTGAGATCTTGCGGAGAAGCACCGAGTTTTGGAGTGGGTGCCTCAGCTGCAGGGCTGCTAGTGCTCCCCCAGTGAGACCCTGCTGAGGACAGGGAGCCCAGGGCTTGGAAAACCAGCCCTTCTGGCCTAGCCAGTGGTCTTTCAAATTTGCAGTGTGGGAGCGATGCAAGTGCATGCAGGAATTACTGTTTGGTGGTCTGGGGTGGAGCAGAGGTTGTATTTCGAAACAGTTCTGGGAGATCTGCTGATAATAGCCAGCATGTTTTTTGGTAAAAAACCCACCTCGGGGCCTTGCTTATAATGAGACTGGGGAGATTTGCTGCAAGCACTAATCCTTCTCTCTATTCGTCACCCTCCCAGCCTCAAGGCTTGCACATGGCACTCAGCCTGTGCCTGCTTCTGTTTCCTCAGAGCAAGCAAAAGCGGGAGGGAGCCTGCTTCCATAGCCCTACCCACTCCCGTGGGAGGCCCCATAATTCCCAGATGGCTGCTGGGACACCCCTCCCATGGCATGTTTCCCCTTGCTCATCTCCCAGTTCACTTAGTGCTGCCTTCGCTGAGTGCTGCATGGATGGCAAAGGAGGAGGCACCTGATGCTGGGCTGGAATTTGCCCTCGGTGCAAAATTTGCTCAAGTGCCCCATCAGGCAAGAAATAGCACTACTAGACCCCTTTGATCTCAGCAGGTTCCTGTGCCTGTACCTTTCAATAGGGAAGTGACAGCACTGTCATCCAGCACAACATAAGGCAGGCTGCAAGGCATGGCACTCCTGATTTTTTTGCTTCCTTCTGTTTTCCTAAAAAAAAAAGTAATGAGATAAAACTAAAAGATGAGATTTATTTACCCTTCCTTCGAGGCAGGGAGAAGTAAGAGGCCTGGAGCTGCTCTTTTACTCCTCTAAAAGGGAGGGTGAGGAAGGGGATTTCCAATCTTCACATCTGAAGATGGATGCTCAATATTTCATTGGTCTTTTCTGCTGAGGCAAAGCAGCATTCACAGAAAAGGGGGCTCTTCTCCATGGCCCTGCCAGGACTGATAACTAACTCATAACCACAGTGCTGTAACAGTGGCAAACAAACATGCTGAAGCACATCTCAATTATGCCTGTATTGATCCTCTGTCAGGGCCAGTCCACACACAATCATCCCACAGCATGACACAGGGTCTAGCAGCAGTTCCCTGTATAAACTGCCCAGAGGGGAATCTGGAGTGCCTCTTAAGCTGCTTTCTGCCATTACACTGTGGGGAGAGCAGCGAAGCAGCACATCTCGGGGCTGCCATCTGGAGCGTGATTTCTTCAAACCCTGCTGGGAGAGTTTTGGAAAGTACCTCCTTAGCTAGAACAGCTTGACGATGAACAAAGGAAACTCTGGCCGAATTTGCAGCTTCACGCACCCTGTTCCTCCTGAACTGTTTTCAGAGAGTATATGGCAGCTGCTCTCTTGGTAAGACCAAATATAGCCCGTGCCTTGTCATAGAAGGGAGGGACAGGTTAGGAGAACTCAGCTCCAGAACCCACATTGCCCGAGGGAGTGACAAGTTTGCCAAGATCATAATTAAGATCTATCCCCTTTACCCTGTGAAAACCAGTCTGTAACAGAGGCATGGGGAGACACCCATGACGAGAGCTCAGGGACAGATCTGGGCTAGGTCATCCACAGTCCTGCAGAGAAATGCACTGAACTCTGAGCACTGGAGTGGCTGACACAGGTGAACAGTGACTCATGCTGAAGGCTTAGCTCTTGTGGTGTGGAGCCACCTGGCAATATGTTTGTATTTGAGGAAATCCAGGGTGAGGACCTCTGTTGTCCTTTTGCCCTCGCAGGGCAGAGTCTGCTCAACAAGGGGAGTTGTGAAAGCAACCACCACGACTGGGTCCATTGTCCACATTCTTCTCATTCCAGAGAGATATCTTCCCTGTATTGGCTCCAGCAAGCCTCTGGGAAGGATATGAGAGCCATAGGAGCAAGAGCAGAGAGCTACAAAATGCTCAGAGCTGGGAGCAGGCTAGTCAGAGGATTGCTGAAGACCAGCTCCAGGAATGTGGACTGAAGGAAAGCTGGGCACACCCACTGGCTGTGACAGCTCAGGCAGCTGAGCCAACCTGCCTGCTAGCTGGCCTCCAGTGGCTGCAACTTGGCCAGCATGGTGTGCCCTCAGCAGGGCAGTTCTTGATGTCTCAAAAGCCACATGTAACATGAACTAGCTTATACCGTTCTGCCAGCCCATACTGGTCACAGGTGTAAGGAGCCCTCTGAAAGCCAGATGAGGCATTTTACATCACGACCACCTTTATCCCACTCTGCACAGAGCACTGACCAGCTCCAGGCTGCACAGCGTCCTCCCGTGTCTGCTTTACGCACGTTCTCCCCAGTTCATCACTTGTGCACTTTGGTTGAAAGAAGGAGCTTTCACGCAATTTTGCATTTTAATCCTGCGCAGTCTTTTCCAAGCTGGCTTGCAGGAGCAAAGGCACCCCGAAAGCAAACTAACCCAAAAGTTCAGACTCTTTAGATGCCTGAGTCACACTGACTTCAGTGTCTCATAGGCTGTACTGGCATGTTCAGAGGTTTTGCAATTTTGAGAGACAGACACACTATAAGATACAACTTCTTTTTCAGAGTTACACTCCCTTGGAAAAAAAAAAAAAGCAGTATCTAGACAAAACTGACTATGTAAATTATAGGATTGCAGTTTTAATCCAAGAATGCAGCCAAAACCACAGCTGATGTGGGCTTCACAGACCTTCAACCTCTACCTAAGGGCTGTTGCAAAGAGGAAAAGCAGGTATTCACACCAGAAGTGATTTGTGTACTTTTGCTCATACCACACTGTCACCTGAGCTTTCCTGTCAGAGCTGTCAGATGGTTTCTCCCACGTGGGCACTGCCAGTGTCGCAGATAGATCCGTGCACCCATAAAGAAGCTGTGCACACACACACACAGTTCACAGAGAACCCACAGATGCACACTCCCATTCATAGAGGGAGCCACACAGAGCTGCAGATGCACACCCCTACACACAACATGTCAACGCCCAGACTGTCAGTCCTCCCACAAATGTTTCTCATGTATCTCAGAATTTTGTTGGAACTCCTGCCAGCAACTCTGGTGTCTAATCAACCCACCCAGGGACCACCCAGTGCTCTAAGGGGTGAGGGTGCTCTGCATCACACCTCTGGAGGTGCAGAGGAACATTTCTGTGCTTCCATTAGCTCTTAGGGTCCCTTCCCCACCCCTCCCTCTTACTAGCTGCCCATCAGTCCCAGCCCTTCCTTGGCATGCCTAGTGTGAGGAGTGACAGTGTTTTCCTCCAGCAGCAGATGCTGGCTGCCTGCCAGGCCCCAGGCAGCTGTCTCTTCCCCTTCCGACTACCAAGCGAGCATTGGAGTTTCAGCTGATGTTGTCACATGGCTGAGCACTCGAGGGTGGTTTCTTCTGGAGAAAATGCCAATTTCTCACTGTCTGCCCTAGGAGCTCTGATATTTCCCCACTCTCATATGAATCATGAGCATGAGAGCTGGAAAACCCTTATGTGTCATCTTTTGTGACTCCCCTCTGCATCTCTCAGTGAGTGAAGGTTCATCACCAAGGGTGGATTCTTGAGGAATTTGTCAAATCCCATAAGAAATTTTTCACATGCTGGTGCTTCACCACTCCCTTGGGAAGGCAATTCCACCGATCTCTTGGAGACCATTCCACCAGGAAATGCTTCACAAGAACCAGACAAAATCTTCCATTTACTTAAGTTTATTTTCAGCTGTAATCCCTCAGGCTGGTCTACACTTTCCTTTTGGTTGACATTAATCTGCTGGTTTTACAACCTTGCTGTACCCATGTGGTCATCACAGCCACTACCCATATGTACGTGAAATCTCACTGCCATAAACCAGAGGCTCCAAAGGTCTCCATGTGCCCACGCACACCTCCTGCCCAACCCTTCTCCCACACATGTGAAATCTCTTTCCAGAGGCACCAGCCTACTCATCTACATGTCTATAAAAAGCATCTGACTTGTAAATTGAGTCAGGCTGGTCTGTCAAAACCACGTTGTCAACAGCAGTGCTGATATACAGTAATATGTAAAAGTCTGGAGTCAGCAAGGACTCAGGATTTGTCTGCGTCTGGAGCAAGAGACAGAGCAAAGGTGAAAACAAAAAGATTCTTCCCTGTTGTTGTTTAAAGTTGTCATGAGCTTTCTAGTAACAATGTGACATGTCCAAAGTCATCATGCTACCATAATATCAGAGAGACCTTCACATCTTTGCATCCTGCCAAATGACTCTGGGCACGATGAGGACTGATGCTCATAGCGCACACGAGGTGTGCAGTTGTGGCAGGTCTGAGATGCCGTGATGGCCTCAGCTCAGTCAAAAGGCAGATGTACAAATTCTGCAGAAGGTTTTATCCCACACTGAGGTTTCCCTTACTGGTAGCAACATGGCAGCATTGCAGTTTGTGGGCTAGCTTTGCACTGAGGAATGTGCTGGTAATGGAGGTGGAAGTTTGTGGCTGTCTCCAACAATACCAAACAGTTTTTACTTTCTGTCCATTACTCTCCAGTTTTTGCCTTCCTTTCCAAGTGGCCTTGGTCCTGATTTGAACTGCCAGTATTCCTAGTGTGACTCTGTGCCCCCTCAGACAGTGGCCAAGTTCACATGCTTTCTCTAAATATTGGACTTCCTATTGTCCCCATCAGAGACAGCCTACTGGGGGAGACAGACCACTGGTCTGACTTATTACTGCTTTCCTTGTATTCTGTAGTGGCAGCTGGAAAAGGCAGAATTTCTTTCATGTTAGCTGCTTTCAATCTATGGAGATTTTTGTTGACATTCTAACCAAAAGCATTTATTTTTTCCCCAAAACGCCATCTTTCCATTGTTGAGAAATCTAATCTGTCAAATTAAAGGGTCTTCAGCTGAAAAACTCAGTTTTAAAGGAGTCAGAGTTCACCAATGTGCACAGGCAGTGCAATTTAGATGTCTACTGCTCCCTGGACACTCTAGGGAGCTACAGGCTATTGGCTGGGTTCTCACCTCAGCTGGCATCTGTCACAGCACACCTCACCAACCGAGCCTGGGAGAAGCAGTCCCAAGCAGGGACCTCAGTTCAGAGAGGAAGATGGAAATGGAAGTCAGATGAGCTATATCCATTAAGGAATACTTGAGATCTGAAATATTTCAAATTTAGTTGAGAGTGCCCTGATTTTTCACCCGAAACAACCCCATTGTTCCTGCAGAAACATTCTGTACACTCACCCGCTAGTCCTTTCACTGCAATGCACTTTCTGTCAGAAGCAAAGCACCTCTGTGTAATCTGGTTTACCCTCTTGAGTAACTCACTCCCTATATTTGAGAAACTATACCATTGGCCTTTATCATATCTCCAAGTGGCACTTCGCATTCCGTCCTGATCCTTTGCTAAGAAGCAAACCAGGGGCAAGGACTCACTTCTCCATATTGCCCTCCAAACAGAAGGATCCAAACACTTAAGTAGACAGAGGGGTGATATGGGTGGCAACAATCTGCCTGCTTGAGAAGACTTTGTCCTACTTTTTAATAGATATTGCCAGCCTGCTTGAACTTGAACTGGGGTGCAGCAGAGCTGTGTGTTGTTCCCCACTATGTGTACTCCTGCACAGTCAGAGAAGTAGTCTCTACACAGCTAAGGGTCTGTCATGCTTATCTGCAGGTTATTTTGTACTGAAGGCGTCTATGATGATTCTTATTTGTGCTTACTGTTGGTGTGGCTTGTTATTTCTCTTCATCCATCACCCCATGAAAAGGAAAGTCAGTCCACTGTCATCAGCACAAGATCTTCTCTTGACTCATGCAGGCTGTTCAGCAGGTGCATGACCTTCACTTCCCCACCAGCCTGCCCTACCTCAGTAGTCCTTCTACTGTTATGTCTCATTCCTTTTTTTCTTGGCTTAGTTGGGGTCTTTCCTCTGAAAGATGCTTGGGGAAGACTCACAAATTGTTTGCTTGACTGGTTCTTGAGAAGCAGTCCTAAAACTGACAGTGTCCTGAGCACTTAATCTTTCAGGGTTAAATTATTGTGGGGTTTGAGAGCTTTGGGGTGAGTCAGTGGAAAAAAACTGGCAGCTCTAGGAAGGCTAAGACTGACTCATAGCCCAAGAAGAGCCTGAGGAACTCCAAATGCAGCTGCAGTTTAGGTACAGGAATGGAAGAAAAGGCATTTGCATGCAATTTTGTCCTATTGCTCCAGCAATGTGACCCCACCCTGTAGTGGAGAAAGATGTCTCACATTTAACAAATGGAAACAGTATCCTGTCAGCCCCCGATGCTCTGCCAGATTCTCTGTCTAATGGGAGGAAAAGTCCACGCCATAGCATCAGAGACAGAAGTGAATCTATTTCAGTGCCATTCGTTCACCCACGGCTCCTCTGGGATTGTTCTCTCGTGTTTTATTTAACAGGCAGAGAGAGATGAAGAAAGGGGAAAGCAAATGAATACAGAGGGAGGCTTGTGCTTTAACTCACAAAGAATCAAAACTAAGCTGTGAGCACATATCCCCTGGGGGAGTTTGCATTTGATAGCATGTGTATTCAGGGAGAGGTGCTGACGTTCTCAGGAAGTAGGTGCACTGAGAGTACCTGAACTAACATTGCTCTCCTGCCGTGCTAGAACAGGCAGAAAAAGCAAAGGGAATAAAGGATTTCAGTTTTTTCTTAGAGTATTGGTCAAAGTCCTGGGTGTGGGGTCATGGTTTGGGGGGGGATTACATTGTAAAGTAACATTTATCCCTCATTTTCATTTCTGAATGCAAAAAAAGAAAAAAATGCATTTAAAAGGACTGTTCTAGTCCTTTATGATGTCATGAAAGTAGGTTTTTAATCTTTCAAGTAGAAAGCTTTGTTTGAAGGTCCTCAAAAATAATAAGGAAAAAAAAGCACTGAATGAGATTTTAAAGAGGCCATGGAAAAATATGTCCATCTAAGAAAGTTTAGCCACTGTTCAGTAAAGGCAAATTTCAGAGCAGGCAAATTTGTCAGAGTTTGGTTTATGCATGCCAGTACCCTACAGTGTCAAGAGCACTTGTTACAGTTTGTATAAGAACCAAGGTAGTCAGAAAAAAGAATGAGAAGTAGTCAAAGGGACAGGAAGATTTGACTCCAGAGTTTGCTGCAGATATGTCACTTAGTCATGGCAACAGCAATAGTTTCTCAGTTGGAGGTGCAGTGGTGATATCGGTATCAGTTGCCATCCAGCATTTTGAAACCCTCGTTCCTTTTAGAGTCAATGGAAAGAAGGGGTTTAACTCTTAGGTCAGGTATGTTCATGTGGTAGCCTGCATATGCTGTTGAGAACCTGGATTTTACCAGTGCTGAACTCATAAATGACTGTCACTACAGTCAGAGAGAAAGTCCTAAGAAGGCTGTGCTTTCTCCAAGATCATCACTAAGGGAGGTACTTTGACAAGAGAGGTCACAGTGACCAGGCCATTGAGCCAGATCAAGCTCTAGAGCATGAGGAGTTTGCTAGGACACCACAAAGCAGACAAGCAAGCCTGGCCCACATTCAGCAAGCCAGGGCTTAACATCTCCAGAGAGTTCTTCAGGTAAAGGAAACCTCACAGCAGACAAGTTTTGCTGAGGAGATAGGACTAGTCACCAAACTTAATCTGTCTTACTAAGGAGTAGCCTTGTTTAAGTGGGAGCAGTGACCTAACAGAGCTGGTTCCTTGAGATCCTGAACTCAAGGAATTCCTCCTGGTCACCAGCTAATGCTGAACTGGTCAAAGTACCACTGATGGAGAAGCCTGCCTACACACTGTGGTTTGGGAACTGTATACAAAGCAGTGCCAGGAACAGCTGCAGCATTTTACAGGAATACACTTCCACTCATGGCCACAATGAGAGGAAAGACAGTAGTGGAGAAGGTGGAGTCACCAAGTAAAAAAAGACGTATGAATGGGACTTTACAAAGCCTTTTGTCACAGTTTGTGTGAAAGACATCATAAAGTATAATTGTGTTGTTTCATGACAGTGTTACCACACCCTGTACAAATGGTGACAGCATCAGACCTTACCCGAGTCACCTGGACCAAAATAACTTGACAGCTAACATTAATCACATGCTTGACACTGCTCTTCAGTACCAGCACTACCGAGGGAAAGAGCAACACAGCCCTCTCAAACTTTCTAGGAAGTTTACAGGCCTCAGAGTGGACTCACTAAATGCTTCTACCTGAAATACACTCACTTGAATTATGTGAATTGTCTGCATTCATTCTCACAGCTTAGATTTGTTCCTTGTATTTCACGTTTTCAGGTGAGAAGCCATCAGTCTTGACAAAGAGTGTCATGTGAGCTTTCTAAAGCACACTCCCCTCCCTTTCCAATCACATGTTCATCAATGACAGGAAATCTTACAAAACGTAAAAGTTTGCAGGGTACAGAGGCAAAAATACCCAAAACAAACTGAAGAGGAATTTGCATTATAAGAGAATCCTGTTGCAGTAATAAAGTGACCTGCATGCTTCAAGTTTTAAAAAGAAAACAGGCAGTTTTCATCGCAAACCTGGGCATCTTCCTCAGCTCCAGAAAACCTCATGGCATTTCTGTTCTGGTTACCCTCCTCTTCACTTAAAGGAGTGGTCTATTGAGTAGTGGCCACCCCTCTGGCTTACTCTCCACCACTACTCAACAGCTGATGCACCAAGGAACACGCAGTCCCCCATTCCATACCACCTGTCAGTGACCCAGACCAGCTGGAAGAGGCTGAGACACCAGAGGAGAACAGGAAGAGAAAAATCTTTCCTGACCTCTATGAATCCCATGGGCAAAAACTCCTCTTCCTCGAATGTAGGCCTGGAGTATGGCATTTTTACTTTACATTAACACACATCAATTTCAGCAACCTGTGTATATATTCAGGCTATTTTTTAAATGCCCCCAAGTTATCTACCCATGCTCTACATCTCCTCCCAGATCGGTTCCTTAATCTTCAGGCTCTATTTAACCTCTTGAGCAGATTTTGACAAAGTTTTTAGTGGCTTTATTTTGGTGATTCCACATTTCCAGAGTGGACTTAAGATCAACCTGGGTTTTTGCATATAAACAAAGCTTATGGTAATGCTGTTCTTTGACTTGGCCCTTCCCTTCACATCCTCTCTCTGTTCTTGTTCTCCCTCAGAGCTCTCTGTATCGGTGACACCACCTAGAAGAGACCCAAGATGTTGGTCCTACTGGCTGGTATCTTTGTGGTTCACATCGCCACTGTCATCATGCTCTTTGTCTCCACCATTGCCAACGTAAGTAGACTGCCCTGGATGGGACATGGCTTTCGCCTTCCACAGCAGCAGCCAGCCTTAGATACGGCTGGCAGGTGGGCCAGAGGGTGGGTGCTCAGGTGAGGGTGAGGAACATCCACTCACGGTCGTGGGGAGACATGAAAGAGTGATGGGTGTGCTCAGGGAGTGGGAAGGCAGCCGGGGTGGTACAGGAGGCTGCCTCTGTCTGTCACCTCCCCGGAGCCCAGAGCCAGCAGCACCTCAGCACCCTCCATCGGGGAGAGTGCAAGTGGGGGCTGGGGAGATCAGCAGTGCCAGCCCTGCTCCCCCCAGCCGGTGGCCAGGTTGTTGCCCACCAGGGCGCATTCCACACCAAGGGGCGCGGCGGGGCCGCCGGGGAAATCTGGGCCGAGGGGGACCCCTGGTGGCGCTACCGGGGTCCCCTCGCCCCCCGCCCACCTTCGGAGCGGATTTTGGGGTCCCCTCGCACCCACCTGGCCAGCCGTGCCCCCCCCCACCACCTTGCACAGGAAGAGGGTCAGGATGACCTGGGAGATTCCTCCACGATGATTGGAACAGACTTCACGGTGATTTGCCCGGACCAAATGACTCCTGGCACTGGAAGCCAGTGCCATATCCCACCCGTCCGGCTGCTCATCACGGCCAACTCGTGCTGACATTTTCGGGCAGTTGGGCTACTTGTGCTCACTTTATGGTTTAGTCTGACAGAAGAGCAAAGAAGCTTTCCTGCCCCTTGATACAGCCGTTCTACCCTATTTCAGGTTTGGATGGTGGGTTCTTCCAGCTTTGGAACGATCTCAACGGGACTCTGGCTGCTGTGCAACAAGACCTGCACTCAGCTGCCAGTTAGCAGTCAAGATGAGGGTAAGTTACACCCACGTTTTCATCTTGGTGAAGAGGATGTTGATGAGCAATGCCAAGACTGAGTCCTGACCTTCTCCAATCTATTCTCTGTGTTTTGACAGCTTCCCTCAAAGCCGTGCAAGCCTTTATGATCCTCTCGATCATTTTCTCCGTTACGGCACTTGTCCTGTTCATTATCCAGCTGTTCACCCTGGAGAAAGGCAAACGTTTCTACATGACCGGAGCCGTCATGCTGGTCTGCTGTGAGTATGCACGTGCACGCCCTGCCATGGCTCCGTGTGCATCCCACTGCCTCTGCAAACACAAGGAGCCGCATGTTTGCCACACATGGTCACCAGAGGAGGTTGTCAGCCAGCTAAATGTTTCCAGTGGCCCAAATTTTGTTACAAAACAAAGCATTGGGGAATTGGAAAGTGTTGGGTTGGGATTTTTTTTTTTGCTGTATATAATGAAAGTATTTCCAGATTTTCATTAGGAAGTCCCAGTGGGTTTTGCAAAATACCTTTGAAAGACAACAAAAAGGATTCAAGTGTTTTGGGGGAGCAGGGGAATAAACAGTTAGACAGCTACTGCACATGGGATTCAACACGTAGCACCAAACTGTCGTCAGATCTTATTACTGATTTCCTCCTAACAAAGGTTTATTCCTCTTGGCACCCACTAAACAAGCCCCAAGTGTCTTATGTCATCACAGCTGCAAAAGAAATCCTCCACAAATAAGCCTAATGGGCAGCAGCTCCTCTCTCATATGGCACAAGACGTGCATTACAATCTCAGGGGACAACAGTACTTCAGAAGTCTTGCGGCAATGCTGGTTTCTGTGCGTTTTCCAACTCTCCTTTCCCTCTTCCTTCCTACAGGGATGTGCATTCTGATTGCAGTCTCCATTTACACAGCTCGGTTCACAGGCACAATGAGGTACTCCACAAATCCTCACCATGGCTACTGCTTCATATTGGCCTGGATCTGCTTTTGCTTCAGTTTCATCATCGGCATCCTCTACCTTGTTCTGAGAAAAAAATAAGGCTGATGGGTGTCCAGGGGAGAGGGTTGGCTACTGGGAGTGGGGAAGAATTACTCTGCTGAGAGAACTGTTGGGCCAATAGACAGAAACAGCCACGATCATCACCACTGCCGCCACAGAAAAATCACTAACAAAGCTAGAATCCTCAGAAACTCCTTCACCAAAGAGAGGGAGAAACAGCTCCTACTGATCTAGCACTTCTGGGGCTAGAAATCTGCAAGTGACCCAGACAGCTCTTCTCCTTTTCTGCAAAGTTGTGCCATACCTTCACAAAGCTTCAAGCTCAGCAGTGATGATTAAAGGGCACCACAAAACTAAGGGCTATATCTTTTTCCCTTCCTACAGCCCTTCTCCCTTACATTTGAGTGTGCCTTGTGGGTTGGGCAGTGAGGATTATGACCCCTTTATTTGTCCATTGAAACAAATGGGATGGGCCTTTTGTTACATTTTTAAATATATATATATATATATATATGCACATAAGTGGACATTAAAAACATTAAATTGAGGGAAAAACCCAATAGAAATCAGATTAATTTTGTATTAAAATATCTACAAAAATAAGGCAGCAAATTTTTTTGTTGTTCTGTTTTCTATTTGGTATTACCATGACTGAATAAGATACAAGTAGGAATGGCAAATATACAGGCATGGATGTTGGAGAGAGAGAGAGAGAAAGTGTAGGGCTAAAGATATACAGGGGTTCCTAATTACAGAGGATGCAGTGGTACACATGGAGGGAAGGAATCATCTGGATGTGTGTCTACACTAAAATAATCTTCTGTTCAACTCCAGAACAGCACTGCTGCATCGCAGAGCCTTACTGAGACAAGTCCTTGTCTGTAGGCAGGGCTTTTTTCCCACATCGTCACCTGGTATGTGATATTAATTGAGTGCCCCACCTTGTGACAAAGCTCATCTCAAAAGCAGATAATGGTTAGCAGAGGAAATTTATTCCCTAATGAGAGATCAGGAGAGATCAAGCAGGGCTTGTGAGTTTTGCTCCTTACTGCACAACCTTAGGCCAGCCACTTAAACTGGTGCTTTTCCATCTGCCAAATTTTTCCATAAAACTAGCTACCTCCCAGGGTTGCTGAGAGATTCTGAGTCCACTCTGTAATACAAGGTCCCCATGTGAAAGGCTGGCATAGGAAAGTTCGGCATTGGTACTGCTGCAACCCACAAATTTCTGTTAGTTTGAAGAATCTCAGTCACAAGAGGCATTTGCAAGAGACGAGGTCAAAATTTCCTGTGACTTCATTCACAACTAAAAGGTAGAGAGTATAAAAAAACCATGTTAGTGCAGATTGTGCATGGATGCTATTTACCTCTCTCTCTCTTTCTGTTACATTTTCTTCTTATGTAGACTTTATCAATTTGGTGGATATATTCTAGTACTGTATGTTGGTGTTTCATTAACAAAGGTTATTTCATATATAGTCATTGTAAATATTTTGAAATGCATATTTTTAACTTTGTGGGTACAAAAATAAAATCTGATTCCCTTTATAATAAAGAGTTTTGCTTTGGGTTTTTTTTTCATTAGTGTTTCAGATACTTGTTAGCAGAAGTATTTGCTGTTTTCACTGAATCACAGCCCACCCCTTTAAGACAATGCAGAACTACAATGGTTTTTTGCATGCCAGTTTATGGGATTTCCTGTTCTGGAGGGAAGGGGGAAGCAGAACAACTCTCAGCTGCTGTTTCAGGCTGCCTGCAAGCTCAGGCAGACAGTGTGAGCAGTGGTATCACTCAGTCTCAGCGCCAGGCTTTGCTTCACACCCAGGAAAGCTGGAAACATACTTTCTCACTCTGGCAGGATCTCATCTGTCCCAAAGCAAAATCACCAAGGTGTTTGTCTGAGTCTCATGAGTTGGTATAGCTGTTACCTCTTTAGTGTTGTCTGGCCAAACACCTCTGCAGTTCTAGAGCTTGAGCAAAGATTCCAAATCCCAGGACACCAGCAGATCTCAGAAAACTTGGGGCACAATCCTGTAAGCTGAGGTGAGGTAAGATCTAGCAAGAATCAGCTGTGTAGGAAATTTTTCTTTATCAATTAATCTACCTCAGGGAGAGCCAAGACATGCTAATTGAGGGTAGAACAGTGACACAAATCTTCAGGAGCTGAAGTTTTACCAGAAGGGGACCTCATACAGCAGGGTGTGGGAAGGGCTCACAGTGTGTCATGGTTGGACACTTGTCTTGGTCTCAGGAGATTCCAGGAGTCATAGAATTATAGAATATGCTGAGTTGGAAGGAACCAATCAGGATCTTTGAGTCCAACTCCTGGCCCTGCACAGGCCATTCCAAGAATCACACCATGTGCCTGAGAGTATTGTCCAAATGCTTCTTGAACTCTGCCAGGCTTGGTGCTGTGAGCACTGCTTAGTGCTGTGGCCACCGAATCCTGCTGTTCCTCATCCTCCTGGCACTCCTAAAAGTGCAGGGCAACCAAAGACCATTTGGCCACTGTGGACAAGGCTAACACTGACAGCTGAGAGATGAACCACCCACTGAGGTGGGAATACTGAGGGAAGCTAGCCAGTGAGCCTTGCAGGAGCACACCCACTGCTAGGCTGCTATGTGTGTCCTGTTTCTAGCATGGTATGGGTGTGACAGCATGATGCCTCACAGGATGACAAGACAATGCCAGCTTTGCTGGGATGACCAGGGCAGGTCATAGGCAATGGTCTCAATTTTTGAACAGTGGTCTCCAACAGTATTTGTGTCACCACAAACTGTTGTCACTGATAGCTTAGAAAGGATATGAAGGCTACTGGAGACTCTGGGTAGCTTGGTTTGCCTGAAAAAATCACTTGGGATCCTAAAGGATCAGCACCCTAATCTACAGGTGGAAAAAGTCACTGAGTTCCCTGACAAACATCTGACATCTGGCATCTGACAAACCTATTTATCTGGTCCCTGAAGTATAATTCATTCCAAATGAGACAGTCTTTGCTCCACACCTGGTGGAGCTCCCACCACCCTCTTCTGAATCCTGTTACATTAGGGGCTCACAGGCACAAAATTACATTTGCTGCCATCAAGACAAAACACATCAAACAGAAAAGCAGATGCCAACAATTATGGATCAATTACAAAACATAAAGAAGCAGAAAAGGATAGGAGCAAATAGCTCTATTGATTGTGTCATATGACAGATGTTTGCTCAAAAATCGTCTTCAACACAGCCTGAACTGACACTGACCCAGTGCCACACGGACTGTGAGACACACAGTCATGTCATCCTTGCAAGAGCCATTACAGGGATTTCAGGGACCAAGCTTCACAAGGCCCAGGACCACAGCTGACTCCAGTACTTCACAGCAGAGTCCTTGGACTTGGAAGAGAAGCCTTTGAAAGAGGAGAAACAGAGAGGAGAAATTCCAGTGCCTGAGGTTCAATCGCAGAGCAAAAGGATTCCCCCTCCCTGGTTCTTTTCTGCAGGTCACTGCAAGGAGAAAGGTGATTTACATAGACAAACAGCTGACTAATTCAGGGCATTTGACTACAGTAAATCAGATGCAGAAAGCGCTAAAAATGAGGGACAGCCGAAGGGGCAAGAGCTTCTTGGACAAGAGACATTCTTGCTCTGACCAGAAAGTCATGCTATGGATGGGCTGGGAAGAAGTAGTCCAATAACTGGTCACATTAAGCGGTTTGGAATTATCTGCAGGTATTCGTGGGGGTGTTGCAAAAGCCACTGCAGACACCTTAGGGGAGAGCCCTGCTCTGTGAATGGCAGAAGCCCAAACCAGCCAAGCAAAGTAAGTGACTCCTGGCCTGATCAAAGGGTGATGACAGCACTGTGAACACAAAGGCTGCAGCACCTGCTGCATTTACAGAATGTGGTTGACTGCCAGCACACCCAAAGCAGAAGAATGGCTTGATTCCCTTGCAGCAAAGACAACAGAAAAACCAAACCACCACCACTACCAATAACAAAATACAAAAAAAACACAACCAGACAAAACTAAATAAAAACCAAGTGTGCAAGGAACGAGGAACTCATGGGAGGTATCAAAGATGATGCCAGAAGTAGTTTAAAAGACTACGGGTTGCTCCCAGCACTAGAATAACTCTTCACTGCTGGCATCCTGGGTGCAACCAGCCTAGGAATCTTTTAACAGAGGAAAGTAAGGTGAAATCAGCATGACGTATTATCCTGCTCAAAATATATCCAGTCCAGGGGGCAGACTAGAAATGTATGCTGTGGTTGTACTAGTTGTAATTAGAAGGCTGCCTAAACTTGTGATTATTTATATTTTCAGCTCTGCCTGCTCAGATAATAAGAGCAGTCAGGGTACCAGTTGATTGTTGGAGGAACTGGGGATGAATATTAATCGCAGACCCTCTGTTCCCGCATTGCACAGTTGGTGAGGTGCATCGCTGCAGGCAGCTCAGCTCTCCCAACATTGTCAGCACTATAGTATTGAATTAGATACACTGTGATCTGATGCGTGATGACAAATCTCATGTTGCACAATTCACTCAAAGTATGTGGGTATCTGGTATAAATATACACCTTGTCATCTGTTACAGTACTTAGGAAACCTGATTGCCTTTCTGCTCAGCCTAGCATGGAAGGCTGTAGCTGGCAGCCTTCCTACGTTCCACCCCCTCTCAGGCTTCTCATGTGAACCAGGTTAGCCAGAGACCAGAGGGGTCAATCCATAGCAGATGCCTCAAGGCAAATACAGAAAGCATGCTCCTCAGCAGAGATTTATGAGAAGCCGAGATGCTTCAACTGATCTCTCAGGCTAATTTCAGTATCAGGGTTTGGATGACAGAACTGGATCTAAGGGAAGAGGCAGTGCTGTGGAGCTCTGTCCTGTGAATATGGTAACTCTCATACAGATGACCTGGAGAACATGACACAGTCAGAGGTGCTAAGAAGGGGGTTTTGGGGATGCTCCTGCTTCTGTCAACCTTCCAGATAAGTGTATAGGTGGACAGAAGACTAGCTTTTGGAGTTCACAGATGGATGGGACTGTTTATGCAGAGTTTTGTGGATCATCATAGATTATTTCTTTCTCTGGAAGCAACTACCAGAATAAAAGGTTCGTTTCATTGATGTTCTTATTGCAGAACTTTTCGGGCCTTGCTCTGATGAAAACATGGAGCTGGAGTAGCTGAGCTGTAATTCGGTGAGTAAGAGCACTTCCTAGGGGCTTTGGGAGGATGGGGGAATGTATGGTTGTGAGAGACAGGAGTATCAGCTGAACGAGGCACTGTCTTGTTATCAGAGCCCAGAAACCGCAAATGCACACGCCAGGGCTGCTTAGCCAAAAAAGCAAAGGGTGCTGGTGTGGGCATGGCCTGTGAGGGGTGGGATCAGCATGTGGCAGAGGGGGGCTGTGAAAGAGGCTTCCATGTGCTTCTCACACTGCAGCCATGGCAGGTTTCCCCCATGCTCCTGTGGAATGCAGGGCTCCCTGGGAACTGCTGACAGCCCATAAGTCCTAATGGTGTCCCTGAAAGCTGAGTCTGCTTGGCATTTTGGAGGTACATTTAGCAGCTCACAGGACTGGTTCCAAAGTTCTCACCATTTTCATTTACAGACTTGGAGAAGTAAAAGACAACCTCAACACAGCTTGTGCATATTTGTTAGGGGGTTCTGTTTCTAAATGGCATTAGAAGCAGGAGATGCTTCACGTGCATCACACAGAGGATGATCCACTATATGGTACAGCAAGCAGTTTTGTGGCAAAGAAATCAGAACCCCAGCCCTTTGCATCCCAGCTCTGGAAAGGACTTGCAGGCTCTGCAAGAGAGCTAGAGGTGAGGAGGGGATGCAGAGGTCAAAGACAGAGATGAAGTACTCAGGATCACCCCTGGGTAGACTGGCAGTGATCAGATGCCATGAAGGAATGGGGCAGTAAAAGGAGTGGGATATCAAATATAGGGACAGGAGAGAGAACGAGATGGACAGAGAGAACAAACACTGCAGAAGACGAAGACCATCACCACACTGGTGGGTTGGGGAGGTCAAGCAGTTTAGCGGGGAGGTGTATGGAGTCTGGGACACCTGGGACCCACTGCAGTCACCTACCAAGCAGTCAGACCCTCATCAGTCAGTGGGATTGCTTCCCCAAGGCAGTACCATAGGCTCACGTTCACAGTTCTGCCAAAAACTGTGGTAAACTGTTGTAAACCATCCAGCACCGATGGGTGGACCCAGATATGCCCTCTCAGCCCACTGGTGGCTAAAGGCCCTGGTCCCCTGTGTTGTCACTAGAGGTCAGTGAAGCCCAGCAAATGCCTCTGCTGAATTTATGTTTCTATGTGGCCAGGGACAGTGCTGATTTATCACAGTATAATTCAGAAACAGGAGCATGCCCCAGCCCCACTCGGCAGCCCTCGGATGGGCTCCCTGCTGGCCTGTGGCATGTTACGAAAAAGAAAAATGCAGCATCTTGACCCACATAAGAGGTGACATCATGGGAGTGTTTCTTGCCAATAAGAAACCTACAGGGCAAATGGAAATGGAGGAAGAAACTCTATGGGGGAATCAGCAAAAATTTTGGAATCACCAGGCCAGAACAGGTGACCAAGGCTCAATTCCCTTTGGCCACTGAGAGCTCTTTCGGGCTCAGGGAGGTAAATGGGTTTGCCCTTTTCTCCTACAGTTAATGCTAACCCCTCTGCTGTGTACAGGTGGAGAAACTGAGGCAAAGAAATAACATCGGGATGCAGACTGGAAGCAGAGAATGGAGGAGGTGATGGGATGGCCTGCAGATGAAAAGACTTCAGAGCTTTAGGACCTCCACAGTTCCTGCTTCAGGGGGGCACAATTTCTAGCTAACTCCCCTTCACTTCCAGGGGATCTTAAGGAAACAGGGTCTTTCTCAGTTGCACAAAGAGCAAGCCTTAGGTTCCTAAAGACTGATTGCAGTACATCAGTAGCTAAACTTGTATTAAGGCAACCAGCCTTCAAGGGTGTGGTTTTAATTCTGATGAGTTGCCAGTGAAATCTGTGGAAGCTGCAGAGGCTCAGCAAGGTCCATCAGTTTAAGTATCTTGTTTCAAACACCCAAGACAGAAAAATTGGACACAGGCACCCAGTAGAGACCTTGAAACTCTGCAACAGGGAGACAAAGAGAAGTCTCTTTTTTTTTTTTTTTTTTGCCATGCATCTACCAGAAGATTTGCAATGAACTTGATGCAGTAAGGACAAAGTTTGTATTTGCAGTACAGTAAATCTAGTGGTCCCTGTTGTATAATTGCTTGCCTGTAAAGAAGCATGACTATAATATATATCACAATGCTACTGAGGCCAACACACATGCTATAGATAAAAGTACTACTTACTCAGAGAATCCACAATCAGGAAAACGAGCCCATTCTTAACTTTTTGCCAATTTCAACTGTGTTGCACATGTATCCAAATATCAGCAAAGCTTTTGTGCCATAGTAGAGTCACATCTATTTGGAATTCAAGTGGAAAACACTACACAGCCCTGCTTGTGTCATGCCAGATGGAGCTAAGAGAATAAATCCATGTCCCTATGTTGTAAACTTACTCTTTTCCCCAGAATCACTGATTTGAGTGGGATTCAAGTAAAATGGAGCTCTTCTTTCATCATCTCATAGCTCTCTCTGTGAGAAGGTGCAATGAATGGGAAGCCACAGATCCTGAGCCCTTGTTTCTCCTCTCTTTCACTGCCTGGAATTTCTGTTTATAACAGCATTCTTCATATGCATGGGTTTACCTCAACTTTCATAGTTCCACATCACCTACTTTACAAAAATCGAAAGCATGGCTGCAAAGTCACCTACAGCAGGTCCGGAAAGACAGATTTCTAGTACGAGAGAGAGAAATTATACTACTTCTGCTTTCTGGGTCTCTGAAAACCCTATGTCTGATGGTTTCTGACAAGCAAAACAAGGCTACTATGTAGATCCCAAGACATATGTAGACCATGTAGACTTTCAAGACAGCCAGGCACAAAATAGGCACCACTTGACGTTATTTAACCAAAAGCACCCTTCTCCCAGTCTGATCCCCAGCCCTTCCAGGGGTGGACTGACTCATACATGCCTTGTCACACCCTCACCACACTGCTTCCCTGGGGACTACATTCCTCTTGCTTCCCAGTGCTGCCACCTTCCAGAGCTCCCACTGGTATTCAAAGGGCAAAAGTCCCACTTCAATGCTCAAAGCCATCAGCAATTATCTTGCATCACGTTTGCCACTTTTCTCTGTCACATGTGCACTCTTAGCTCCCACCAGTGTTGAAAGCTTCCAACAGCCCTTGCCTTTTCAAAGAGCACTGTAGACAGCCATTTACACTTTAAATAGACATTAAAATGAAGCCACCTGCACGCCTTCCAGTTCCCGAACTGCAGAGCAGAGCAATGGATAATGGAAGTGTACCAACACATCAACAGTTTCCACTAGCAACTGCTGCAGAATAGCTTGATACCAACTTCAAATACAGACAGGAAATGGCTTTTGATATCAAATGTAAGTTTCCACCCCACAAGAGTCTCTAAAAATAAACATTTTGTTCCTACCCATCCCTGATTTGATATCAAATGGATTATGGAAAGGGAGCAACCTCTAGAAACAGAAATAATAATAGAGGTACAGTTTTAATTAACTGATCCTGTATTCTTCCCCTTTCTACTGGACCCCCTGCCTCATTCAGCACACAGAAGTGCTCTGTGGATGAGGCTATCCTCGTTATTCAGTCTTGTGGCCATATTTATCTGCACACCAGCAGCGCACTGCACAGCGTACGGAACTCTGCTTCCCTTCTGGGCTTTTCAATTCGCCTCATTATCGCCATCAAGCCGTTCCCAAACTCAAAAGGACTTTTGTCTTCCAGTCACCCCTACAAAACCAAACCATTATCACAGATATTTTAGAAACAGGGGAATTGATTCATAGCCAGATCACAGCTAAAAATCAGCAGTGCTGACCATTAATTTTGGCCACCACAGTGGCCTCTACATACAAAACAGTTCATGGCCACTGCTGAAAAATTGGGGGTGTGTGATGTCCTCAGCATCACATTCAGAGTCCATGGTAAAAGCAGAGAGGGAAGAGTGTATTTCTACAACCCACTGTAATGTTCTCAGTACAGCTAGATATATTCATCTTCTTGCCTGCATAAAGAGGTTGAAGGATGATTGCATGCCTCTCCTTAAGCCACCAGTCACCTCAGGTCTGGATTTCCGATCTGGGGAACACCAGGAAACCTCTCACCAGTGTAAACCCTCTGGATGAGTAACACAAGAACACAAAGACAAATGTCAAAAGGATCAATTAATCTTAGGTACTTCTGTCAAGACAGCAATGGCCCATGTATAAAAGTCTCTAAGCACTCAAAGCACAGATCCCATAGGTTTCAGCTGCAGTGAGTTCTGCAAAGCAGACCCCAAGTGCTGCCTTCAGCCCCTTTCCTTCCCTGCAATAAGTCATGTCTGCACAGATCTGCTTTAAACAATCAAGCACAAGCTCTATCTTGGCTAAGGACCAAGTGCTGCACATTTGCATCCCAACTTTACGCCTTCTTGAGCACTGAGCCCATCCAGATGGCAGGGTGTATTCGAGGCTTAATGATCTGCTTTCCCTCCCCCCAGTATGGGCACAATAAATCACTGGCAAACCTTCCTGATGGTCTTTTAGAGGGAAGACAGATCAAACACATATAGTGAGTTTCAAAATACCAAGTCCTCAGGAAAATTATGGTCTGCAACATTGGTGCAGAGCATGGATTCAACTGGATGACTTAAAATGCCTGCAAGTAAGCTTTCCCTGCCAGTCCATCCTTCCATGCCCTGCACTTTCTCCTTCACCAGGCAAAGACTTTGCTGGACTTGGCTTGCTTGCTCCACTCTTGGTCTCTGCAGTTCCCTGCCTGCTTCAAAGAAATGATCTTTTAGCAATGAAATTCAGACCAAAACTATTGGAACAATCTCAAGAAGAGAAGCTAGAGTCTGGTCTGTTTGAAGGTTGGGCACTGCTCACCACAGAGGCTGCTGGAGACCTGGCTTTCAGGTCAGAATTTTACACATCCAGTTTATGACCAGGAGATGTATGTGCTCATAACATGAGACCCAGATGCATCTTCTGCCTTCAGAGTGCGGTGCAGGACACGGGGATCTGTTTACAGGACCAGACCTTAAACACCAGAGAGAGATCCTAAGGTATCATTATATGTGGCTGCATAAAAAGCTTTTCTTTTGTGATGAGAGGGTAAAGTGGCACACACAAACTTAATCTCGGCAAATGGCCACAGCATTCTGACTGCCCCCCACAACATCACACAGAAAGTTGTGGCAGAGGCAGGCATCCCTCTGAATTGTTCTGACAGCATTAAACAGCCTTAATATGGAAGTACCTCTGTGCCCAGCCTGGGGACCTCCACCTCATTCTCTTCACTAAGATGAGGCTTTGCGCTTTGCAGTACTTTCTGCCACTGAGCTCTGACCTCTCCTAAAGCTGCTTCCACTCTGCCTGATGAGTGAGGTTCTGTGTTGAAGCACCATGTGCTCTTGTATTTAAAGATCAGTGAATTGTTTGGGATGCCAAAGCAATAACTCAGTTTCAGACCAAACTTTATTGTGACATTTCCTGGGTAATCAAGTCTTTTTATCATCAGAAGACTGTTTTCCAGTGTATAAAGTAGACTTCTAAGAAGAAATTCCCTGCTCTGGAGTTCACTTGTTTCTGGCCACTTAAACTGGATCTGACAACTTAAATTATTTGTACGCCTTAAGATAACCATCTGCATGGTCATAAGCATCAGGTATAGCCTACATGTAGTATACTCCACAAAATACAAATTTATCCACATGTGCATTCAAACAAAATGTCAGTGCTATTTCTCAAAGAATACGGGAGCAAAGGCCGGGGGCCACTGAAATAATTTTCAGCTTTTAAGTGACAGACAATGGAAGTGATCCAGTCTTGCATCTCCTAAGTACTGGCAGATTGGCTGGGATTTGGATGCTAACAAAGACATTCAGCACATGGGCCTGGTTTCAATTAATAAGCATGTGTCCATACAGCTCTCCGTGTGTATGTGTTTATACTGAGTGTTCTTTCCTGTTAATGGGTGTTGCATAAGTACAAGCATGCATGTGTGTGCCTGTGAAGTCAGGTCCAGAGCTAGTTCAAAAATGCCTAGCAGCACAGGCAAAATTTAGTGCTGACAACCAGAACAGAAGGTTTCTTCCCTGGCAGGAAATCAGACCCACGTGGCAGCAGTGACAGCACCAAACACGATATGCTGACCATGCAGGATCTGCCACTCTGTTGGGGCAGAGTGACCACAGCTGATACTGGGACAAACCTCACCCAGGGAGACAGAAGGACCAAATACAACCAAACCTGCTCCTGGCAGACGCACCAGCCAGGCTGACCCGCTCTGTCTGCCATGCAGGGAGGCTGAGACTCACAGTTCCTACTGCTTTAAGTGGATGGTACCAGTCTCTTCTTGACAGATCCTGCTGTTCTGCTACTCTGGACAGCCTGACTCCCAAGGAAATGTCCTGCTCTGCCCCTGCCTGCAGCCGGCCCACCTGCATGCATGTCAGACCACACACATGCTTCAGATTTGTCAGCAAACCACATGCCTGTGTGTCTTGTCCACAGCACTTGCTTCTCCTTTATCTTTTTTTCAAAAAACAATGCAGTTGTCAGATCAGTAGCTGTTGACAGGTAGAAGGAGGAATAGGCAAATGAGATAAAATACTTTGTACATGATAGGAAATTCATACCCAGCAATTTTAAAACAGTTTGTGCATCCTTAAGCTTATTTCAATTCTTTATCTCCCCCATACCGTCTCAGTTTCTTAAGTTAGAATTGTTTCTGCAAATGATAGGCTAATTCAAAATTATTATGTACTAATGAGGTTGATGGTGACCATACAGGACCACAGACTCCGGTAAGGTACTTACCTGTTATTTTAGGACTATCTTGACTTTTCAGCTCTACATTTCTTTCCTCAAAATGTACTGGTTTTGCACTGTTGTACTAATGCTTACTTTAAGCTGGCACACATTCGTACCTGTTGTTATCAGTGCTTTAAGTACTCCTTCAAGCCCTTACCTCATTTTATTTCCAACAGCCACACGCACAGGGCTCAGGACCTGACAGTTTTGGCTTATCTGTGGATTCTAAAGAGCAAGACAGTGGCCTGATATCACCAGCTATTTTGGAAAGAGGGCATTAGGACAAGATATGCCACAGGATCCAGCTGAGTTCAGGGACGGCTCAACTGCTTGGAAACAAACCTGGGCCCAGAGATGCTAACCAGCTGTGGTTAGCTATGTGCAAGACATTCATCCTTGCCCTGCCAAGTCCTGGCAGCAGTGCAGCCATTGACTAGCCCACTTTTAATCCTAACCCTCTCTGCAGTAGATTTAACCAGTTTTCTAGCACCAGCTTTTAGCACTATGCATAAGCCATTTACTCCTGCCAATGCCAGCCCTTCTCCATCCTGGATGCAGCTGCAATATGAGCACTTCAGCATGGGCTGCTCAAAACCATAGCCTTAGTCGTCACTCATCCTACATCTGCAGCACATCGAACCATTTTAGACCTCTTATAAGTGGAGACATTCTCCATCTTCTACACTGAACAATTTTTTTGGTGCCTTCTTCCAATGCAGAGATGATCCCCTGTGACAAACAGCAATGAAAGCCACAAAGGAATCCACAACCAAATGCTTACTCCAGATTTTTTTTTACACAAGCACTTGCAAGTATCTGAGTGCCTCAGAAATACTCTCTGTGCCTTGCATTAATTTTGCTGCCCAACTCCACGCCCACTTCATTTCCCCACGTTTAAATATACCTTGTATTATTATTTTCCCCTCACAATACTTCTAATTGTATAATTCACCTCTCAACCCCCAACCAGTGCTCAAACACAGCTTTAAGGGTTTTCATAAATCACAGTGTAGAGTACCCTGCAGTGCAATGACAGAGCTAAGTACGAACATAAGCTTTTCAGGGAACTGGTGTCTGAGAATGGGTTTACCCTGCCACAACACAACCCCCAGAAGCATTTTTGAGGACAAACCGCAAAACCATGACCTTCACTGGACTGAAGACTCTCCTCGGAGGACTCCCAACTGGAAGTAATGAGAAGTAAGGGTTCTCAAGGGTCTCAGAGCCTTCTAGGACCCACAGGGCACATGTACACCAACTGACTCAAGCACCAAGGCACTGCCTGGAGCCTCTCAATCCACCAACAAGCCTTCCAGAGCCAGCATCTCCATTCTGTCAGCCTCTGTGCAATACCAGGGAGCCTCTCTGCATAGCATGACGCCTCAAGCCCGCACAGCACAAGCAAGTCACACAGTTGTCTGTTTTGTGAGAGGTGGAGGAAAAGCGGCAGCAGTGCCGAACTCCCCTTGGC